>CM021102.1:392669475-392780248 GCA_007115665.2 Sequoiadendron giganteum | reverse complement strand
TCAATGCTCGAATAGAAAAAACCATGATCGAGACTTGTAATAAAACCCCAAAACCCAACCAATTAAAACCAAGACTAAGTAAAAGAAAATTGACGGTGGAAAATTAAAAGCTCCAACAATGGCTCTGACTGGGGATGCATGCCCCTTGCAGTCATAGCAAGATTCCAAAATATTTGGAGAGCAGAACAGACACAGAGAGAACCAAAACCAGGGACCTATCCGGACAAGACAAGCAGACCAAAGAAAAAACCAAAACAAACACACCTATATACACTACTTACAGGACTGTACATCATACATGGAAAAGAGCTATTTCAAGAGAAATAGTATTTCAAGAATTGTCCATGTACTGGCAGTTCCAGAACTTCACCTACAAGTGACTGCAAAAAATATGAATCCTCCCCATGTGTATCCATAATTATGTATGGGCCCAACCATAATGGATCAAACTTTCCATCTTTGCCTTTATCTTCTGATCTTGCAGTCTAGAGCAACACCATCACTCCAACATCAAACTTTCTTTCAATTGCCTTCTTATCATAGAGGTGTTTCACTTGAAGCTGCAATTTTTCATTTCTCTTGTGAGCCTCTCTTCTAGTTTCATCCAGTTGACTCAATTCCTCCATTCTATGTTGTATTTCATCACACACATCATTGTCATATTCCTGGACAAACTCGTACATTTTCAACAAATTGTTTTGTGGTATACGTGATTCCATCCCATAAACAAGGTTGAAAGGAAAATCATCAATTGCTTTCTTGATAGTTGTTCTGTCAGCCCATAATGCTAATTTCAATTTTGAATCCCAAGCCTTCTTATTTTTCTCGATCATGTGCTTGATAATCTTCATTAGGCTCTTTTTGCTAGACTCTACCTATCCATTTCCTTGGGGGTGATATGGAGAAGAGTATGAAATATTTATACCATATTGATTACAAAAATCAACAAATTCCTCAGATCTAAAGCACATTGCATTATCTGAAACAATAATTTTAGGTACCCCAATTCTGCTTAAGATATTATTAGTCAAAAAATCAATGACTACTTTACTTGTGGCCCTTTTGGCTGGGATTGCTTCAATCCATTTAATAAAATAATTGGTTGCCACCAATATCTAGACATTTCCTCCACTAGATTTTTCAAAGATTTCTCCTATGAAATCAATGCCCCATTGCTGGAAAGGAGCTGAAACAAACACTGGTCTCAGCGACAAGTTACTAGAAAACTTCAACTTCCCAAAAAACCTCTGACAAGCATCACATCTTTTGACATACCTATGAGCATCTTTGAAAACAGTAAGCCACCAAAAACTTTCTCTTAGAATTTTATGAGTTGTTGTCTTAGCCATGTAATGGCCTCCATAAGCTCCTTTGTGCATTTCTACAAGTAGATCTTCAACTTAATCTCCATCCACACATCTAAGTATAATACCTTCAGGGTTCCTCCACCAGAGCTCACCATCAATAATGACATACCTAATTTCTCGTAACTTAAGGGTTCTTTTCTCATTAAGTGGCATACCTTCAGGACACTGCATTGTCTCTAGATATTCAACAATCCTCCTATACTAGCCATCAGTTTGTATATCACAGATAGGCACAATATTCTTTTGTTCTGTCTATTTTATTTGATTAGCCTCCAAATTGGCTTCAGCCATTAATTTGGCTAAACCCCGACCCCTTACAAGCTTGGTGATTTGTATGTCAATATTAAATTCTTGGATCCTATTTATCCATCTACACCACCTTCCTATAGTCTCTTGTTGGGTGAAGATATCTTTAATTGCAGCTGTTGGTACATATGCGACAACAACTACTCCCATCAGGTAAAGCTTAAAATTCTTAACCGCTTTTACTAGATCATACGCCTGCTTCTCTGCTATATCATAATTCAATTCCGCAACCTGCAATGATTTACTAAAAATTGCAATTGGCTGCTCAAAACCATCATTTTTTTTCTGCAATAAAACCCCAGCTATAGTATGAAAAGAAGCAAAAGTAAACAACTGAAAAGGTTTTGAGTAATTAGGTGACTTAAGAATAGGGGCCTGCTTGATAGCATCCTTAATAGCTTGAAAAGATTTGGAAGGCTCCTCTGTCCATACTATCTTTTTTCCTCTTTTCAGCATCTTAGAAATTGGGCAGACAATCTCAACAAAATTTGTGACAAACCTCCTTAGAAAATTTATCTGGCCAGAAAAGGATTGAATACCTTTTATATTTTTTGGTTGTTTGATCTTATCAATATCCACCACTCTTTCTGGATCAATCTGAACGCCATTGTTTGAAACAATATGCCCTAACAACTTTCCTTCTTTTACCCTGAATGCACACTTCTTAGGTTTCAGAGATATCCCATATTTCAGAGCTCTAATACCAATATTTTCTAAATGAGGACAATGATCATCCTCATTCTTGCTATGGGCAGTAAGGTCATTCTGGTAGATTGCAAGGAATAGGTCAATAAAGTATGCCCTTTGAAAAGTTGCACTAGCATTTATTAGTCCAAATGGCATTCTTACACAAACGTATGTTCCCCATGGTATGGTAAAATAAGTCTTGAATTGCTCAGACTCCTTGACCATTACTTGTTTATAACCAGAAAATCCATCCATCATGGAGAGCAGTTCACATCCTGTGACCTTTTGCAACATAGCTTCCATATTAGGCGGTGGGTAATTATCTTTCAAGGAAGCAACATTCAAGTTTCTAAAATCAACACACAACCTAATGTCCCCATTTTTCTTTCTTATAGGCACCAAGTTAGAGACCCAAGATGAGTGCCTAATTGGTTTAATAATCCCTGCATCCCTTAATTTAGCAAGCTCTTCCTGCATCTTGGGTTGTAAGGTAGGGTTAATTGGTCTCTGTTTCTGCCTGAATGGCTTCATGTAAGGTTTTAATGGGATTTCATGTTGGAAAAGATCCTCCCTATATGCTTTGAGGTCCTCATATGACCAAGAGAAAACATGTCTATATTTTCTAAGTAGGGTAATCAACATGTTTCTAACATGTGGTTTCATTTTCTTTCCGATATAAACCTTCTTCAGAGCACTTTCTGTTCCGAAGTTTATTTCTTCTAAATCCTCCTTATGAGAGGATGCTTGCTCGGTATTTGTCATATTAGGACCATCAAAATCCCTTTCAAGTGCAACCAAGCCTAAGGGAATGGTATTTTTTTGAGTTGAATTACCTCATTCCCAAATAAGGTTTCTTTCCCTTCAACCTTAGTTGCAAACGAACCAAAATAAATTTCTTGGCTCTCATATTGATCAACACAATGCAAAAATTTCAAGATGTCTATGTCATCATCAAATACCTGCTAGTTGCAAATATTATCCGGTATTGTAGTCCTGGTTTGTATTTCTATTTGTGAGATGCCACCAAAGGTGACATCATCAAGTTTGACAGCTATGTTGGCTAATAAATCAGCCCTAGCATTTTATCCTCTCTCTACCCATTCAATATCGAAAGCATCAAATGCCTCAACGGTATCCCACACTGCATTTCTATATTGCATAAGTCTTTTATCTATAGCTACAAAGAGAGATCTATTCTAGGAAACAACCAACTTAGAGTCTCCCAATACTTTTAATGCCTTAATACCATGTTTTGAAGCTATCTTTAGACCAAGTATAAGAGCCTCATACTCAACAACATTACTGGTACAAGAAAATTGCAACAAGAAAGAGTATTTAAATGTTTTACCTTGAGGGGAAGTGAAGAATATTCCTGCTCCTGAGCCATCTCTAGAACATGCCCCATCAAAATGCATTATCCATAAGTCATGTTTTGATGATATCTTTACCACTTCTTTATCAATAGGTGATAGCTGGATTGCTTCTTCCTTCCTCAACACGAAAGTTTTCCAAATCTGTTTCCACAAAGTTGATTCTAATAGGTTCTAGTGGTTCCTCCACATTTTCAATCATATGAGGGGCTCTCTTTTCCCTATTTACTTTAACATCTCTTTGCTCAATAGAGAATGTAGCAAAAGATAAATCACATTGTATGCTCCCACCCATTGAAGCACTCCAAGGCTGAGATAAAAACATGCCATAAGTAGGTGGAATATCCACCACTGTGACACTCATGTGTAACTCCTTCTTAGGGAATGCTGCCAATTTGTATGGAACATCATTTATAATCCCTATGATAGGCACTTCCCGAGAATCCATTGCATAGCATTTTCCATATGTACTATCTATTTCTAAGCCCATTGCATGCATTATCTTTACCGGAATCACGTTGTTAGAAGCTCCTGAGTCAATCATACAATTTCTCAATATTTTTCCATCAATAATCAGGCTCAAGAAAAATGGATTGACATGGTTGGGGTTAGCTATAATAGTAGTTCTTAGATATATTTGAGGGCTATCTATGGTAACTTCTTCCACAATTTTTTTCTTTTCCTGATTCTCTTCTGAGTCTATCTGATCAGAGACCACCTTACCCCTTTGACTTGTAGGAATGCTATTTATGAGTGCAAATTTTTTATCCTTATGTTCGTCTATTCACATCATTTCTAAAAATGGAACAGTAACCCTGACCTAAGAAAGTACTTGGAACATATCTATTCTAGTGTATTTTGGTAATTCAAGAAAATTTGTGTCCTCAAAAAATAACTTTTCTTTTCCCTTGGGAGTTTCATCATCATGAGGGTGCTGATTACTGACCTTGATATTTTCAGAGACAATTTCACCCTTTATCTTGGTATTATATACTTTCTTTGCCCATATCCTTGGCTCCCTAATTTCCTTAGGCTTTGAATCAATATTCTTAGCCTCACCACTAATATATGTTCCAGTTGCATCTTTATCCTTTACAAAAAAACTGCAAGGCTTACTTGAATCACCCAGAACAGTTTGATTTCTCAATTGTATGTTGTTCCTTGCCCAACAACTAGAGCAACTATATTTTTTTCAATTTCCTCATCAGGGGGTCTTCTCAAAATAATATTATCTATTTCCAATTCATTCACAAAGCAATCATCATTATCTCCTTCATTTGAAAACACTTGCTGGTGATGAACATCATTCTGTTGTATTTGAGTATCAACATCTCAGCCACATGGCTCATCATCCGTGGAGTAATCCTCATAGGCCAAATCAGTTGGTCCTAATAATACATTAGTCATTGTATCTTGATCTTGGGGAGACTGAGCATCTCCCGAGTCCTCCTAAGATTCTACCATTGATTGTGCTACTGCACATTGTTGTGAAGAATGTGGCATCCCACTCACTTCACACCATGGTCAATTTTTTGTTACATTTAGAGAATGCTTTTGTAAGGGATCAGGTGGAACTTGATTATTTCTTTGATTTCCTTGTATGGGCTTCCCATTATTCTAGTTAGTGTTGTAAGGATAATCCTGCAACCTGGGAGGCCTTTCATTTCTTTGAAACTGAGGCTTGCCATTTTTTGCTTGCTTTTGTAGCAGGGTAAGGACCTGATCTATTTTATCATCAGCAGTTGTGGAATTATTAGCCTTCTCAATTTGGTTCCTTGTGCCTTTAGGAGCTTTGGGATCTTCCCTTCTCCCCACTTTTCCTGAAGCTCTTCTATTATTTTCAATATTTACCGCCATCTTATATGCCTGTCTCAAATTATGAGGGTCTTTATCTCTTAGTAGATAACACATTTTAGCATCATAGGCATTACAATATACAACTAAGCACACACTTTCATTAGGCCTTAAGTATGTAGGAAATCTTATCATGGATTTCTGGAAACAAGCATTGAACTCAGTAACCAACTCATTATATCCCTTGGTTATATTATTGAAATCATTCAATTTAAACCTTGGGTCATTTTGATCCTCGTACTGTTCCCTAAACACTCTGCAAAAAACATCTCTAGAATCAATACTAGCATCTAGTAACCCTCTATACCAATCTCTAGCATCTTCAACCAATGGATGCATGAAATATTTCATTGCTACATCATCATCCCATAACTCAAAATCTTCAACAAAACCTTGGAAAGCTTTTAGATGGTCTTCCCCACTAAAAGCATTAATACCAGTGAATTTTGGGAGATGTTTACGTGCATTATATGGGATTGAATTCGGGTATCCCTGAATGTGGTCAAAGAACAGTTGTCTATATCTATCAACATGGGGTGCTCTACCACCACGCTCATTTTTGGGGGTGCCTTTCTGCTCAACATCCTTCTTATCACCCCCCTCTTTATCTTTCCCACTACTACCATGCTTTCTGATTTTTCCAGTACTTCCTTCTTCATCCTCTAAGTAGGAACTACCTTTTTTGTGACCACCCCCTCCCCCACCACCTTGGTTACTACCACCGCCCCCTTTAGGAATTTGATTTTCAGAATTCCTGCTTAATGACTCAATTTCGCTATGCCCTGAACCAGAGGCTTTAGGGGTAGGTGTAGACATCTTTAGGAATGCTATCTTCCTTGCCATTTCGGCATTAGAAGATTCTATCTCCACCTTTCTCAAATCAGCCTGCAACTGATCATTTATTAATTGCAATCTCATGATTTTGGGGTTTTGGGGGAAATCTAATGGCCTGGGGTCAGTTTTGACCCCTTTGTCAGTAACATTATTTGTTTCAACATTAGTATCAGCATGGCTCTTATAATTGAAAGAACTGTGGGAAATTTTCTTGGAATGATCCATAGGGGCTTTCCCATGATCCACAAAGGTTTCCTTCTTAGACCTAGCAAATGGTCTAGAAGTTTTAATATTCGAGATAGAAGAGGTATATGTAGCAGTGGCAAAATTTCCCATAGAAATCGTTGCTTTAGGCATCTCACGAGCCCTTTCAGCAGCTTCCTTAGCTACCATTTACTCAAAGGCTTTTCTCTTAGCTGCTTCTTCTCGCATCTTTTCAACCTTCTTTTTCTGAGCATTTCTTTCGACCTACTTGGCTCAAAATCTCTCCATATTCTCTTTTCTTATCTTGTCCCTATTGTCCTCCACCTCTTGCAACCTCTTTTCTTCCTCAATCAAGTTTTGCATATCTCTATCTATATCCATTTGATTTTCGAGGATATCTCTTGCCTCACTTGGAGCAGGGGTATAATAAGGCTGTTCTACCTAATCCTCATCTTGAGGAAAAGGTAATTCCTCATCCAAAAAGGCCCCTCATGGTTTGAAATTTTGTCCAGTGAAAACAAACACAACTCTAGGTGTTGTGGCTTTTGGGAACTATTTATCCTATTCCTAGAAACCCCATCGTTCTTCCTCTTTAGACATATCATTTTCAACTTCATGAGTCATTTCAATAGGAAAACTACCATGATCCATATTAGATATAACAACTTTTGAGGTATCTCCACTAATAAAAGAACTATTTACCTTGGTATGTAAAGCAGGAGAAGAAACAATAGGAGATGAAATAGACTTACTTGGTGTATCATTTACTTTTACCCATCTTTTTTCATGTCCAGGTTCAAGCTCTAGCATTGGTTCCAGATTATTTTTTGAGTAGCTTCTAGTCTTCTTCATGGCTGTTGGTGCATGAGGACCTTTCTTTGTACATTGCTTTTGGTACTTTATATGAATATTAGTGTTTGAGATTTTAGAGTCGCCACCCAAAATGCTGGTAATTATGAAGTGATTGCACTTCTCTTTTGCACTCGTGACTTTGGATAAGATCCTAAATATTACTCGACACACTGGAAAAGAACATACGAAAACTAGATGCATGTGCTATACATGAAAAATATACACACAATTTAAAAAAATTCTTTTTCAGTAATGAAGAATATCGTGAAAAATGACTCTGACTATATCAGATTTATACTAGAGACTTTGAATTTGATAGTTCCCCAGTAGAGTCACCATTCTGTTGGTGTTTTAAAATAAACCCAAGTGGATTTCTTGAGAGCTTCTATGAACTTGCCATGTTCAATAATAAAATTCTAGGAAGCGATTGGCCAACTCAATGAGAAAAGCAATAATGCTAATTCTCCTACACTTCGAGCTCTGTAAGACCCAAGGGGTATTCCCTACAATATGGTTTTCAAATACAACTTTAAAACAATCTCAACTGCATATTCACGAAAAATAGATAGATTCCCCATCCACGCTAAAAGATGAAAACCTTCAAGAAATTGGCTATTCCTTGAAAAGGTTCGAGTCCAACTTAGCAGAGAATCACAAACATGACTAAACTAGGTTGATAGGAAATATTTGGATAAAATATTCTACCATCAAAATATAAGACATGAGAAACATAACCATGATCAGGAAACCAATGCCATATCCTAAAGCACAAAGTCAAATGAGAAAACTGAACTACAGAGTAAATTTCATCTTAGACAATTATTATCTATATGAATCACATTACAATCCACATATTTATATTGAAGTCTATCACTAATTTTTTAATCCAATTGCTAGCTTGCATGAACTTACACATTAACTGAGGTATTTAACTGATCCTTTGAACTAGAGCCATCGTCAAAATGGAATTCATAGTAAAGAACAATAATGATCAATGAAAATAATCTTGGATTAATATTTCATTAATATTTCACACAATATATCACAACATGAGAGAAAACACACTCAAGAGATTTTCATATTTAATACAAATATGCCTAAGAACCCCATAATTGACCAAGTTCTTTTATCTAACTCAAAACTATAAAACCGGGATTTACATTCATACTCTCTGTATCATAAAAATATTCTTTCTCAAATCTTAGGTTCAACAGTAGACCCTATACCACGGCCCAAAATTCCCTTTTATAAAACAAGGGAGAAAAACAAGCTTCAGGCCGAAGGGTACACATGTCCATTTTTCATTGGACCGCTAATTCCCAACTCAGTTACATTTACATCATAAGATTGAAAGGAAAAAGGCATAAGACAAGAATAATCATTAGTTGCTATGGAAGAAGAGAAAACTACCTTTCAAAGGGCAACTCATGTATACCAAAGGTATCTTTAACCATTATAACACTTTATTCCACCTCAACAACTTGTACATAAATTCAGGAGAAGAATTCATATATTCAAATGTAACTTTTGAGGCCAGACCTGTATTATACATGACCAAGTCGCATTTCTCAACCTTAGTAATCATATTACAAACTCATAGGTGAATACCTTTTTCCATAATTGAAAATATTCCTCAGATGGCCACTTAAAATAAATAACCTAATTAATCTTATCTTGATAAGGTGAATATTTTACAATTACCTGATGTGGCCTCCTTATCAAAGTCTTCTAAGAAACTAATAACAAATGATAGTTTCTCAAGTGTATTCTCTAGCATACCAATGTCATCATTCCTACATATCTCATGGGTTTGAGCTACCATTATATTAGCCATTTGATCTATCCAAACCTGCAAAGGTTTTACCTCATCATGACTATGTAGAATTTATGGTAATGGAGTTAAGTCCATCTCATCATATTTAGCCGTTAACTCCTTGATCTTTAGCTAGCCTGCCCTTGAGACTTCAATATCTCCATTTGTTGCTTTAATAATGCCAACTCAGTTTCTAGCTCTGTCACCTTTTGTTGAATCTTATTATATTCAATAATAATGTCATTGTATTGGCCCCTCAAAGTATCTTGATCCTTGGTCAAATCCTCAACAGCTGCCCTAATGAACTTGGCAACATTTACTACCATATATGCAGCCTCCAGTGTTGGGGTATCAACAATGCTTCTTATAATAAGGCGACCACTAAAATTAGATGGTTCTACAAATACTGGTTTTCTAGATCCAGTGGACAAAGACCAGATGGCTAAGGCATCCCATTCCTCACTAAAGGTTGACCCTTTAAGCACCAATGCAACTTCTTCATCGGTTGCAAGAAGTGGCCTATTGGCCCTTCTTATTGTATTGAACACCACAACATCAACAATATCCCATTTAGGAAGTAACAATACTCCACTCTTCCTTACCAGTGCTCTACCCTACTCTGGTTTTATTTCTTTGAATCTTTCCTTCATTTGGAACCTGATTTTAGACTGAATTACTTATTCTGGGAGTTTAGGGTGCAAACTTCTTTCTTGGGCCACCTTCTCAACATATAGTGAAATATGTGCTCTCCATACAAAATCCTTAAATGCATTAGTTTTGATAAAAGAGTCATCCATCATGAAATCTCTGTAGGCTTCCATCCTCATATCATCATTGTTGGTTATTCCCCTTATCTCATCTTTTCCCAGCCTTAGAACAACTATTCCAGAACTTGATGGAATGTCCTATGGAAACGATGGCATTCCTTGATGCATTTCATCAGGAGTGACAATGATCTCTTCGGCCCTATCATCATCATATTCAACCACTTTTGTTCTTTCAAATTTTTGTCTCTTTGGTGATGGTGGACATGTTTGGTCAGTAGACCTTGGAGGGGAATCTAGATCAACAATATGTGGCAATAACTGCTCTGAAGATGAAGGTACAATGCCCTTAGCAACTTCATCAGCCCCACTTCCTCTTCTCCTAGAAAAGACCTTGATCTTCTTTAGGGGCTGATATGTAGGTCTTTCTTCCAACCTTATTTCAGGGTATTCCTCAATATTTTGTGACTTTCCCCTTTCTTCCACAACCCATTCATCCTTCAAAATCCCCACCAAACTTTCAAAACTGTCAATGGCATACACAACCCTGTTCAACTCACCATTGATATTTGGTATGGGATTAAAATTAGGTATCTTTTCTTTCTTCTTATTCACCATCTTGATAAAGGCAATATACTTTGCCTTTCTCTCTTCTTTTACCTATAAATCAAAAATATTCCTGATAATGTCCTCAGGAAAATATAAATTGTGAACAAAAATTCTAGTCTGGTGCTTGGCCTTCATTTGATAAATAAAACCCTTAGGATCATGATTCCTAGGGTGTACATTCTTTAATCCATAAGGTCTAAGAAATTTGTATAAATCCTTCCATCCTCCTTTTTCTATAACGAAATCAGTAAACGTCATATACTCAAGAAAGAAAAATCCCTTCTTTTCTTCCACTGGAATATGCAAATCCTGAGCACACCCCAACTGCCTCATGATTTCTAGAAACACAATTCGCAGAGGCACATCCCTTAATAAAACATATGGGTTGGTATTTGTGCCATATATTCTAAAAATTGTTGTATTATGATAAGGGATAATATCTCCCCAATTATGTGTCAAATTTAATTCAGGCCTTCTTTCCATTGGCCTCAAGAAATCATGGATCTCCTTAGGAATCCTGGGTGGATTATGAACCAGAGCTCTTCTCAATTTGGACCCCAAAACATTGTGGAACATTACATAATCAAATTCATAATCATGCATATCAAGGATCCTGGTCCAATATTGGATGGGCATTTCAACATTATCTTCCTTCTTCTTCAATTCCATATCCTACCCAAAAACTGTCTGGCCTCTACATAGAAACATATGCATCAATAGGGAGAACCACTTGAAACCAACCCAATTCTTTCCTTCCTTAAGGGCCACTAGACATCCATGCATTTTTTTGTCAAGTAAGTGGCAAAATCATATACCAAATTAAAACCTGGATGTTGGAGATTGATAGCCATATACATAATATCAGTAGGCAGAGTGGTCTTCAAAATAATTCTGAAAACTTGGCACAAGGCACAAACTATCTTCTTGAAATACTTAGAAAATTAATTGATAGGAAAAGGTTCTGGCTCATTTTTACCAATCACTACCTGCTTCCTATTCTTTCCTCTTCTCGAGGTTGCCAAATGAGGTAATAACATAGATGTTATGAACAAACCCTTTGTATTTTTGTATTCTTCTTTGTAAACCTCAAGATTAACAATAACCATATTTCGAATCCATTCATGTAGACAAAATATCTCTGTAATTTCCTCCCTGGTTATCTTCACCATTTCTATGCCAGAATATGTTTTGATCATTCTGGTTACAAGGTCATCCCTTGCAGTGACATCTTTCAACAAATCTACATCCAAATATACATTAGGGACCACCAGCTTACCAAGATCCAACCTCCGAGGGTTACATAGAGGAACACACAAATTCTTGTTCCCAAACCAATTTGAGAACAATTGCCATCTAGTATACGGTAGCTCAACATCCCAAATCTCACATTGCTTATCAGTTAACCCTTCCAGGAGTAAGGGCCCATAAAACAAAGCCTTTCCTTCAAGATTTTTTCTAGTAGAGGGTTTTAACAAGTCTATAATATCCTGGGAAAAGGGCCTACTAGAGGTTTTAGAGCCAGAGCTTCAGGCCTCGGGTGCCATTTATACAAGACAAAGAATAATTCGAGCTAGGGTTTTGAAATTTCAAACAATTATAGCTTACACCCTATAGCTTTTAAACAAAATGCTTGACAATTCAAGAAGCTACATGAATTATTAGGACAAGCTTTAAAAAATTTTAAAGCGAAATAACCCAACCAATCTCTGAAGAATAAAACAAACTGCAGTCGATAATTGTTTTTAAACAACCATAAGACCTTATGAAAACATAGGATATGGTATATAAGTTACTTACAATTTCAACTACGTAATGTCAATGGCAGTGAGGCTGAAATTTCACGAAAATCACTCGCTTCACTTTGCACCAGAAAGTTCTTCTTTAGCGTAAAGATAAGCACATAAATAGCAATTCATTGATGTTTTAACATTTAATTATGAGAGCATAGTCAAAACTCAACCATTACTATTCACTCACATGAGATAAAACAACTACAGTACAACATCAGCCTATTTTAAATGTCAGCCATTGATCCAAATCAATGTAAGCCAGAAAGAATGACTCAGATTGAGTCAAAAGTGGTTTGAAAATGCCACGTTTAATCACCAGACCTTAGGCGAATAGAAATTCATTTACAAGACACCACCTTAGTACAAATGAGTCTCACCTCAATCATGTCTTACACGACATCGACATCCATGTGTCAAAATCTCACACAACTCATAGAATTATTGAAACTGGTGTTTTAATTACGTGAGGTCAATGAGGAACGACCACAATGCGTTGCTGACAAAAAAATATGTCAGCATCAATATCCTTCGTCGGTCAGCGAATAGGATTGGGCCCCACGGTCATAGGTGATAGATGGTAGCATCTCGTACACCTCATAACATTGTTGTGACGTCATCGAAAACCTTGCGAGGCCAACGGGGAATGGTTAGGATGCAAATCATTCCATCTGATGGTTAAGAAACCTGCACATGCAAAAAAGTTATTCATAAAAAGGGATTAACTAGGTGGATGGGGAAATGACCCTCGAGGCCAAAAATTTTAGATATTTATTTTAAACTTTAATCGTTTATCAACTTGACACTAAGAAATAATAAAACATAGTCAAAACACAAAATATCGAGAGGGCAGGTAAAGAGGGGCCGGTAATGCAATGACTAGAAAGGGTTCAAACCATACTTAACCGACCGGCCACCTACAATAACAATTCAATGCTTGAATAGAAAAAACCACGACCAAGAATTGTAATAAAACCCCAAAACCCAACCAATTAAAACCAAGACTAAGTAAAAGAAAATTCATGGTGAAAAAATTAAAAGCTCCACCACCCTCTCTTGATCACTTGTCCTTGTGTCTATCCATCACAACACAGGTAAAGCCTTGTGTCACAATTATCTTCAGACTTAGAGTTGCCTTGAGTTCTTGCATTTTAATCATATCAAGCTTGTCATCTATAGAGTCATACCATTCCATTCCCATATCTTATATTAGGGTCATATCATTTTTCAATTGATAGTTTTTGAAATACATATGCTAAACTGAACCACAACTGAATCTCTAAACAACACAACTGTAGAAAACTAGTGAACTGTAATTGCCTGCTTGCAAAAATTGTTTGGAAAACTTGTTGATTCCATTTTCTAATAAATTCTTGTTAGTGACTTCCATTTAGACCAAAGACTTTCTCACCTTATTTCTATCATTTCATCACAGTCATTTAGCTTACCATCACATTTTAGGTAATATTTAGCGTATCCTCCTTGCATTTCTTAGACAAATTTTAGGCCATTATCAAATTTCATCACCTATTATAGACACACATAATTAGATTGCATATACCCTTTGAAAAAAAATAGAATAGAGAAACTTACCATACCTTGGCATAGGCCCTTTGTCATAAAGAAGTATTTTCATTAACCTTGTCATTTCGGTGTAACCTTTAAAATCATAAGTCTAATTTAAAGCTCACCTTGTCAAAATTGTCACTTGTAATCTACTCCGTAAGGTTATTGAAAATCATATTTGGAAACATTGGACTATCCTATGTTGGCTTGTAACTCTTTTATTAGTCTCACAAAAGTTCCCAAGTCATAAATTTAGCTACTCATACCATATTTATCTCATTTAGACATACCATTACACACTTTATATTGTTGCATCATACCTTAGATTTTGGACATAGTGACATCAACATCAACATCTCTCAAATCTAGTCTATTTTCACCTTGTGTCCTAATCTTGTCTATTAGAATCATTCCATACATTTTAGACTTGGTTATAGTGATTCTCATATCCTAATCTCATTATTGTCACTTTCAACTATAATCTTGGACATTATCATTATTAGGCATCCTTATACCCAAAAAATAAAAAAAATTGTTTGCACACCTTAGACTTAGGTCATACCCTTGCATTGTTATACCTTAGGACATCTTGTCACATACACTTTCCCCTTCACAAGCCTTTTATGGTTGAAACTAGGTCCCCCCCAAAAAAAAGAGATGGAGTTTTTCCATGATGACGATGAGGAGCTCTATAATCACACTAGCCACCTAAACTTTGTTTCATTCTCAAATGAAGCACCATAGAAGAACTACGAGATCACCTTTTATTCTAGGGTGACGGAGGGATCATATCATTCGAGTCTTTTCATGCTTTTTTCGTAGGATGCGGGAAATCTATAGTATAGGATTCTTATCCAGCCGGGAGACTACTTCTAATTATAAGAAGAGGAGAAAAAATATTGGAAATACTTCCTTGGTCTTCCACTCGCTCAATGACTATGAACAATTCCCGGATCAGTGCATTAGTCAATCGTTATTCGTCTCCTAATGAACGATGAGAGAAGCAGGATCGAAAAAGGATCTTGGAGTGTCTGAGATTGGGTTAGGAGGATCTTATTAACGCCTTCTTTTCTCTTCTCATCAAATTTTTGACTTCTTTTCTTGTCGTTGGCGAAGAAGAAGGAAGGGGAACAAGTACACTTGGAGAGCGCAGTACAACGGAAAATTGCATGCTGTGTTCGGGAAGGATGAGTCGCTCCTGAATGAAGAGAGAACTGATTCTCATCTAATCATAGGTGCGATGATTTACTTCACGGGCGAGGTCTCTGGTTCAAGCCCAGGATAGCCCACCCATTATGCGCTATGTAGTAGGATTGTTGTCTGCTTCATTTGGCCATCTATGGGGATATAGCTCAGTTGGTAGAGCTCCGCTTTTGCAATCGGGTCGTTGCGATTACGGGTTGGATGTCTGATTGTCTAGGCGGTAATGATAGTATTTTTTACCTGAACCAGTGGCTCACTTTTTATCAGTAATGGGGGAAAGGACCATAACATGCCACTGAAAAACTCTATTGAGACGAAGATAGACTGTCAAGAACGTAGAGAAGGTAGGGTGGGTAGTTGGTTAGATCTAGTATGGATCGTACATGGCCCATAGTTGGAGTTGGCGGCTCTCCTAGGGATCCGATCCCCGGGGAAGAGGATCAAGTTGGCCCTTGCGAACAACTTGATGTACTATCTCCCTTCAACCCTTTTTAGCCCCAAAAATGGGGCAGAAGGAAAAGTAATGCCATGGACCGACCCCATCATCTCCACCCCGTAGGAACTACGAGATCGCTCCAAGGATGCTTTCAGCATCCAGGGGTCACAGACCGACCACATACCCTGATTTGAGAAGTGGAATGCATTAGCTGTCCCTTCCGATTGGGCAGGAAGGGTCGGAGAAGGGCACTCGACCAAAGAGTCGGGTGGAAAAAAGAAGAGCTTTTTGTTCCTGGTTCTTCCGGAGTTTTCATTCTTCAGAACTTCAAGAATTCCTAGGGTCAACAACTTTTGCTTTTGGGAGGAGTTGCTCTTTGGAGAGCACAAGATAATGAGCTATATATAAACGAAACATACTTAAACGACATACACTATATATTATCTATATTCATTTTATTTAGTATGGTCTCAAATAGATAGACCATAATGGAGATTTGTATTTTATTTGATTTTACTTAGAATCTTATATAATATTCTATAATTTATATTTTATTTATTATAATCTAATCAAAATATTAGTATATAAAATATTTTATATGATAATTAATTTGTATTATTAATTTTATTAATAGTCATTTATTTGGATTAAAGTTGATTAGTGGCCTTTTAAAAGACTATATTGCACCTGATTTTTATGAAATACAAGATTCTCATTGAGTGCAAAAAAGAAAAAAAAATAGATATCTATCTTCTAGAATAAGATAAGACTCTGGCCGCAAACAAATTATTATTCATTTGTATTCTCCTATATTCATTGAAGAATATAGGATGAATACAAATAGTTTTATTCATATGGCACTAATTATTTATTGCCACGCACATCTCATGTACAAAAAGGAAAGCTCCTATAACAGTTTAAGTTTTTATTAGATTATATTGAGTCTAACCATCAAATCAAAAAAGATTTGAGTTTGCTATATGATACATAGTATCAAGATTCGATTAGAAAAGGGAACGCATATACAAACAAAAAAAAAAGAATTAAACATATCCCAACCGTTCCGAAATCTTATCAGATTTTTATTTTGTTAAACTCAACTAATACAATATAAGTAAATGTATGATAACCCTAAGTTGTTTCTATTCCATTTTTTTTCTTATCCTGTTGTTTCTATATGATAATCACACTAGCCACCTAAACTTTGTTTCATTCTCAAATGAAGCACCGAAGTCAAACACTCCCTTTGATAATTAAAATACCCATGAAAACCCTCTCTTAGAGGATCAACTAGAGTTTTCTTCCCAAGACCTCAATGTGGCTATATTTGTGGATGAAATAGTTGCTTTAGACCCTCAAAGGTATTTAGCCAAAATTTTACATTGTGGAGAAAAACTAACCCCTGGCCTTGACGTAAATACACTTCACCTAGAATTGTCACCAAATAAACAAATTCAAGGACATGACATGTCTACCTCTAGTGGTTCCATGATCCCACAATTAAGTGTTTTTATGCCACAAGGGGGTGAAAATCCATCTTCCACCATAGTTGATACATCTTTATTTGGAACCCAACCAATGTCACAATCTATGACATAGTCTATGACACAGTCCATGTCATAACCTTTTGGTTACATATCTAGTCCATTTAGTACCATGAACCCTACATTTTCAAACCCATTTGGGACATCTAGTGCCATGAACACCACATCACTTAATCCTTTTGGAAAAAATAAGAGGACTAGAATCCATATTCATGGGACCAACACCAACACCACCAACACCAATACTTCCCAAGGTCCCAATGCAAGTGTCCCTCAACAAATAAATACTCAAGGATCCTTCCAATTCAACACCCAATACACACGAGGTCCAAATACTTCCAATCCTTACCAAATGTAATTCAATACCTCACATTCCTCAAATCCAAATTCCAACCTCAACTTACATTGCATATATTTGAAACCAAATCTCGTCCTTCACTCATAGCATCCCAAATCTAAACAACACCGATCCATCCCATCAACACATTGGATATCAAAGTACAAACATTGGGCCTTAAAAAAATGTAGTTGCAAATGCTTTGGACAAAACATCTACACCATATGATGTCTTAGCCACTCAAATTCTAGCCTTTCAAAAGCAAGTAGAAATCATGACACTTTCAAGCAAAAAGACTTACTCTTCCCAAGAGTTATGTCCATACCCATTTGATAGGAAATTGTACATGCCTCCTCTTCCTCCTCATTGTGACATGCCAACATTACCCAAATATAGAGGAAAAGGAAATCACATTGAGCGTGTGAGAGAATTTCACATGGCCCTAATCGACATAGCTTCCAAACAAACATACCTAATGAGACTATTTCCTAGAAGTCTTGTAGGACAAGCCCTAGAATGGTTCACCCATCTGTCGACTGGAATTCGACCATGGGACTAACTAGTTGACAAGTTTATTACCCACTTCACCTTTAACATTGAAAATGAAATCACTATCGCCACCTTATGTCATACTAAACAAGAAGAGGGTGAATCTTTCATAACGTACTTCTAGAGATGGAGGAGCTTAGCTAGTCGCTATCTCATTCCCAAAAAAAAAGATTGTTATGTTCACGGAGAATCTGATCATAGACTTAAAGTATGCACTACAAACCTATTGTTGCTCAAAATTTGCAAACCTTGTATAAAAAGGAACCATCCTTGAGAAATCTCTCATTGCTGAAGGAGAAATTAAGACATATAACAAAACCTAAAATGCCCAAGGGACATCAAATGATAAGAAAAAATATTGGGCTCAAAACACAAATGTCACTAATGATGGAGTTGTTGATGCAAAAAAAATCCATACCGGTCCTACAATTACACTCAAAGGACCTGAAACACTAAAAAACCCACCACAAAAAATGGTAAATGCCCTTCAAAACATGCAAGGACAAAGACCTCAGAGACAATTTTCTGCAAGACGTAAATACACTCGCCAAGGGGAACCTATTGAATCTGTCCTCAAACAACTCTTTCATTATGAGGTCATTACACTTCTTGAGGTGAAACCATATGATCCAGGGCAATTCAAAACTTCATGGTGGGACAAAAACTCCTTTTGTGACTATCACCATGCCAAAGGACATTCTACTTCATCATGTCAAAAATTGAAAAACATTGTTGAGGACCTCATTAAGAATAGTACCATAGAAGTTGATGGACAACAAAAAACTTCCAATAGTGATCATAAGGTCTTTACAGATCCATTACATGACCATGGAAAAGGAAAGGCCTCTAATTTGAGTAATAAGACCAATAATTCTGTCAATTACATAATTGCCAAATATGACTACACCACCATAATAAATCACATTCATGCTACTGATAATTGTGTCAATACTATTACTATCAAGAAACCACTTGAATGCACTGTCACTACTCATAAAACCAAGGTGACTATCCAAGGTGCTCCCCAAAAGCAACAACAACCAAAGTCTCAATACAATCTACTTGACCATTTGGGGAAGATGCCTGCATAAATCTCTATCCTTGAGTTGTGCATATCACCCAAATACTAAGCCATTCTTGACAAATTATTGCAAGAAACTATTGTACCCTCTGATCTCAATGTCAATCATTTCTAAGAGTTTGTGAGTTATTTGTCTAATACACACCATGTAACCTTCTTTGACTAGGACTATTTGACCCAAAAGACCAAACATAATGACCCCTTGTACCTTGAATTATTCATCCACAAACATAAAGTTAGATGAGTATTGGTAGATGATGGAGTGGGATTGAATATTTGCACCCTAAAGTTAGTTAAGGCATTGGGATTCTCTTAAGTATGTGTAAAAACAACCAAAATCATTGTTATCAAGGCATATGATGACAAAGAACACTCTTCCAAAGGTGTTGTCACATTCCCAATAAGAGTTGGACCGATTGTCTTGAACACCACATTCTAGGTCTTGGACCTTGAAATTCCATACAACCTCCTCCTTGGCCAACCATGGATCCATGCCATGAAGGTTGTACCATCCACATACCATCAATGCCTCAAGTTTCCTCACGAAGGAACTAAAATTACAATCAGAGGCGATCTTGAACCCTTTCAATATTACAACAATCTAAAAGGGACTACTGAATTCCAAGTGTTTGTCAATCAAGAATCCTCATCATCTGACTACATTGACCCATCTTCCTTAACCAAATCATCCACTTCATTTATCACACCATCAAAACCCAAGGTCCAAGTCCATGATATGGGATGTGGAGAATATTGTATGGATAATTTACCAACAAAAGAAAATGCTAATGCCACTAGGAAGGTTCAAACTTCCAACAATGATGTCAAGACAACTGCAAAAGGAATGCAAAAGGATGGTTGTGCTTGGATTGAAACCTTTTGGGATCCTGATGATACATCTACATTTTCCATATCTGCTTCCATTCAAGCTTTTCATATCCATGATAACCCCATGTTCGACCAATAAATCTACAATAACCCACTCTTTGATCATGACCCATCAAGGATATCCAATAATCATCCTTCCATCCCACCTGCCCTGGGCTAGGATATGCATATCCTACTATCACCCCTACTAAGCCATATTTCCAAGTCGTTAAGGATGTGCAAGCCTCCTTTGACATTAACAGTATAAAAAAGGATATTCCCAAAGACTCCATTGATGGCATCACCACTCTCGTTCATCCACCAAAAATTCCTGTCACTTTGGATACTTCATCCATCTCACTCATGTCCATCTGCATCATAGACATGGATCAACAAGCCATATATCAAGAAAAGAATAAAGGAAAAGCTTTGATGAAAGAGCTATCTTAAAAGGATATCAAGAATCAAGAGACATAATGAAAAGAAAAGAAGATCAAGACAAGTCCCCTAGAAAAAATAAAAAGCTATTAGACAAATAAAAAACACTAGTAAAAAATGAAAGCAAGCAAAAGTCAATCTCCAATTATGCCTCTCCACAAAAATCACTAGGGGCATCTATCAAAGAAAAAATTCAAACAAAGAGCTTGTTGATGCAAGGTCTCCATCCATGTCATTCACACTCATACCATATACTCTGTTCAATCCATCCATATTCACACATCCATCATATCATTCCACCACCATTAGTGATGTTTTTCAATGGAACTTTGATGACGATCCCTTCACGTACTCTAGCTCATTGGTCACCCAAGCTCCTTTTCATCTGAAGCATGATGACCCACGTAGTGGGAACATTAGGGATCATATCATAGCCTCTTTTGTTTGCCACATCTATTTCCCTTCATGTTTTCCACTCACACTCCTCATTCAGATTAGATCCTTTTGTAAAGCACGATCATCCAAACAAGGTCAATGCATCATCACAAAAGCCTATTGATTAGGGGATTATTAATTCTACACCTAGCTTCAGAGAGCTCTTGTCATAATAAAAAAATACAAAAATAAATAAAATTGTTACCTTGATGAAAACTTGGAAAACATGCATGTAAACACCAAAAAACTTAAAAAATCATGAAAAATAGTAAAAAGAAAATAATCCATCCAATAGTGAAAACAACTTTAGTGGCACTTTGGATAAGTATTGTGGTGAAAACCTAGTAAACATGCACCATGTGTAGTCAATCTTCGCTCCCTCATCTATTGTAATTATATCTAGCTTTCTACTTCACCCATAAGACATCTATAATTCACCTTTTCTTCACCATCCATAATAATATTGGCTTGTCCTTTCCATAACCTAAAAAATTTGACATTTTGCGTCTTTCATACCCACCCTTCATACATTGGAATTCATCCACCCCATCCCTAATAAATTGGTCTTATACCTGACTAGGGGCAAATACTGGACCTATGTCTTCACTAGATCCTAGAGTTGCTATTGGAGGTCACTATACACAAAAAGGAGAAAAAAATCATAAAATGAAAAAATACAAAAAAAATCATAAAAAAACTCAAAATTCCAAAATAAAAATAAAAATGTCAAAACCCAAAAAATCCAAATAGCTTCAAAAAAATCCAAAAAATAGAGTCAGTGTCATGTCATGTCAGTTTGAGTCCAGTCGAACTATGTTGCCTCTACAACTTAATGTAGGCAAGGCCATCTGTCAATGCACCCCCGAGGCATTAGGTGAGTCCTTTTAGGTTTGTCAAATAAATATCAAACCATGATTCAATCCTTTGTCAATAAAAAAAAATCAAGTCATGTCAAACTATGAGGTCTCTACATGTATAATGTAGGTAAGGCCATCAATCGATGAGCCCCCAAGGCCACCTAGGTTAGTCCTTTAGGGTTTGTTGTTTCAGTCATAATAAATCAGACATAATCAAATCAAACACAAATGGTCATCAAAACTTCAAAACAAATCACAGATCAACAAGACAAGTTAGTCATCAAGTCTTCACGTCAAATCGGTCAAGTTGTCAAATCAGTCAAACATAAAACCAAAATCAAGACAATCAAAATATGTCTATACATGATGTGTCCTTCTTGAAACTAGACATTGTCATTCATCAAACTTTTTCATTCACCTTATACATGTAGTTACATGATCAAAACTAGACTTGACATCTTATATGACATTTTTCTTCTCCTAGAACTAGGCCCTATCAAATAATCAACCTGTCACTCACAGTCAAATGTTGGAAAACACTTATTGGCAAACAATTCTTAGCAAACACTCTGAATGGTTGTTGAATGTTTTGGACTATTTTGTCTTATCTTTTTCATTTGTCTTTTGAGTCATGTTATTAGCTTCCTCGAGGATGTCCCACAAAGGATTTAGAGGAGAAATGATGTCTGATGACTCATCTTTTCTTTGACTACTATTTCTAGTTTGTATTGGCAAAAAGACTGGGGTAACTTTTCCCTTAGTATGAGCTAGGACATTCCTTGTTTGCAACTATTTGTTTTGCAAATGGATGACCTTGCACACCTTGTTCTATGTCATACCATGGTGTTTTTTGTCCTTTGTCATATTTTACCGCCCAATGATGATTAAATGCAAATATTTGCATAGAAAAATATACATCTTTAAGTTTTCTCTACTAACGCCATGCTAACATCCATATCTTTCGCACTAACATTTCTTCTATCTGCATATTGACAACATATTGTGGCACACAAAAATATATTGCATGCATTATCATGTTAGGAAGCATTATAGATACCATTATCATAATAAACATCATTATATTAGTTAATTTAAATTGCATGATAAAATACAAAGAAATAGATTGCATTCATATAACATAATCCACATCATATTACATTACGAATAATCCACATCATAGTAAGAATGTTATTACATCTACATCATGTTATAAGCATAATCCATTTATTACATGGAATTTTAATTTAACATACATACATACTAAAACATCGCATTCAATAAACATAAGCATTGCATAGTCATATCATTTTGACATATATTATAATGCAGTCACATAAAGTCCATAATCTTTACATTTTCATCCTTAATAACATGACCTTAAATGCATCCATAAATCCATATAACATCAATATATCATACACATGCATTAAATCATCCACAAGACATAAAGCATAGTCATCCATCGTATAATCATATAGAAATGAATAAACATCATAAAAGCATGATCATCCATTGCATAACATCACAAATGCATAACATAGAAAATAATATCATATAAATCATTTCCAAAATCATATCATATTTATATCAGTCAAAATGTGTCACAGTATAAGTTCAAGATGCATTTATATCTCAAAAATAGAGCTCGCAAGCTTGATGGTCAAAAAATAACAAGTGTCATGATACAATGCCAAAATATGCTCCAACCAGAGCTACCATCATCCCATCTTGGTGATCATGGGGGTGATTGTTGTGGTGACCTAGAAGGCCTCTGCTCTAAAGGTGGCCTCTCATATGGTCCTGATACACCCCCACTGCTCTGGAACTTGTTGTGAGAACACCTACTATGAGACCTACCATTGCTCAAGGCCAATGAGACACTAAGTGCTCTCTGCTCTGGTAGAACCTCGTAAATATATATAGTACTAATACCATCTATCTACTTTGAGAAGTGTTGCATCCATATCTACACTCATCCCACTAAGGGTGGTGGTGAAATCAATAACCTGTTGATCGACTTCCTATCTCACAATCACTGTTGTGTCCCTCTCTAATTGTAGGGATCCCACCTTGGCCTCTAGCACTTATATTCTATCTATAGCCTATGCTAACTATGCCTGTAAGACAACTACCTGCTGAAACAATTGGTTCATGCCCACCTTGGATAGGCACCTCCTCTAGCCCTACCTCCACCTCCACCCCCATAACTATCCTCTCTTAGAGGACCCACTCTGCCTCCCCCATATCCTCCTCCTCCTCTTGATGCTCCTCCTCCTATTGCTCCTCCCCCTCAACCACCTCCTCCATCTCTACATCTTGATGCCCCACCATTTGAGCTGGCATCTCCTCACAACCCTCCTCCTCTTGTCTCTCCTCCTCCTAGTTCTCTCTCTCCTCCTTGTCCTCCTCTCAAATCGAGGATAATGCTCTACTCGATGCCTCCCCATCCTCCACCTCCTACCTCCTCCTCTTCCTCCACATCCATCTCCACCACCATCCCCTCTCTCCTTGTCTCCCCTCCCAACATCTCCCCATCCTCCTCTCTGTCCTCCCCTTTAGCCTCATAGGCCCTTGCCTCCACGCTCTACTGGTGTTGGCTGATCAAGACCTATATAAGGTACTGGTCTGTGTGTCCCCCACCATGTATCATACCTTGTAGTCATCCTTGGGTCTGCTAGACCTCCCCTCCAAGCCCATTGCAATAGTCGTAGTGCATCTATGTCTTGCTCTATTGTAACCACTAGAATAACTAGACCCCATGGTTTTAGCTCGCACAAGGAGTGCACAAACTTTGTGGTACCTTGAGGCACATCTTGTACCTCTCCAAAAAATCTCCTCACTCACTCTGAAATATATCACTCAATAATGTGTTGTGGCTAGACTATCCATCCAATCAAATATCTAGTCTGTGTGCACCATGGAAAATGGTGGTCCTCATCTAGCCATTGTGCGTAGTCCCTATAAGGCCTCCATATGAAATTGAACAGTGTATCCATCCCATGTCTCTAATAACCTATATCTCCAGCATGGGTTTGTGTCACAACTCCTCCATAAAAATAAAAATATGACATAGAATCTCCTAATTGCCTACCAATTGGAGGATGAAACACAACAATGTGCTCCCAAGCCCATACCATTAGTAAAGTCACTCCACAGCTCATTGATTGACCCTCCTAATAGGAAATTTCATGTAACTAGAAGTAGAGCATGGCTAATAAACAGGGCCCCCAGGCATAGATTGTCACATCTCACAGCATACCAAATAGCATCTCGCCCCATCTGACTAGAAAACCATGTCATCAATGGTTTAGGATAACTTTCTTGACAATCACTATAAATAGAATGCAATCCCACCGCTCATAGCTCTTTGTCATACACTCCCACCTAATCTCATAACTCTCTACACCGAGATCTCTGATATCCTCATACACAAAGTACTAAATGGCCCCATATCCTCACCCAGGGTCATACCTCACATGTTATCCTCAGATCAACAACCTCAAAATCTAGCACACATCCTCTAATGTCACTGTAGCCTCTCCTATTAGGAGGTGGAATGGGCACATCTCCAAGTGTCACCTCTTTGCAAGTGCAATCAACAATCCTCTATTTTCCCTAATAATGGGCATGTATGTCACATGGTGCAATTCTAAGTGCCATAACTGGTGCTTCTTAGCACTAGTCATCTACTCTCGAAGATGAAAGGTGGAAGGTCACCCTAGTGTAAATCGAATCAAGTACAATCTATGGTCACAAATCCAAAGCATTGTGTTAGGTCAAAACACTAGTCAAACTTATCAGACTCAAATTACACAAGAAATTTCATCCTAAACCAAGGAAAATTTTCAAGCAATCAATTATGTCACACAATCAGACAATTGTGTCACATAATCTTAGTTGCATTGCAAGGTACACATTGGCATTGTCAAAAATCATTTGCATCGCATGTCCTAGCAATTGTGTTGCCCAAATCAATTACGTCAGTAACCTAAACACATGTGTCATATGTTCATAGATGCGACTCATAATATCACTTATGTCATACCCCTATTAATTTATGTTACAATTTTACAATTGCATCATTTTTGACATCAATTGTGGTGTTCTAACATTTGCAATAAACCATAATTAACCCAAAATTGACCTAGACGTGACCTTCATAGTTGCTATGAATCATGAACAATTGCATCACTTGCGATAGTAGCTGCCATGAATCATGTTAACTGCAACTGAATACTAAATTTTTCTATACCCTAAAAATGTGTGAAAACAAAAATTGATAAAGTAGGCAAAAAGGTACTTATCGGGTCTCCTACGCACTCCAGTCATCAAAAAGTGTGAATGCAGTTCCCATGGTGATCAATGTGTTGAATAGGTTACATCTTGGCAGCAAGAGCTCCTTAATCTCCAAAGTCAAAATGCACAAATGAGGAATTTTACCCTCCAATTTCTATTTTTAGTCGTCTAACTTTTAGGGTTTTCTTAGGGTTTGTATTGGTTGTATTTGGTAAAGGGTCCAGAGGCCTACTATCATCTCCTTGATGTCCTAAAAAATATATCTTTTGTCACTGGCATTTTCCTAGCTATGAAATTAACTTATCAGAACAATTTCCAATTTTTTAAAATTTTTTAAAAAAATTTGCAAAATAATTTCGAGGGGGCATAGGTCCACCATGCTATCACTAGGGCATCTTTTGACTGATTTTTTTTGACACAACACAATAAATGAAATTATATCAAAGAGGGGCAAAAGTAGACACTACAAATTGTCCTAGTCCTGGGACTATTAAATCCCCTTTCATGCTTAATAATTAAATAATTCTAATTATTTAGTTATTGTCTAATGTCATTAGTCTCCTATTAATTAAATAATTTTAATTATTTAATTGAATCATTTCCATCATTCTATTTCATCTTTTGATTAATTAAGTTTTATTTAATTATGTCACTAATGGTTATGTCTCTTATAATTAAATAAATCTAATTTATTTTTAATTATTACTATCTTGTGTGCTATAATTAAATAATTAATCCTAATTATTTAATTATTCACTTATATTTTTCCTCTATAATTAAATAAATATTATTTATTTAAATGAATTTCTAAATTGACTTTCCCTCCCACCCTTTTGAATGAAATTATTATTTAATTCAAAAAATCAATTTATCTTTTTGCCTCTAAAAGTAAATATGTTGCCATTATTTAACTATTTACTTGCCTATTCGAACTGAATGATTTTTTAGTTCCTCTCTCAGTCTCATTCCTATCCTCACTTTTCACGATCAATCTCAACCTTTGATTAATCCTTTTCAATTTCAGCTATCCATTCAAATTTGGCTCTTCTATAAAAGGCTCCTTTCTTGGTCATTTGAGATATCAATTTTATGTAAGTAAATGTTGTTGAGATAAATATTTCAATATTTTAATTGTCATTTAGGCTATATTTGCACACAAATATGAGGGCATTGGTCAATCAAAGAAAAATGGGCAAGGGTAATATAGGTGAATCAATGGAGGCTTGAAGCTTTGGTAATATTGTTTTACTATTTTATGCTTTAATCTTCATTTGTTCTTTATTACTTGATTAGGATTGTTAGGATTTGTGTTTCACTATTTACATGTTTAATCATGATTTTAATTCCTGATTACACATATTATGTTTTGGAGCTAACATTGTGATGTAGGTTTCAAGCATTGAAGTGTCAATTCAAGCAATCATTGAAGTCATTTCATGACTTCAATATTCTAAGGGCAACCATTAAGGGTTTGGTGAGTTGTGACATATACTTGTTCATTCATCCTTCCTTGTCATTTTCCATTATCTTTCATTATCAAGGTTTAATTACCAAAATGGGTTTTGACCAAAGCAAACCCTTTTCAACAAAAACAAACAATTTTTCCCTCTCTTTATGTGTATAGATTTGTAGGTGAGGAAGGACTGAAGATTGATCAAGAGTGCAATTTTAAAAAGTTGTCAAAATTGTCATCAAAGTTATCAAGCCATGAAAACTCACCTAAAACAAATATTTTTTACTTTCCAACAGTGGAATCAAAGGAATCGGGAGTGCAGATCTAGGATTAGAGGACTGTAAAGATAGATTTTGGAACCCAACTTAGAGACCCATTCACTCGAGGGCTAATTTGTCCCAGCATGACACTCAACAACCATTTTTCGAGCCTGGTACATGTCATCTTACCCTTCTTAGATCTGCCTAAAATTTGTATTTTTTTTTTGTGCTATCCTTTAAATCTACATTTCAAGTTTTGCATTGCATAATTGAGTTCATTAATAATTTTATTTTTATCTCCCCAAAGTGCATTTTAGTCATATTTTACCATTTTTTTTCTTAAGGGAAACAAAAAATCCCCTAATAAGGTTGACTCACCTAAAGTTTGAAAGTTAATCCTACCTTTGGGAGATATCTTTTCCCAATGAAATTAGAAGAAAGATAGGTACATCATCCTTATTCATCCCCTTTTGCATTAAAACCCCATCTTGGTGAATCTATTTTTCTTTGTTTCATTTTGGTGAACTCGATAATCCTACATTATAAGCTTTATGAAATTGGAGGTCATTCAAACACTAGATCTAGGATTTGCATTAGTTTTCATTTCATCTCATTTAGAGTTTCATAATTGTATTATTTTTTATTCCATTTAAGGTTTTAAAATTGCATTTTGCATTGTTTAAAACTTCAAAAATTCAAAAATTTGCATACATATTGCATTCATTTTCATAATAGTTTGCATATTACTGTTTTTCAATCATTTAAATAAAAAAATTCAAACAAAATTGCATCTATAAAGTTTTCATTTTGCATGTTGTTTGTCATCTAATTGTACTTGCATCATAAAAATCTAGAAATCTGTAACTGAAAGTAGCTGTCTACAACCTAAATTTGTGACCTTAAATATCAACTCAAAAAATTATAATTTAACTTTATCAACCCTTGTGAAAGGACCCATTCACCCTAGGGTGAACCTCTCCTTATATAGGCCATTTTTTGAATTTTTGGGCATTAATTTGTCTGTCTGCTTTGCACCTTGTTGTTTTTCAGATCTTAGTTTCAGTTTATGGAATTATAGATTTTTGATTTTTTTTGCATTCAAGTTAATTGGTCAAAATAAATGCATAATTCAAACATAAAATTTTCATTCAAAACTCATTATTTTCAATTTCTTGCATTCAAAAATCAAAATATTCTTGCATGTCATATCTGAAAATTGCTATATTATTTTACATCCTTGTATTGTGCTTCCTATTTCTAGGTGTTTTCTAATTTTTTTTTGTCCATTTTGGATGCCATTTTGTTTGGGTAAAACTTGTATGAGTATTACAACCTAGTGTTCTATTGCTAATACTTCAGTGAGATGTAGTTCAATACTCATGATATCTCGTGTCGGTATAATCTCCTGTGGATCTTGGGTTTTCTAACTCTTTCACTCATAGTGTTGACATTATTCAACCCATGTTATAATCCATACCTAAAATAAATTTTTCTATGACCTCCAATACCATTGATGTTGAAACCATTGTTGCTCATATTCCTCAAGAAAACTTGTAAAAAAAGGATAAAGCCTTAGAAAAACTTCAAAACCTTGTGAGTGCTTAATATATTGCTAGTACCATGGTTCCTATTGTAGATAACATGAGAAGAATTCTTGATAATTAACTAGGAATATAAATTATGTGAAGCTTAGCTCATATCATTGATCATGTTCCTACAATGGCTAGTTGTGCTCAAACTTTGGGATACACTCAAAGTCAAGGAGGAAATCAAATTCCTTCCCTATAGTTGTGGCCTCTATTCCTACATACACTCATTCAACTGTTACTACAACAAGAAAACAAACTAAAAATTACAATCCAACCTTAGTTATGTCCATTGGGAAGCCTTTTAGCTTTGTGAACTCAAACATCATATCTCCTAACCCATAACGTCTCACACACTTGCAATTCACATGTCCTCCTAACACATATACAAATCCACCTTATTCACCTCCATCTCAAAAATCAACCAATGATTTCATCCTTAACCAAAATTTTCAAAATGTTTCATCCCTCCAACAAAAAAATTCCACATTGAACCAAAATCAAAATGGCCAACTTTCACAATATGTCAAATGCAATCCATTATCATTAGAGATATTGAAATCACAAATGCCACAAGGCATAGAGATTCCTAGATTTGAGAAATATGGTGGTAAAGGAGATCCTAGTAACCATGTCTTGGGATACACTGTCTTATGTAGTGACTTCATTTTTGAATACAAGCTCTTGGATAAATTTTTCCCTAGATCATTGAAAGACAAAGTCTTGGAATGGTTTTTCTCTTTACTTAAAAATTCATTTAGTTCATTCAATTAAATTTTTGATGCCTTACTCAACCATTTCTAAGTGCACATTGGTCCTAAGATGGCCTTTCCCCATTTAATGAAATGTAAACAAAAAAAAGATAAAAAGGTTACTAATTTCATAACACAATATCAATTGCTTTACTCACAAATCAACATTAAGATTATTGATGTCGATCTTCAAAGAATGCCATTAAAAATTTGTAATCAAATATTCAAGATAAGCTTTGAATGATGAGATTCCATTCCTTCACTCACTTGTTCTCAACTCTCTATAACTATCAAAATTTGTTTAGTCATCGTAAAGCGAAAACCTCCTCCAATAGTCCTAAAAAGTATGAATTTGTGCCTCATAACAATTTCCAACCATTCAAGAAACAAAATAAGGGATTTATACAAATAAATCCACCTCCAACAAATCAAAAAGTTCAACCTCAAGTGGCTGCTATAAAAACAAGAAATTTATATGAGTTCAGGGACATGAATAGACAATTTACTCTATTTCCCGATACCCTTCATTCTATCATGTTGCAACTCATGGGTAAGAACTTAATTACCTTACCTCCTATTAGAACCCTTGATCCTAATAAGCCTTTACCCTTGAACTATAATCCAAATGAATTTTTCCATTATCATCAATAAAATGGACATGATAGAAAATGATGTATGCATCTTAAAAATGTTGTGCAAGACCTCATTGATTCTAATCACATCCATATTGGTGGTGTTAATGATCATGGAAATAAGTTTGCTTCCCCACCCAAACAAAATGTGCAAATATTTACCAATCCAATTCCAAATCACATCTCATTTGTTAAAGCTAGTGATACCAAGAATGAGGTGATGAATGTTGATAACATAAAAAATAAAATCAATGATAATAAGAGTGATAATGAGTATAATAGATACTATGATTGGATTAATTGATGTTCAACATCATAAGGTATAAACCAACTCATTTATGAATATTTATTTCTCACAAAATGACCATTAAATATGCATCTGATGGTCCTCTTTACATAGCCAGAAGAATCAATGAAAATCCTACTAATGGGATATTAATTGATATTGTATGTGTAGGGAATGTGATCATTGAGGAATTCTTGTTTGTGCATGAAATTTATCAAGAATATTATGAACAATCAAAATCATGGATCAAAACACATAACGGTTTTACTTGCCTTATGATAGGTTCAATTATTCTCCCCTTAAAAGTTGGACCAAAGCAATTAAATGTCTCATTATCCATCATCCCGTCATCAGACCAACATCATGTGAAGCTAGGTTATCCATGGATATGATCCATGGACATGTTCCCATAAGATTCCATCCCCTCAATAGTACATAAATGTTTAAATTTTCATTTGGAAATGAATTTTTCATTGTGCACCATAGTGGTTTTAATCTTGCGTCTTTCCATTGAAATTTCTCATTGGATTTATTTTGGCCCAAACTTATGGAACCTATTAAACCTTGTGAGGACTTATTTTTCAAATCCTATCAAAAGTTTAAAGCAAAGTGCATAGAAAAATTACCTCTTAGAAATGTCCCTCAACCCATGCTTGAGCCTCCTATCATTGATGAAACCATGATTGAACCAAAAGAACTTCTGAGTAACCAAGACAAATCCATGAAAAATCATCCACCTATTTACTAAAAGAGACCAAGAGATAATTATACAATTCCTATTGTGCCTCCTAAGATCAATTTTTTTCATAAGCCCAAAGAGAAATTGGTTGAATTCCATAGTTCCTTTCATTCCTCCCTTGTGGGAAGAAAATGAAACTATGGTTGATAAAGCTACCCCTACACAATCACAACTTGAAAACCATGCAAAAAGAAACCAAAATGCTAAAGAGCATAGGTGTAGGTGTTGTTCTATTGCTCATAAATTAAAAGAAGAGAACAAGCCAAAAAAAAGGACTAAAATTTAACTCAAGCAATCATTGTTCCATGAGTTATCTGGGGAATGATGATGATTCTAAGCTCGATTATACCACTATAACAAAGACATATGTTGAACCCAAATCCATGGATCCCTTATATGTTATCTTCAGATTGCATGTGAGGGGTAACCTCTTTTTCATGATGCAAATTCATTTGGAAACATATGTTTGGCATAGGGATTACCAAATAAGCTCTCATATCTCTTTTATCAATCATATTTTATCATTTTCTACTTTAAAGTAATTTCTCACAACATGGTGTTTAGAAATTTATTTAAAGTGGGGGGAATTATGCCTCCCACTTGTGTAGTCTTCTTACTTCATGTGATGTGTCTTCTTTTTGGTTATATTGGGATTGATGTCCTTCAAGAGCATGACCTTTATTGGTATATGAAATTCCTCTTAGTGGTAATGCTATGGCTTGCATTCCCTAAGGTATGAATATTTTATCTCTCGACTAGTCATATCTTGATGGTGATATTGAGCATGATGTTCCCTAAAGTGAGACCTTTCATGAACTCATCAAAAGTCCTTTGACTATCTTAAACCAGCACTCTTTCCCACTAAGCATAACACAACTTTCTAGCCTTGTTATTGTCATATGTGGAACCTTATCAGAGTTATCAAGGAGTATAAATTTTGGTATGGCTGACATATGAGATCCTATAGACCTAGCATGACTTTACCATTGCCACTTTTTTTGCGAGTTCACACCTTGTAGTCCTAGTGTGTGTTTCACACTTGTTTGTGCTCATTGAGTGTATATAAGAATACACTTGTGAGTGTGTTTCTTATGGCCACCTTGTATACCACAACTTTCTTGTCTATGGTTCCATGAGAGCATGATTGCTGGACTTGACATAACACAAATTTATAGTCATATTTTCTTGCATTAATTTTGACAATGTATGATGTATTTTGTGTTGTTGTTACATTCACATGCCTCTTTGTGCCTTTGTTTGTTTGGCATGGGATCTTTGATCCTGGGGGATGGATCATCCTCCTTGATCCTTTTCATCCTATCTTTCTAAAATTTGTACAATTAGACCTCTCTTGACTTATTTTTCTACTTTGCTATGAGTTTGAGTGTAGGGCTCATACTCTCACTAAAGTGGGGGCTAAATGTAGTGTAGAAAAATGTACTCTACATTTTCACTCTATGTTTGGGTCCCTTAATTAATTGGAATTAATTAAGCTTATAATTATCTAAATTATGTATTCCTAAACCTTATTATTCCCATTATTTGAAAGGGAAACCAAAATTAAACAAATTTTAACATTATTTTAAACACCTTGGAATTGTGTGTCCTAGATTTAGGTCCCAAGATTCATTCACCCAAGGATGAATGGGTCCTCCTCAAGTGCCAATAACCAATTTTTAATATGGTTTTTGTGGCATTGTAATGATTCAAATTCAAGTTTCAAATGTCAAATTATGGAATCTAATTTTCAAAAAAATAGATAAACACTTATAAATACATACTCTATTTATCAATTCAAATCATCTAGCATTAAGGAAACTTTCACAAGAGAAAAAATTATTGTCAAGAGTATTTAAGAGATATTTATCAAGAATCTACAACAAATTTCAAGATCATACCACCATGTAAAAGTTATGTGTGTTCATATTATGTTTCTAACATTGTGATGTAGGTTTCAAGCATTCAACTATCAATTCAAGCAATCATTCAATCCATTTCATGCAAGATCTAATCCTCAGAGAGATGTGTTGTACTTAAGTCCTCTAAGGGCATCCACTAAGATTTTTTTTAGTTGTGACATAGACTTGTAATTCATCATTTCTTGTCAATTGTCATTATATTTCATTATCAAGGTTTAATTACCAAAATGGGGTTTGACTAAGGAAAACCACTATTCACCAAAAATAAACAATTTTTCCCTCTCTTTGTGTGTGTAGATTTGCAGGTGAAGAAGGACTGAAGATTGATCAAAAGTGTAATTTTACAAAGTTGTCAAAATATCAAAATTTTCAAGCCATGGAAACTCAACTACAAAATTTATTTATGACTATTTGATAGTGGAATCTAGAGGAATTAGGAGTATAGATCTAGGATCAGAGGATCGTGAAAGAAAATTTTGGAACCCTACTCAGAGATCCATTCTCCCTAGGGCGAATCTATCCCAACAAGACACTGAACAACCACTTTCGGAGCCTGGTGCATGTCATATTACCCTTCTTAGATCTTCCTAAAAGTTGTAGTTTTTGTTTGTGCTATCCTTTAAATCTACCTTTCAAGTTTTGCATTGCATAATTGAGTTCATTAAGTATTATATTTTTATCTCTCCAAAGTGCATTTTAGTCACATTTTACCATTTTATATCACAAGGGAAACAACATATCCCCTAATAGGGTTGACTCACCTAAAGGTTGAAATTCAATCCTACCTTTAGGAGATCTCTTTTCTTAATAAATTTAGAAGAAAGATGGTACATCATCCTTATTAATCTCCTTTTACCTTAAACTTCATCTTGGTGAACCTATTTTTATTCGTTTCAATGCCTATGGAATAGTCTCAGGTGATACACAATTTAAGGGCCAAATCAAACTTTTTGCATTTTGGAAAGGCTAATTGGCTTATGGGATCAATGTTGGTGTTAGTTTATGCATAGAAAAAGATAATTTGTGAAATACTATAATATATTTATGATAGGACCAAAAGTAGTTGTGTAGTAACATGTATAAGGGAAAAGTGGGAATATATATCCCTTACATCTTCCTTGAGCAAGTCATGTAGGAGCATCCTCACCAGTCAAAATATATGTATCAACCAAAATTGTTATTCTTTACTTTCCTTTTCTTACTTTATTTTGTAGCTTTCCTTTCTTAGGGTAACTTAAATTGGCTTATGCTCTTCTAGTTTTAAAATTTCAAGAGTCTTATTAAGTATTTATCATAGCAATAAGGTAATCTATAGAGGTTTGTTTGTCATAATTATTCACTAAGACTTATTCCAATTTAGTCCCCTTCAATGATAGTTTGGGTTGTGCATTAACAATCTAATAGTGTTGCATGTTTTTTGGCTAACAAGGACTTGCACCCTTATCTATTTAAAACTATAATATTATTTAAATTATTTATCATATGCATGGGACACCACTATGGACAATATTTGTGGGCACTTAGGTTCTATTTTTTAAATTTAAATTTATTAATATTAATTTACACTATAACATGGGCCACATTGAAATTTCTTGTCTTACGAATTTGGGAATATGCTAATGATGCTTGTATCTATCTTTCCTTGGATGTTTTGGTGCTTAGTTGTTTCACAAGCTTGGTTCATGTGTTGTGTCTCAATGACAGTTTGATTGGCTGGACAATATGATAGTATTCTTAGTTTTAGGTGTTTATGACAAAGTATTTGAATATTATGTTGGTGTTGGAATATTCTAGGATGTTGTGTGATGTTGCTAAGTGGTCTACAATTTTTTTCTAGACTTGGTGAAGTGTGTATGTGGTTGCTTGGTAGCATTAATGCTTTTTTGGCTGACATGGCATGTTAGCGTTACTTGTGGATGTGATTTATGGATTTTGGAAGTTTGGTGTAGTGTGTCGGTGTAGATTTAGGTCATGGTTAACCCTTGGTGTGGTCCAAATTAACATATTTCCATCTTGGAGGTATTTGGTGCCAACCTATTTGATAGTTGCATGTTTGAGGTGTATAAGTTTCATTGAGGCTGACTTGGAGAAGATTGTTCGAGGTTGCAAAGGATATATAAGTAAGGTCATTTATTGGAGAAGTGTGATGTATTGTGTGGTGCAAAATGATGCAAGTGTGATCAAGTGTTGTGATTTGAGTGTGAGCTTGAATTCCTATGACTAATGGAAGAACTGAGTACAAGGTGTTTAAATTTCAGTGTGCTTGAAGTTGTTGGAGATAGTGAGGTGAAGGTTTTAGATGTTGAAGAGTTGTTGTGGTGGATTCTCTTGTTTCTCTAAGGTAGTGAGCCTCCTTGTAGCAGTCTCTTTCTATTCTATTTCTATCTAGGCAGTGAGCCCTTGGTAGTGAGCCCTTCTTTATTTTGGATAGTGATTCCTTTGGGTAGTGAGCCCTTCTGATAGTGAGCCTTTTGAAATAAGTGTTGTTATTCATATATATGTGATTTAATCCTCACCATGGTTTTTCCCCGATCAGGGTTTTCCATGCAAAATCTGGTGTTCTATTATATATGGTTGTTGTTGTGTTGATGTTTCATGTGTTTACATTCATGTAGATGCTTAAAAAGGGTTTAAAGGTTTTAATGTACAACTGATTCACCCCCCTCTTAGTTTTCATGTCTATCTAACAAGTGGTATTAGAGCAGAGGTTCCTTGGAAGAAGTTTAACCATTTGAGGTAGATCTAGATGGTGCATAAGAATGGTTTCAAAGCTCCTATGTAAAATGTAAAAAATATGCTTTATGGAAAGCTAAGATGGAATCCTTTCTTGTCTCATTAGGGTTTGGTGTATGGTAGTCAGTAGAAGATAGATATATTGTACTTGCTACTCCTTCAACAAGTGAAGATGATATCAAGTATTATGAGAATAATAGAAAAGAAAGGAATGCTATCTTGAGTGGGATTTATAATTCAAAACTTGTGAAGGTGATAAGCTAAAAAAATGCTAAAGAGGTCTAGGTAAATTTGTAAAGTATTTAGGAAGGAGATACTAAAGTCAAGCAAGCAAAGATGCAAAATTTCAAAGCTAAATTTGAAACCCCGAGGATATCAGAAGATGAAGATATTACATGCTACATGATAAGGGTGGATCAAATTATCAATACCATCAATGGTCTTGATGGAAAACCGGAGGAAAGTGAAGTTATGAAAAAGGTATTGAGAACTCTTCCTAAATCTTATAGTGATAAAGTTTTTGCTATCGAGGAAGCTCAAAATTTGGATCAATATACTAGAGATAAATTTTTTGGTGCTTTTACTACTTTTGAATCAAGAGAGTTTGACCAAGATTATTCAAGAAAAGAAACAACCTTTAAAGTCAACAAGAAAGATAAGAATGATGAATTTGATCTAGATGATCTTGATGAGGTGGAAGAAAATTTTGTAAGGAGATTGAAAAAGGGCATTGGAAAATACAAAGGAAAGTTACCCTTCAAATGTTTCAATTGTAGAAAAATAGGTCATTATGCTTTAAAATGTCCAAGAAAAGTTTCAAATGAAAAACATAAAGATCATAAAGGTAAATATTTTAATAAGAGTTACTATGTTAAAGAAGAAAATGTTACATGTGATGATGAGGAATCAAACTATCTAAATGATGGAAGTGATGAATGCTTGTTCATGGTCTTGAATGCTGAAAATAATTCTAATAACCCTGAAAGATGTGTGAAGGAAATTGCTTTAGAAATAGTTCACATTATTGAAGGAGCTATGTTGACTACCTTTCATGCAAAAAAGGAGAGAAACTATTGGATAATTGATAGAGAATTCTCAAATCACATGACAGGTGATAAGAGTAAGTTTGTTAAACTTGAGAAGTATGATGGTGGTCTTGTTAAGTTTGGTGATGAAACATCTGTTAAGATTTGTGGAAAGGGTGCAATTAGTTTTGATGGAAAGCATAAGACAAATGGTGTTATTTATTTCAAGGGTCTCCAACATAATCTTCCCAGTGTAGGACAAATATGTAGTAAAGGATATAATCCAGTGTTTCAAGATGATGACTGTGAAATAAAAAAGGAAGCTCGAAAACTTTAGTTGCTACAAGAATGAGGAAATAAGGGATTTTTTATCAGTTCAAAGGTGTTGGTGGTAAGTTATTTATGATTCAAATCAATGAAAGTTGGATATGGCATAGAAGAATGTGTGATATCAATTTTTATAGCCTAGTGAAGATCAACTCTACTTATGCTATGGGAGACATTCCAATAATTACAAAGCCTATCAATGCAATTTGCAAAGAGTGTCAGATTGGAAAATAGACAAAGAAGAGGTTCAAAATTAAGGAATACTCTATTATAGGACCTTTGGAGTTGGTGCATACAGACCTATGTGGACCTACCTAAATAAGAAGCTCTCAAGGTGACATGTATTTTATGTTTTTAATAGATGATTACTCTAGAATGACTTGGGTGACCTTTCTCAAAGAAAAATCAGAAGCTCTAGATAAGTTTAAAGCATTTAAATCTATGGTTGAGAATGAAATAGATCTGAAAATAAAGTGTTTAAGGTTTGATAGAGGTGGTGAGTTCACCTCCAATGAGTAATTGTTTTTGTGAAGATCATGGGATAAGGAGATACTTATTTTCTCCTAGGACTCCACAATAGAATGGAGTTGTGGAGAGGAAGAATAGGATAGTTCAAGAAGTAACAAGAACCATGTTGAAAGAAGAAAGAGTGAAAAAATCAAAGACCCCCTATGAGATATGGTATGGAAAAAATCCTATTGTGAAATATTTTAGAGTGTTTGGAAGTAAATGTTATATAGGGAGGGATGATGAAAACTTAGGAAAGTTTGATGCAAGATGATATGAAGGAATATTCCTTGGATATTCTGCAAAGAGAAAGGCATAACAATTGCTACAATAAAAGGTTCAAGAAGATAGTGCAAGTTTCAAAGTGCATGAAGAATCACATCAAAGCTTAGTGTTGATAGAAGGATATGAATCTGATGAACCCCTTGTAGAGAAGAAGAAAAAGAAGAGAAAGAAAAGGAGATGCTACTGAAAGAGGAAGAAGCTCCAAAAAAGACTCCTAAGACTCCTAAGTATGTGCAAAAGAAACATCCCGAGGATCAAATAATTGGAGATAAAAGCAAAGGTGTGTTGAAAAGAAGAAAAGTTGCTATGGTAGAGGAATAGGTAAAATTTTGTTCATTTTTTGAAATAGAACCTAAAACAATCGCTGATGCATGCAAGGATGAAAATTGGATCAAATTTATGGAAGAAGAACTAAGGTAGATTAAGAAGAATCCAACATGGGAACTGGTTCCAAGACTAGAAAACAAGAATGTGATAGGAACTAATTGGGTTTTCAGGAATAAGTTGAATTGGAATGGAGAAGTTATCAAAAACAAGGCTAGGCTTGTGTGTAAAGGCTACTCACAAGTGGAAGAAATATATTTTGAAGAGACTTTTTCTCTTGTACCAAGAATTAATGCTATTAGGATGTTTTTGGCTTTTGCAACACATAAAGATTTCAAGGTATATAAGATAGATGTTAAGTCTGCATTCTTAAATGGTGAATTAGAAGAAGAGGTATACATTGAACAACCAGAAGGTTTTTAGTTATCAAAAGATCCTAATATGGTTTGTAGGTTAAAAAAGGAATTTCATGGACTCAAACAAGCTCCTAGATCTTGGTATGAAATATTGGACAAGTACTTATTACAACAAGGATTCAAAAGGTACCACAAATAGTAATCTTTACTTCAAGGTTGAGAGAGATTAGATCTTGATTCTAGTTGTGTATGTTGATGACATAATATTTGGATGAAATGAGGTAATGTGTAAAATTTTTGTAGAGGAGATGAAAAATGAGTTTGAAATGTCAATGTTTGGGGAGATCAATTTCTTCCTTTGGCTACAAATTAGTCAATCAGAAAAAGTTTATTCCTTACATAATCAAAAAATGTTAAGGAAATGTTAAAGAAGTTTGGAATGGAGGAATCTAAACTAGTATGTACTCCATGCTTACGGGTTGTAAATTGAGAAAAAAAGGATGAATCTCCTAATATAGATTAGAACAAGTATAGATCCATGATTAGTGGATTATTATATCTAATTTTAACTAGACTGATACCATGCATGTAATATGTCTTGTAGCAAGATTTCAAGATCTTAGAGAATCACACATGGAAACAATAAATAGGATATTCATATATTTGGAGAGCACTCTGGACTATGGTCTATGGTATTCTAAGAATACTAATTTCTCTTTGAGTGCTTATACAAATGCAAATTGGGCAGGTTGTGTGGATGGCAGCAGAAGTACAAGTGGGGATGCTTTCTTTCTTGGAAACAGATTGGTTTCTTGGTTGAGTAAGAAGCATGATTCAATATCATTATCTACTGTAGAAGTAGAATATATTGTTGCACACAGGTGTTGTGTATGAAGTATACATTGAAAGATATTGGAGTATCATATGATGAACCTATTTCTATCTTTTGTGATAATACAAGTGCTATTAAAATTTTAAAAAAATTGGTAATACATTCAAGAAAAAAACATATATCTATCTGGTATCACTTTCTAAGAGATAAAGCTATTGAGAATGAAGTAATGTTGGAGTATGTTCCTATAAAGGATCAAATAGTAGACATTTTCACAAAGGCTCTTCCAAAAGATAAATTTGAGTTTCTCATAAATGAGCTAGGGGTTATTGCCCCTCCTTCTTTCAACTAGATGTATAAGATGCTGCATCTATCTAGGGGTGTAATTCAAAATGAATTATTTGTCCTGGAATGATGAAGGTTGCCTCTCAGGGGGAATGGGTAGTGGTATCTTTGGTTGGTGGAGTCGGGGGGAGCATATGTTATGCCTAAAAGTGTGAGAAAGAGAATTGAAGTGTGCAAGTGTTTCCCTTTTCCATTGATGTCAAAGGGGGAGAGTGTGATGTATGAAAAACAAAAAGAAAGGGGGAGAAACTCAATAGAAATGGGGAAAAACTCAATAGAAAGGAGGAGAGAGTAGTGGAGATCTACTTGAGAGTTGGAGATGAAAGTTGCTTTTTTTTTTGATGGTTTTTCAATGGGTGTTTCCATCAATGACAAAGGGGGATATTGTTGCACTGTGTTGTTGTTGATGTCAAACTATGTCAACCTCTAGTGTGGTCATGATAAGAAGGCATTTGTGGTGTTGAGCATGTGTTGTAGATGCATCAGGGTCACTTGGTTTGCAAGTGCTTTTGAGAAAATTTGGATAAAGATTGTACAAGGTAAAAGGTGTGTGTTCTATGTTTTTCTCTGCATTTATTTATGTTTGAATATGTGATGTTCAAAAGTGTTTAGAGGTATTATATCCAAATTTTTAGGTTATGTATCATGAGATAGTAGAAGATGTGTTAGATAGTGTGTTAAAATATTAAGAAGGTCGTATGAGAGAATGAAATTATTCTACATTTCTATGCATTGAAATTTCTTGTCTTATGGATTTGGAAATATGCTAATGATGCTTGTATCAATCTTCCCTTGGAAGTTTGGTGTTTAGATGCTCCACAAGCTTGGTTCATGTGTTGTGTCTTTGTGGCAATTTGATTGGTTGCATAAGATGATTGTATTCTTAGTTGTAGGTGGTTGTGGTAGAGTTTGAATATTTTATTGGGTTGGAATATGCTAAGATGTTGTGTGATGTTTCTAAGTGGTCCACAAGTTTTTTCCAGACCTAGTTAAGTGTATATATGGTTGCTTGGTAGCGATAATGCTAGTTTGGATAACTTGGCATGTTAGCGTTACTTGTGTATGTGCCTCATGGATTATGGAAGCTTGGTGTAGCATTTTAGTGTATATTTGGGTCTTGGTTAACCCTTGGTGTGGTATAACTTCACTTATTTCCATTGTAGAGGTGTTTGGTGTCGACCTATTTGGTGGTTGCACATTTGAGATGCATACATTTTATTGAGGTTGACTTGGAGAACATTGTTTGAGGTCACAAAGGATATATATGCAAGGTCATTTTTTGGAGAAGTGTAATGTGTTGTGTGGTGTGAAATGATGTAAGTGTGATAAAGTGTTATGATTTGAGTGCGAGATTGAATTCTGCTGAATACCAAAAGCAATGAGCATAATGTGTCTAAATTTCAATGTGCCTGAGGTTGTTGGAGGTAGTGAGATGAATGTTACAGATGGTGAAGAGTTTTTTGGTGGATTATCCTATTTCTTTGATGTAGTGAACCTCCTTATACTAGTTTCTTTCTATTCTCTTTCTATCTAGGTAGTGAGCCCTTCTTTCTTTTGGATAGTGAGTCCTTTGGGAAATGAGCCCTTCCGACAATGAAACTTTTTTAATTGGTGTTATTCATATATATGTGAGTTAATCCTCACTGTGGTTTTTCCTTGATTAGGGTTTTCCATGTAAAATTTGGTCTTGTATTGTGTATGGTTATTGTTGTGTTGATGTTTCATGTGTTTACACTCATGCAAATGCTTAATAAAGGTTTGAAGGTTTTAAAGTACAATTTATTCAACCCACATATTATTTGTATTATATGTCTAACAAGTCCATTAATGATAACTAAAGAATTTGATCTTAGTTGATGATCTAACCTGCCATAATATTTTTTGGTTCAAGTTTGATTACCTTAAGAGCATATGAGTAAAACTAATATGATATCAAGATAGTTGATAAATGGAAAAGTGTTGGGAAAAGTCATTCAATGGAAATCATGCTCACAATGAATATTTGGGTAGATGCATAGAGTGATGATGTAGAAGTAGGAATGACATATCATGGATTGCTATGTAGAGGATTTATTAATAATGAAGAGCACAAAAAACTACAAATTATCACATTATGATTGACACATAGAATATAAAGACCTATATTATTACAACTATCAAGATGATCATATTAAAAATGGTTTTCTTTTGATTCATAAAATAATTTGGGAAGAAACTACCCTAGCCATCTAATAAGAAACTTTCTTCACATAACTAACATAACATAATAAAGTAAAATAACAATAACAACTAACAATCTAAATATTTATCTATTAACATGTAAAATATTAAAGATGTAATATCCCAATATGCCCCCTAATTGTATCATCACAAAGAAAGGTAGGAACACTAGGAAAAATTCCCCATGCACATCACTAGGGAAAAATTCTCTCCTTTAAGAGAATTTCCCCTCATAAAATATACAATACAAGAATAAATCCCTTCTCAAATATACAATGAGAGAGAAAACACCTCCTTGAATACACAATGAGAGAACATGTCCCTCCTCAAACTCACAATGGGAGTGAATCCCTCCATTATTTCATAATGGCAACAAATCTCTCCAAGTCTAAACAACTTTCCTTGCTCCAAAGGGGAAACAAAATGATTTTCTAGTGCCTGTTAACTAGTGTACCCAATATTTCAGAGAGAAGCTAACTAAAGATGGAAATAATAGACTCAACTATCCTAGTGAGTCCTGCAACTTCCTCTGTGACCTCCTTATATCTTATCAACCATATGTATCTATAGAAATTTTGAGAATACAAGCAATAAAAGATGAAATAATTTATAGTAGAAGGTATTAGTTTCAACAAAAAATGTACCCATTACAATTAAATTTTAAATAAATGTAATAATATGTCTTCAAAAGTGAAAAAGAACACCAGTGTTAGATATGAAAGGTGTTAAAACCTATAAAATAACTATTCATAGACCTATATTTTCTTAAGAGAAAATAAAAAACTTATAAATTATGATTTATGGAACATGTGCAAAATGACATGATTTTGAGAATCTTATTAAAGTTCACTCATGGATTTTGAACACACAACCTCTCAAATCAGTATAAAATTTTAATGATCTCCCTCTATCCAAATATACATGTAGACATCTAGAAATGTCTTAATCAATATCACCTAATTTCAATTTTTAACACCATTTCTATCCTAATTCACCCTTTTTCATCTATTTAATTAAATAATGTCAATTGTTTAAATAAATTCACCATTTTCCTCTATTAATTGGATAATTGATATTGTTTTATTATTTCGCCCCTTTCATGCTAATTTTCATCTCATTTGATTAAATAATCCAGATTATTTCATTAATTGTCCTAAATCCCACTTTGATTATTTAATTAAATAGTTTCTTAATTATTTAATTAACTAAATTCTTCTAATTCCTCTAATCATCTAAGAAATATTCTCATGGAATATTCATCTAATTTGAATTCAAATATTTCCTTCCACATGGAAATATCTTCTCCATCTTCCTAAAATTAAGGGATTGCAATTATCTCAAGCAATTTGATTAATACAATTGGTCCATGCCATTATTCAATTTCATTCTTTGATGTGATCTTTGATGCATTTCATTTCTTCTCATTCATTTCTAGCCTTTGATTAGCTAATTTGATCCTAGCCATTTATTTCTCCAAAAAACCTATAAATAGTTCATATTTTTGTGAGAATGGTATTCACAAATCCTTTAAGCAACCATATTATGCATAAATTCCTACTTACCTTCACCATTTGAGAGAACTTTTATGAATCAACTCCATCCTCTTTGCATCAATTCACCATTGAAACTTTGCATCACAAAAATGGATTAGGCTTGCTAAGAATTCCACATTAAAATAGCTCTAATCTCCCAATCAGATGAGGTTCGCTTTTGTTAATTTAGTATTTCATTTGAAATGTTTGACCATTTCATGTTTTAATGGAATCTTAATTGATATTTACAATAATTTCATTGAAATGTGGATTAGTTAGATCATTTGTTTGTTTACTTGCTTTATTTCAATTGTAATTGATCTTCCTAACTTTTCATGTTCACATTCTAGCACACTCAGTGGGAACCCATGCCCCTAATTGATTGAATTTTTTTGAGTTTCTCAAACATTATAGGTCAAATGGTGACACATTTGCAAATAGATGTACATTTTTTGATCATTTCTTTCTTTCTATTTGTAGGTCCATAGAGCGACACACTTGCCAAAGCGACACAGTTGTAGAATCCCAACGCATCTCCATAGATACCAATCCGACACATCTATCTGGCATAGTGATGCATTTGTCTAATAGAGCAACACATTTGTAGGTAAACTAGTGTGTTAAAATTTTAGGATTTCATCCGAATTTAAAATCACTTTTATAATTAACCCTAACCTATTTTCTATTGTTGTTTTCTAGTTTTTTGAGGCTAAAATTTGTAGGGAAGCATGGAGAAAAAGCTAAAAGTGTTTGTTCACACTTGTCAAAGGAAATCACAACATGACTTAGAATTCCAAAGTGTTTACTAACACTTACGTGGAGGATAACCTTAGAGTTTTTCATTTTCATGCTTTAGCTTAGCTTCATACTTAGCATCAATGCTTTAAGAATTGAACCCCATAACTACTCACATTTATATTTTGGGTTTTAAAATGAACACACATTTATCTTTTGGTTAAAATGAACACATCTTTCATTTGGGCTTAAAATTAACCAACAACTTGCACCTTTATATGCAGTTAAAATTGAACCACACATCTATTTTGGTGCATATTAAAATGAACTTTGTCTTCATTGTCCTTTGTGCTTGGTAAATCAAATGCGTATCCTCACCCCTTGCACCTAGTGAAATATTGGGTGAAGAGAAATAGTAAATCCTTTTTTATTTTGAGTAGGAGGCCTGCCTTAGGAAACATCCTAACAAAGAACTCAAGGGTTTGACCTCAAGCAAATGTTTTGGGTGCGCTATATAAATTGGTTGAGAGAGAAAGATGTAGGTCGATTTATGCATGTAGTGGTCCATACTTACATTAGGGACTATGGTTTTCCAATTTCTTAAGGTGATGTTTGAGAGGGGACAATGATGTTCACCAAGTTCTACCCACTATAAACCTATATGTTTTATAGGCCTAAGAATTTCAAATGTCTTCTCTTAGCGATGCAATGGAATAACACCATTCCATGAAGCTACTTGCCATGTACCAAGCATAGTTGAGGTGAAAAAATCCCTTGCAAGGAATTTTACTTCCAAGGTAAGAGGTGTATCATGTATGCATGCATACTCTAGTTACTCATTCTATGTGCGGTATTTTATCGTGCATGTCTACTTTGAGAAGATAAACCTGATCTATCCACTAAATAGGTTTTGCAATATGGTGTGTTTTTCAAGTTAAGACCTTGTAACACCAAATAGTGAGTTCTTGTGGAAGAAGAACACACAAAAATTACCTTATCACCTCATTGAGTCAATTTCACATATGTTTACTATGTTTTCAAAATCAAAACATCAAAACAATTAGGTAAACTTGAATTTTGAAGATCCCCTTAGTAGATCAACACATTTTCCTAAATAGTGTGATTCCTTTGCACAAATTGATGCTTTTGGTTTTATCAAAATGATGCTTCTATTTGTACATCAAAACATTTGCATAGATCAACATGTTTGCTAGGGAAAATAGACATTCTACATAGTAAAGCCTTTGCTAGATAGTCCAATGCTTCTATCAAACATTGTCACATTTGTATAATACCAATGCTTTTGTAGAAAAATAGCTCAACACATTTACTTGAAATATTGACACATTTTATTGATAGTTTAATGTGTTCACATGAAAAGAGTGATGCATTTTCCTAAATTGGAAAACTACAACTTTCAAACAAATAATCTAATTTCGTATTCTAGTTTTAAAACATCAAATGGATCTTAAACTAGTTTAAACTAAAAAAAAATCAATCTTGGCTCACTTATAGCACTCATAAAACAACAAAAAAAAATTCATGTCTTCAACATCTTGGTCTTTTCAAAACCATCTTCTAGGTTTTCAATAAGTATCAACAATCAATCAGTCAACATCAAACATCAAAACATCAACAATTAACATACAACTTGAAATTTTAGAACCAACATTGGAGTCATAAGTCTACTCCTAAGGTTTTTAAGTTCATAAACATCAACATCAAAACAAATTAATCAAAATCTATTCTATATTATGGTCACAAAAATTGAAAGTGTCATATCATTCACATAGTCACAAAGTCATACATCATTGGTCCTAAACCTATTAGAGGTTCTTTGTTAGAAAAAATTGAAGCAACCAGGAAATTCTAACAAAATCATTCAAATTACACAACTCCTAGGGTTGGTACAAATTTTATGGTTACAAAAAGATCACAACACAAGAAAAACATGGAAGCAAACCCTAGTGGTTCAAACATACCCATCACAACTAGTGTTAGTGAACCTATCTTTGGGATGCCCGACTTCAATCCTAGAGTTTTTCCACTCCACCACACAGTCCACCACCATCTCAAACATATCAAGAAGTGAGGCTTCTAATAGAAGACATTACCAATAATCCTCAAGAATTCTCGACCGAAGAATTGCTAGAGATGGAACAAGACCCAAAAATTTCTCACATAATCAATATAATGTTCAATCAAAATCAAAGTCAATACTTGCTAAAAATCATACAAGGAGGTGCTAAAATTCCCCAAAATTTTGATTTGATTACACTAAGAGAACAAACATCCACAAGCATGGCACTCATAAATTAACCTTCTCAAAATGACCCTTTGGTACATAATATTATACAACAACTACCTAAACCATCCTCAATGAATATACCGAGTCAACCGATTTCCATTAGGATGGATTCAATTAGTCTTACAAGTCAACATGGAAATACAAAAAGTCTAGGGAATTATGAAAATTTATGGGGTTGTTGTAATCCTTATCATTTAATTTATCAATCCAAGGCAGTGTCCATGGCTGTATGCAAGAGAGAAAGTAGAAAAATTGCTTGAAAATCTATTCTACTTGTAGAAATAAATCCTATTTGCATGAAAAGAAACTAATCTAAGGAAAACTTGAAATAATTGAAAAGGCTAAACTACTTGACACTTGCTGGAAATGAAAAGATTTCTTGAATTCAAATTTACTCTAGAAAGCTGGAAATACATTGCTGGAAATGAAACTAAAATTATCTTATTTCTTCAAGCTAAAAAAAGCCTTTCTAATCCCCTCATTTTATCAAATGATTACATTATATTTATAGAATTCATATTCTATATATACCCAACCAATCTACTAAGAATGTGGATCCAAGATCCTATTTTTGAGGGGTCGTTTATAAAACTCTAAAAAACTGAAGTTGTTGTCCTCCATCATGCCACTTTTATCTTAGTCATTTTCTGTCACGTACTACTCTTTCCTTGATGTGAATAAAAAAAAATGAAAAAAATGGTTTTTAGCCCTCAAAATCTACTCTCCAGATCATTTTGAATTTTTGAATTTAATTGAGAAACGAGGGAGATATCACTATTTTACTGAGACTGTTTTTGACAATTTCTGGGTGTCTAATTTGAAGGAAGTCTTCAAGTGTTGGACGTGAATGAAGGAATTATTCTTCAGTTTAGTTAACCAAATAATTGATCCTTAGAATAAATAACATGCTACAATCATGAAACAATATTTGAGTGATGTGGTAACTTGAGTTATCTATGGTGGAAGAAGGAAGCATGAAATTTAATAACTGTGAGAGATCTTAAAACTCATCATGAAACTAATACTCATCCCATTAATTTAGGAATGAATGATGCTCCACGATTTTAATGAATGTAGGAGTGTGTTGGGAGTCTTCTTTATCTTCTCATTATTTATTTAAATCCTTCTAGAGATATCAAGAGTTAACTGCTTCAAGTGTCTAGAGCTCTCTGCTGCAAGTGTCTATGAAGCTTCTTCTTACCATGAGTTATTTAAAACTCATTTATCTACATTATATCATCTTAAACACTTCATGGAGAAATATTAGAGGAAATTTGGATCAAATTTAATTACTAAAAATAAATCAAACATTTACTTTATATTCTACTTTAAACAAGCTAAAGAACAATCATTACTCAAATCCACTTTAACACTAATACACTAGGAAGAATTAGATGATTTTATTTGATAAAATATGAGACAATTTATGGTCTCGTCACAAATTTGGGTATTCAAAACACTAATATCAATGTTCCAACCACATTTCATGCCATTCCTAGTACATAACAACCTCAAGGTTCTCAACACATACCTCAACAACCTCAAGGTTCTCAACACATATCACAACAACCTCAAGGTTCTCAAAACATATCTCAACAACCCCAAAGTCATCAAGAATCACAACAACCCCAAGGTCCTCAAAGTCAAACTCAAAAAACTCAAGGTCAATAAACATCCTAACATCAATCAACACAAAATCAAGAAAATCCTCAACCAATGTCCCAACATCAATTGTCACAAAATCAAGGTCCACAAAAAATACCTCAACATCAAGGGTCTTAAAACCAAATGACTTCACAACATCAAATATTGAAAAATATCATATCATGTCAGCAACATCAAACATCCCAACATCAAGGTCAAGTTTCCTCTCATCAAAATAAAAATATTTTAAGTCACAATGTGCAACATCAAGTAGCACAAAATCAAAACTTAATCCCACAACATCAACAATACCGAGCTTACCAAGGTCAAAATAGAAACATCCCTCCACAAAATCAACACCTTCCACAAAATAAATACATAACATCAAATCAAAACATTATTCCACCTCCATAACACATAATCTCATCTCCTCAAAGACAACAAGCTTGTAAAGCTCAAAAATAAGGCTTGCAAGCACAAGAACAAGCCTTGCAAGCTCAACAAGATTTATAATATCAACAAGCCTTACAAGCTCAACAAAAGTATGCTCAACAACAATTTCTTGTTCAACAACAATAACAAGGTTTGCAATACAATCAATAATAACAACAAAAATATGCTAGTTCTCGATAAAATGTCACAAATACCCATTCATATGGAGCATATAACAAACCACCACCTTCATCACCTCTAAATCTACATATCACACCAATCCACAATTCACACCATATAAGATACAATTACAACACACCGTCGTATAAAAATCTAGCTTACAATTCATCCACTATTCCACAATTCACCACATATGCTCCACCATTGAACAATCCTATAGATGACATATCTTCACAAATCAAGAGACTCATGCAAAAAATTTAAGATATTCAAATAAAAGTCATACATAGTGCAAGATTTATGTCCTTACCCCTTTAATCTCAATACCACAATGATACCATTCCCTCCAGGCTTTGAGATACCTAAATTTGACAAATACAAAGGGTGTGGTAATCCAAAGGAGCACATTAGATAATTCTATGTGGAATGCATGGAAGTAACATACAATAATTCATACTTGATGTGTTTATTCCGAAGAATTTTGGGAGGCCAAGCTATAGAGTTGTTTTCACACCTACCTGCGAGAATGAGGATATTTCAAGAGCTAATAGATCAATTTGTAGCCCATTTCTCCTACAAAATTAATGCAGACATAAGCTTGGAGGAAATATATACCCTTAAAAAAAACAAAGGAGAACCATTTGCATCCTTTATACAATGATGGAGACATAGAGCAAGGAAGTGTAAATGGCCAATGCCAAAGAAGAAACAAGTAGAAATCATTGTTGGAAATTTGGAAACTATCTAGCCTTCCAATTGAGAATGCAATGTGTGTCAACATATGATGAACTAATATCCAAGGGCCTTAACATTGAGAGGGCCTTTATCATAAAAGGAGCAATGCAAATTTACAAATACAATCTTTTATCATCTAGTTCTAGTGACAAACCTTGTATATGGGCCAAAAATAAGAATTTTACTAATGATGGCATAGTTGATGTTAAATTTATGATAAACGCTCCACCAAAAGCAAATACACAACTATAAAACAGATAAGCACCAAACAATTAGCAAAATATTAACAATTCCAACCCCCTAAGAGGGCCACCACCTAGGAAAAATAATTACCCATAATGACATAAATATACAGCCTTGGGGGAGCCAATTAAAATGGTTTTACATAATTTGATTCAGTCAAATATAATTATTCTCTTGGATTTCAAAAACTATAAAGAACCTCAAGTCAAACCTCTATGGTTCAAAGATGATATCATTGAAAATTTCACCAAACTAAGGGACACAAAACATCAAATTGCATGAGACTAAAGAATGTGATCCATAACCTTATTGATAACGAAGAAGTAAGTATTGACCAAAAACCTAGGAACAAGGACCTTGGTGCCTAATCATAACAAGGGAAATGATACTAGAAAGGGAAAATGTTATCACCAAGTTAGTCACATCTACAATAATATTGTAGGAGCATGTGATCATCACATATCCATCATCATGATGAAAGGACCTGCTACTGAGTGTGGAGTCACCACATGAAGAGGAAAAGTAACTATCCATGGAGCCCCATTGCAACCTAGAACTCCATCAAATTTAAATCCCATGGATTATAGTCTCTTGGATCAACTGAAGAAAAACCCGGCTCAAATTTCCATCTTGGAACTCTTGAAAATATCTTCAAAAAATAAGGATATCCTAGAGAAAGCCCTTTCCTCATTGTCCATACCTAATGATATCGATACTAATCAATTACAAGCTATGGTTGGACATATCACATCCACCCATCAAATTAATTTTTTTGAGAATGACCTCCCATTGCAACCATCTCATAATTGTGCTTTACACCTTGAGGTCTACATCGACAAGAATAAAGTCAAAACAATCTTGGTAGATGGAGGTTCTAGCCTAAACATTTTTACCCTTCAACTGATAAAGAATTTGGACTACTCTAAAGATGTAATTGAGAAAGAAAAAGGTTTCACCATTAGAGCTTGTGATGACAATGAAAAAAGTTCAAAAGGAACTATCAATATACCTAATCAAGTAGGACCAACTATTACAAAAAAAACTTGCCAAGTCCTTGATCTTGATTTACCTTATAAAATTTTTCTTGGATGACCATGGATCAATGTCATGTAAGTTGTAGCATCCACATACCATTAGTGTATCAAATTTATATATGAGAATAGAGAAATAACAATTCATGGTGATCCAAAACCCTTTTTCTATAGAAAAAACTTAGAGGAGATGTATTACAAGGTGCCACAAATTCCTAAGAATGAAAAAGTTCTTGTGTCCTCATCCTATCTTGACCCATCTACCATAAAATCTACATCTACATCTAAGGTATCAACATTGAAAATTCTTAGAGGTCAAAGCAATTATCAAGGACAATGGTTGTGGAGATTATATTTTAAAAGACTCTTTTATTGTGGGATAACTTCCTCTTTCTCTTAGATCTTATGGAAAACCTTAACATATTGATAAAGTGAAAAATACAATTAGACTAGCACCTACCACTTTAAAAAGTGGGGAGTCCTAAACAAGGAAGTCATTGATGAGGACACTACATCATAGAGGATATATCAAGACGAGAAATAAGTATCTCCCCTTCCCATGAATGAAAATAAAAAAGGACTTCTGATAATGAAAGGCATGGGATATAACAAGGATGAAAATATTGGTCTAAATCATCATGGCTTGCGAGAACCTATTGTTCTTGAGAAATGTCCTAAAAATATTGGTCTTGGATTCACCACGAGTAAAGTGACCCTTCTTGGAAAGGGTGATTATATTAATGAAGTTGAGTCTTCCTCTTGGTTAAACACATAACATAAAAATGAAATAGATGACTTCCTCCTTGACATTATAGACCTATTTGAGGATACCTGTATTTTCATGATCACCACCAAATCCTTTGAGTCTTCTAGCCAAATTACTAAACAAAGACTTGTTTATCCCCAACTCATTAACTGCGACCAACAAGGACCACCAATTATATATTCCTTCAAAAATAATGAGGAAAAATTTAAATTTATGGGACTCTAAGACTGCATACCATTTGGAGATCATAAAACAATATTTGACACTGAGCTGGACACCCAAGCATGTTATGGTGAAACGATCGAATCCCTCAGTTGTAAAATGGAAAATTTGAAAATAATATCTCGATCTCCAAGTGAAAACCATGCCATTATACTTTTTGATCATAAATAGACAAAATTAAGGATATATCCAAGGGTGAAAACCTCTATGAGGCACGTAAGGATAAGGGATTCAATCTACCAAGTATTGCAATATGATAGGAAAATTCAACAGTGCTTGTAGAGGCATAAAAGCCAATAAATTTATAAATGGATGAGGCATCATAGGTCACATTCTATGCTTCTTCGCTAGATGATGAAGAATAAAACAACTTGGTAAAATTCATTAGAGAGAAAAAATTTAACTTTGCTTGGTCCTATGCAGACATGCCAGGGATAGACACATCATTGGTTGTTCATCATCTTATAGTCCACCCTCAAGCAAATATTGTGAAACATAAATTGAGAAAAATGCATCCACAAATATAATTATTGGTCAAGGTCGAGTTACAAAAGCTTATGGATGTAGGTTTCATTAGACTAATCAACTATCCTGAGTAGGTTTCCAACCTGGTTCCAATTTCCAAACCCACTAGGGGCATAAGGATATGCATGGAATTTAGAGACTTGATCAAGGCATGTCCCGAGGATGACTTTCCCCTACCAAACATATACATCATTGTGGACCTGACAATTGGGCATGAAATTATTTCACTTATGGACATATTCTTAGGGTATAATCAGATAATGATAGCTAAGGAAGATCAATGTAAGATAACGTTCACATGCCTATGGGGAAATTATTGCTGGAATGTAATGCCTTTTGGTCTCAAGAACATTGGACTGAAAAATCAGAGAGAAATGAACCCAATATTTCATGACATGATCCATAAGACCCTAGAGGACTATGTGGATGATATACTGGCTAAGTCTGTAACAAGAGAGGAACATCTCGAAGCGCTAGAATTTTTTTTGATAAACTTCAGAAGTATTAGGTATGGTTGAACCCTAAGAAGTGGACCCAACCAAAGTCAAAGAAATCATGGAATTGCAACCACAACAGACCCTTTAGAAACTTTGCAACCTATAAGGGAAACTTCAATCTATAAGAAGGTTTATTGAAAAACTAGAAGATAGGTGCCACCCATTTACCCATCTTCTTCATAAAGATGTGGCCTACAAATGGGATCAACATTATGAGCATACATTTCAACAACTGAAGGATTATCTAGCGAAACCACCCATCTTGATGTTTTCGATAGTAAAAAAACCTTTGATACTCTACATCTTAGCTACCTTAGAAGCCCTAGGGGATCTCTTGGCTCAACCTGATGGAATGAGAAAGGAGAGGGCCATATACTACATTAGCATAACCTTGGTAGGAGATTAACTAAACTATACATCCATTAAATTTTATTTTTTTAGCAATGATGTTCGCTTCCAAAAATCTTAGGCACTACATGCTCTCCAATCAAGTTAAACTCATCTCCAAGATAGATCCACTCATATACTTATTATCAAAATATACTCACATTTCATATGGAAAAATGAGTAATGATTCTAAGTGAATTTGACATAGAATATGTTGATAAAAAATCCATCAAGGGAAAAGTCATCATTAATAACCTAATAGAATCAACCATCTATGCAAAAAATCCTTTTGTGTCAGAATTCCTTGATGAATTACTGTTCACCCTTAACACAACAGATCAATGGAAGTTGTATTTTGATGGTTCTTACACACAACATGGGTTTGGAGTAGGAATTTTATTCATCACCCCACAAGGTGATTACATCCCTAAATCATATAGGTTATATTTTTCATGCATTCAAATAATATAGATGAGTATGCGGTCCTCATCATAGGGTTAAGAATTGTAATACAATGGAAGATCCAAGAGCTAAACATCTATTGATATTCTCAACTAATCATGAACTAGGTCAATGACAATTTTCAAACTAAGGATGACAAAGTGATGCCCTACAATAAGATGGTGGATAGTTTCAAGGACTATTTCATTGATATAAAATTTGAGTAGATGCCTAAAATAAAAAATCGAGCAAAAAATGCCATGACCACCATTGTATCCTTATTGGATATGCCTCATAATAGCTTGAAATGTGAGTTCCTCATTGAGAAACTTCTTGTACCAACTTTCGACATACTCAAATCTTAATTTGTGTGTAAAATTGTTTGTCCTGGTTCCCCATGGTATCATGACATGTTCACTTAAATCCATAATGGTATCCTCCCATTCAACCTTACCTCTAACCTAAGAAATAATTTTATTAGAAGAGCATCTTGATTTTTCCTTTTAGGCATACCCTCTACCAGAGAAGTCTTGAAGGAATGTTATTGTAATGTCTTAACCAAGAGGAAACTTTGAATCCTTTAAAAGAAGTGCATGAATGAATTTGTGAGTCACACTTGAGTGGCACAACGTTGGCCAATAAATTGTTGAGGATAGGATACTATTGTCCCACCATGGAACAAAAATAAAATCACTTTATGAAGAAATTTCTACAGTGTCAATAGCACGGGGAACCCTTCCATGCACCAACTCAAGAGCTCAGGCCTATCATCACACCTTAGCATTTTTCACAATGGGGGCTCAACCTCATAGGTAAAATCCCCCCTACCTCTTTCAATGGTCATAAGTTTATCATCATAGTCACTAAGTACTTTATGAAGTGGATCAAAACCATACCAATGACCTACATAATGGGGAAGTAGATATCCAAGTTTATTCGAAACTACCTCATATGCCATTATGGTGTTCCAAAAGCTATTATCATAGACAATGGAACACATTTTAAGAAGTAGGATGTCCATGAACTATGCCATCAATTCAATATCCAAAATTTCTTTTCCACCCCTTACTACCCCCAAGGAAATGGTCAAGCTAAGGCTTCTAACAAAACTATCATTAAAATACTAAAAAATACTATCAATGAAGCTATCCATGATTAGAATCTATAATTGAATACTATCTTGTGGGCTTACCAAACCAACATCTACACACTTGTAGGTGCTACACCCTATTCCTTGGTCTATGAAACCGAATCCATATTGCCTATTGAGGTCAAAATCCCATCACTAAGAGTTTCATCAAGCAACATATCATCATTGATGAAGAATACATAGTATCTAGGTTGAATGAGATAGATTCATTGGATGAACATCGACTTGAAGCATTAAATCACCTATAGGCCTATCAAAATAGAATTATAAGATGCTATAACAAAAATATCAAGGGTTGATGCTTCTAGGTAGGAGACCTTGTCCTAAAAGAAAATTAGAAGAACATGCCAAATCAAGACAAGGGTAAATTTGAGTTGAATTGGTTAGGACATTTCATTTTCACAAAAAACTATGGTTCAAGATCTTATGAACTAGCCACCCTTGAAGGAGAGTCCTTGTAGGAGCCCATCAACAACATACATCTCAAAAACATTTATGCCTAGCCCACGAGGGGTATGAATCCAAAAATCCAAAAAATATAAAAAAAGAAATAAAAATCCAAAAGAAATTGAAAAAGGATCAAAATAGTAAAGAGAAAAAACGTCCTCTAGTGAAAACCACTTCGGTGGCACTTTGGGCAAGTACCTTGGTGAAACTTGGCAAAAATGTGCCTTGCATAAATAAGCACTATCTCCCATCTACCATTGGGTCATTTTCTTATCTTTTAACTTCCATCCATCACATCTATTTTTCATCCATTTATCCTATTTATTCCTTCATCCATCCATGTCCATACCATAACTTGGTATTCAACAAGTATCTATCCCCTTTAGTACTACTTGGCACAGTCCTAAGGTTATTTTGTTCTACCTATATCAAGGTAGTCTATCACATCACATCAGGGGCATATTCCCATACTTGCATTAGATCAAGTTGTATATTTCGTTGGGGTTGTATTCTCTGAAAATCCCAAAAACATTCAAATATCCTCAAAATCTCAAAAACATCAAAACATTTGTAGAGTTTCAAAATAAAAAAAATATCAAAGCATTTGTAAAGCTTCAAAAATCCAAAAACATCAAAACATTTATAGAGTTTTAAAATACAAAAAGATCAAAACATTTTTAAAGCTTCAAAAATCCAAAAACATCAAAACATTTGTAAAGCTTCAAAAATGCAAAAAACATCAATTTTTTTGTAGAGTTTCAAAATCCAAAAATATTTGAAATATCGTTAAAATCCAATTTTTTTTGAAACATTTCAAAATATCTTCAAAATCTCAAAAATATTGAAATATTTGTAAAATTTCAAAATCCAAAAACATCCAAATCAAGTCAAAACACCTAAAAAGGTCAAGATGTCAAAAAAAATAAAAACACTTGTCAAACTATGTTGCCTCTATGTGTATATGTAGGCAAGGCCATCATCGATGCATCCCCGAGGCTTAGGTTAGTCTTTTCATGGTCTGTCATAATAAACTTACAATCCATTGACGTTCATATCTCATCAATAAATGGCCATTGGTCAAGAGTCAATTGAACTACGTTGTCTTTGTGAATTTATGTAGGCAAGGGCATCTTCAATGAGCCCTCAAAGCATTAGGTTAGTCCCCCTTAGGTCATGTTCTTGGTATAACCTTGAAAAATATGAAAATAAAAAACATTTAGAAAAGATTCAAAATATAGAAACAATCTCAAATATGTTAAAAACTCAAACATTCAAATAATCACAAAAATCTCAAAAATAACCTCAAAACATTACAAAAAGTCAAAAACATTGAAATATTTGGAAAAAAAAATCACCCATCCCATTTCACCTTTGCCCATAATAAAATTTTATCCATAATAAATTGACTGCCACTTTCACCCTTTGGCAACACAAATAGAAACAGGTATAACAATCAATGAAATACAAAAGCTTTAAAATGCAAAAATCTTGAGTCTTGATCATGGTTAAACATGTTGGCTAACATTTATATCAATGACCTATCAAACAATTAGAATTAGTCAAACATCCAATAACATGTCCTGCAAATATATCTTTCCTATAATGGAAATCATCATTGGAAACCACCTTAATCATAACACTTTTGCAAGATATATGAATAACATTGACTGTTTGATTCATTTGATCTTTCTTATGATTTATCTTATTGGCCCATTCCAATGATCTCTCGATGATGTCTACAAAATGATTTAGAGAGAAAGAAATGGGGCATTGATAATTGATTTCATTTGATGTGCTTGTTGGATATTCTTGTAATATGACTTTGGTGAATACTTTCCTTGCATGTACAAGGATAGTGTCAAGTAAAACAATGGCTAGGACATATGAAGTTCTTCATACCTTTTGTGTATTAATCTCCTTACTTCGATGGCTTCATTCTCTCACATGATCAAACAAGGTTTCCATATGTTAGGTATGAACAAGGATACTCCTATTGGTATGAACAAGGATACTCCTATTTGTTTCTAGAGTCAAAGTCCATGCATTAGATACATCATCTTGGTTCTCAATATCTTGGTGCATCGTATCTATTTGCTATATCAAAAATAAGGAATACTTTGATTAATTAGGCCTAATACAAGAAGCAAAGAAGTATCATCTATCCTACCCCATCACATAACCAATAAAGTCTTAAATAATCATAGATTTGTTGGAGTTCTAAATCAATTTCAATAATAAATGCTAATCAATATCCATCTTATTCTTCTACTTCTACTCATGCTAACATTTCCAACCTAGTATCATGATATTCATACAAAATCAATATATAAATGCATCCATCCTACATCCAAAAATCGTCTGCTGCATATGTATCTCATAACATACATCTTGCATACATTTTGCATATCATAAGAAAAGATACAAAAAAGAAGTCATCCATGGCATTTGTATACATCCTACATACATGAATAATACATACCCATAATCTATATCACAGTGCATCATATCATAAGAATAATAATCCATGTCACATCATAAGTATAATAAAGGAAACATATATCATATAAAAATCTCATATAACATCTACATCCATGACATCCATATTACATCCATACATACATCACATAAGAATAAGCATGAAATAAGACATCATAAATTATAACTACTGCATCCGATCATCTCATATATATAATCAAAAAATTATTGTCATGATACATATCAAAGTATGTGTGATATACATCAAAATGTAATGATGCTATACATTAGTAGAATTCAGCAAATAAATGACTATGTGACTAAAAATTTTAGTCACAACAACTAAAGATGACTAAATTTTACACATATTTTGTAACACAACTATAAATGACTACTTTGATCATCATAAGTGACTAATTTGATTGTGGGGTGAAAAACACAACTAAATAGTTAGTCACACAAATAAAAATGACTAAATAATTAGTCACACAAATAAAAATTAGACAATATGATATTAAAGTGGATGATTACAAAACTATTTTGAATTGAGTGGGTTATATTATAATATAATATAATAATATGTTATATTACAATACAATATAATAAAATATAATATATTACAATATAACATGATATAATATAATATAATATATATTATATAATATATAATATATAATATATAATATAATATATAATATATAATATAATATAATATATAATATAATATATATTATGTGATATTATATAATAAAATATAAAATATATATTATATAATATTATATTATATAATATTATACTATAATATTATAATATTATATTATTCTATTATATAATATTATACTATAATATTATAATAATATAATATAATATAATATAATATAATATAATATCATATAATATTATATTTAATAATATTTATTGTGAAGGTGATTGTATATTATAGTTTATTTATTTTGAATTTCAATTTGAAATTCAATAAACGTGGGCAAATAAAATGGGCACATACAGGCGACAAAATTTTAACCATGATTTTCATTTTAATAAACATACTCTAAAACCCTAAATTGGAGAAGTGAAAGGTCAATACCAACAGGAAGAGTTTGGAGGACTTGAAACCAATAGCAGTTAGGGCTCTCTTAGCTTGCCTTCTTCGAATGGTCTTAGGATGCAGCTCGACATCAGTAGCCCGCCATCGTCTAGTAATGGACAACTCGCTTGGGTGGGTTGGACATGACCAAATTTTGAATGCCCACAGCTTGGGTGAAAAGAACACAGACTTCATTTGCTTGGATAGTGAATTTGACCATCAATTTCTTTCTTTTGAGGCCGTGATTTTTAATTTCTATGTTATTTTTATTTATGATGATTTCTTTCTGAATGTTGTGGCCTCCTTTTATAGTGATCTAGCAAAATGGGGTGATCGATCTCCTTTGTCTTATGGTCTTTCCTTTGACCCATCTATGGGGCTTTCTCATGGTGGCAACAATACTTTGCATGTATTCTACTGGGGATTTCTCATGGCAGCAGTAATACTTAAGTACGTAGGGTAAAGGATGCTATAATGTTAAATCCTAAATGTGCTCATTATTATGATCTTGGCCGTAATTTTCATTTTAATAAACATACTCTAAAACCCTCATCGAAATCTTATTTTTAGGCTGCAGCTCGCCAAATTAGAGAACTAAAAGGTCAATACTAACAAGGAAGAGGAGTAAGGACCACTGTACTACCTACATAGAGGAGTAAGGAAAATTGAAATGGAGGGGAGGATTCTTGATGCCCAAAAAATGGTTTCCTTAGCCATTTGATCTTTCCTTTTAACCAGTTTATTGCATTTTGTTTTTCATATTATTTTTTATTATTATCATCTTACAAACTTGGATTCTCAGATTGCCCCACTTTAGGTTGAGAGGAATCAAGCTTTCAAATTTTTCTACAAAATAGTTGTGACTAACACACTTCCCTTATAGTTTCTAAAAGAATCTTCAAGAGGCTTTGTAAGGACATATTTGTTTATATTTTTGCAAATAATATGATCAAATCTAAAATTTCCTGTGTAGTGGGTGCCCTATATAGCATATTCATCATCATATTTGTTCTCTCTTTCCTATATTTCATCATTGAAATAATTTTTTAAAGAAGTACCATCCATTTTTAGTGTATTTCATTATTTTCTCCATTATGTTGTTTTGCAAGGGTGGTCATGGTAGAGGAAGAGGTTGTGGAAAACTAGCATTACAATATATGAATGCCTACTCTATGATGCTTGGAATTTTAACTAAGTTCATTATATTTTTGTAAATCTCAGTTGTCACTGAGAAATTGAATGTAAGAGGTTTTGATTTGCCAATGAGGCTTAATGAAGTAAATTTCTAGAGTGGTTTTTTCTCCACTCATAATACTGCATTGTGGCTCCTCTTGTGTTTGATCAAACATATTTGTTCAAGAATTTTAGTCTTCATTTCATGGTGCTTCTCTCAACATTTGAATATATATGATACTTGAAATTTATATGCATAAATTTGTGAGGACTAATTAAGTTAGATTTGATTTGTAAATGTTTAAACCAAATAAAATACTAAACCATGACTAAATAAATGACTATCATGACTAGAGAAATGACTATCATGACTAAAATAAATAAAAATAATGACTAAAATAAATAACTATCATGACTAAAATAAATGACTACAATGACTAAATAAATTACTACAATGACTAAAATAAATGACTACCATGACTAAATAAATGATTACCATGACTAAATAAATGACTACCATGACTAAATAAACAACTACCATGGATAAATAAGCAACTATCATGACTAAATAAATGACTACCATGACTAAATAAATGATCAGTTAACAAAAATCAATGGCTAAAAACTAAATATACCACCAAATTGATCAACCAAAACAACCAATAAATGACTAAAAATGGTTTAGTCATGAATTTGGTCATGTTATAAATGACTAGAAATAGACTACTAATGGTCATGTGACCAAACTATTGATCACATGACCAATTTTTAGTAGTTTTTTTAGTCATTTATTTGTGTTTTTGTACTAGTGATAAAAAATGAGCCAATGAATGAATATATATCATATAATCAGACTACATCAAAAATGTTTATACGTAAGGGGTCTAGCCAGAGTTACCCTAATCACCTTATGGAGGTGGAGGAGGAACTTGTCCTCACTGTCCCCCTAAATGTCCAATTGATGGTCCCCTACCTGACACATTGGGATCTAGAGCACTCCTCTGTGAAAAATTTGGATGTTGCTTGTGCCTTATAACCTTCATATGGTATATCATTTGATAATATAAGGCCTCTACCATAAAATATCCATATAAAGCAATAGATACCACCTGACCTTGTGTATGAGCCTCTTCCTATGTAGTGGTCTCTAGCTACTACCAACAGGCGGTCTCTTATGCTAATTGCAGCTCCACTGCTATCTCTTGTGATCCCTCTTAGCATAAACCTAGTCCTACTCCTAACTAAAAGCATCCCACTCATGGCGGGTGAAATATCTCTCCTAGATCATGGTATCTCGCTCCTTTATCTGTTGTCGTATCACCACTTATGGATTAGGCACACCCAACACAACTTCCACCACCTATGGCTATACTTGTGGCTAAAGGTTCATGGTGACTATTGTGGATGTGACGTACCTGCCCTAGCACCTATCCTTGGAATTTACCATGAACCTATCATCTCCCTCTGCTTCTTCCTTGACCTCAACCTCCTCCACCTAACCCTATTGGGTTTTTCAATATGAGGGGTCAATGCTGTGCGAACCATCCATCATATTCGAGAGTCATTATGGGATCATCTGACTCACCTATGTAAATCCAATGCAAGGGAGAAATCTATGCAAAATCATTGATGTCCACTTGAGGAATCATCCGAGGTCCCCAGTCCAAAATATCCTTGTAGGTTGGGCTTATATGGCTCTATAATCAACCCAAAGAGCATCATGCTACTCCCCAAATTTCCTAGCAATGTGATCTAGAAGATATCTCTCAATAATATGAGTCTGGTGGCCCATGAGCCAACACATTGATTGAGCAAAGAACAAGTGCTCCTGGTCATCATCCCAAGCCTATGCATGCAACCAAGGTCTCCATCTAAATATGATCATATCATCAATGACCCTCCTCCAATAATCTATGTCACTTGACCTTATATGGTGAAGTGTAGTCATACTAGTGTACATGTATGCAATCAGGTCCTCCTCATCAATAGATTGCAAGGAAATCATAGGTTTGAACATGGAAGTGTTCTCCCAAGCCCAAATGTGTAGTAAAGGGACCCAAAAAAATAGGGTGACACCCCTCATACACACGAACTGGTGCATGTCATGGTACAAGGTGGCTAGAATGCATGAAACCCATGTATATACACAAACATCCTCTATAATATTGTGTAGAACCAAACCCCAACCAATGCCAAATCCTTTATGCCTCAAGTTTGAAACCAAGAATCCCATGATGAGTTACATAATGAATAGGGTAAGGTAACTAATCCGTCTAGTGTGTCTCCACAAATCAATCTGTGAGGTATCTACCTCTAGCTCATCGACACCCAATATTTGGAGCATGGCTTCCATGCTGAGGTCAACATAATAGACTACCCTCTCACCATGGATCGAAACCATAAGAATCCTCCAAACATCCTCTAGGATAACTGTTTCCTCACTGATAAGAAGGTGGAAGGAGGTCTTCAAATTCCATCGCTCCACAAGTGTTGTCATCATAGCTAGCTGTGTCCTAATCTCTTACATGTAACAAATGTGGTAGAGTCTGACTACATTGAGGAACCTAACATCCCACTTGTCTAACCCATTAATTTGGTCAAGGATCCCTAGTCTCATCTTCGAGAAAGCAATTGATGAAAGACCTCCTACACACACAACACACACAACATTAATTTACAAAACAACTGATAGAAAATTCTGTCTAGATCCCTAAATTGCAAAAGATATCCTTTAATGCAAAGGCATCCGTCTATCAATAGGAAATTGCAATGATATTTTTCAATAGAATTTCCCAATGCATAAGCATGGCTATAATGTAAAAGTGTTTTCATTTTAATGTCACTCAACAAAGGCATGGTTGTACAAGTTTGCAAAAGTGTCACCATTTTTATGCATCTATGTTGGTATAAGGCGAAAGAATTAGTGTTTCTAAAACTCCAACGCACATGCAAGGGAGTGACACCTTAATGCAAAGGCATCACTATATTTGGAAAATAATTATTTGACCATTACAAAAGCATCACTGAAATAGAAACACCTTTGTTTTCCCTAATCTAGCCCACATTTTTCTATTTTGAAAGATGTGCAAGAGAAGTTTTTTAGGGTACATACCAATGGTCCTGCATCTGGTAGCCTCTGGAAGTCTCAAACTAGATCTGCATGGTGTGTGGAGAGTGCACAATTAGCCATTTTTTCAGGTACTCTGCTGGAACTCTCATTGAATCTCTCAAAATCTCTCTCAAATTCTTAAAGAAAAGTGTGCAAATGATCCTAAAATTCATCCAAATTCATTTTATGCATTGCCAAACCTAGGGTTTTAGCCCTGTATCTCTATTTTTTAGTTTAACATGTCATCACCATTCTAGCAAGGTCTTAGGACTTGTTCTTCACCCTCTTTACAATTGACCACTCTTGTAATCTTGTCATGAGATCGACCCAAAAGTCATTTTTTCTGCTTGACCTCTCGAGGGGACAGGATACCAACTTTCATTCTTCTGCTGGGGCATAGTGGGGCATCCAAAAAAATCAGATAAAATTTTAATTTTTGATTTGAGCAGCATTGTTAGCCTAAGCAAAATCAGTTCTTTGAAGCAACACAACATGTACCTCACTTCAAAGAGGGGAAAAATGTACACATCTAGAAATGTCCTAATCAGTATCACACACATGATTTCAATTACTAACACCATTTCTATCTTAATTCACCCTTTTCATCTATTTAATTAAATAATGTCTATTGTTTAATTAAATTCACCTTTTTCCTCTATTAATTGGATAATTAATATTATTTGATTAATTCACCCCTTTCATGCTAATTTTCATCTCATTTGATTAAATAATCCAAATTATTTAATTAAATTTCCTAAATCCCACTTTGATTAAATGATTCTAATTGTTTAATTAAATCCCTAAACTCTCTCCATTTGCACAATTTATGTTGATTCCTCCAATCATTGAAAGAATATTCTCATAGAATATTCATCCAATTTTAATTCAAATATTTCCCTCCACATGGAAATATCTTCCCCATCTTCCTAAAATTAAGGGATTATAATTGTCTCAAGAAATTTGAGCCCTTGATTAATATCATTGATCCATGCCTTTATTCAATTTCATCCTTTGATGTGACATTTGATCCATGTCATTTATTCTCATTCATTTCTAGCCTTTGATTATCTAATTTGGTCCCATCCATTCATTAGCTAATTTGATCCTATCCATTCAAGCAATTCAATTAATATCATTGGTCCATGTCATTATTCAATTTCAACCTTTGATGTGATATTTAAAATAATTTAATTGGAATATGGCTTAGTTAGATAATTTTATTGTTTACTTGGTTTATTTCAATTATAATTGATCTTCCTAACTTTCCATGTTCACAATACAAAACATACACATGTAATTTTGCATGTGAATTTTTTTATGTAGAGAATTTGACATGTCTATAAATCCCATAGTGAGACCCAAAATTCACAATGTCATAATACTTCATGTGCATCACAAAAAATATCAAAATGATTTTTACCTTGAGTAATTTTTCATAATAATAAAATATTTATTCCTTCCACATTCTTACCACTCAAAAAAAAAGATGACCATTCAATTATGAGTTTGTTAGTAGAAGGATGTTGGATTTTTATTGGTTTCACCTCTATGTGATTATTGTCACATGATATTTCACCTTGTTGGAAATATTTGAGTATTCTAATGAAATAGTGGGGTTGATCTCAAGGTGTGGGACATTGCAGATGAGATCAAACCTTTGAAGAAAATTTTCTTTCTTTCTAACCTAGATGCAACAATGTTTGTCCAACCCATAACTGAGTAACTCTAATCTAACCCTAGTTTAACAACTTGAAAAGGGAAAATGGGAGAGAGAAATGAAATAAATTGAAAGGGTGTTGATGCACCTAGATTAAATTGTATTTATTTTTTCCCAAAATATCATAGAGAATCATCAAGAATCACCAACAAAAGCCACACAGTTCTCTAATATATTAGTTCCTAGAGGTGAGTGAGGAGGTTGTGGTCTTATAAGAAGATTTTACACAGAGTGCACAAATTGAAATGAGGTGGAAAAGGTTATTTTTATTGATATAGAGGAATGAGCCTATTCACAGTTGCAAAACATATAAAATTATATATATCTACCAAATAAACAAGGGAATATAACCCTTTACCATGAATAGCCAAATGCATTTTATTGCTCAATATGGAATGGGAAGAGAGAGAGGACGTGGAAGGGAGAGAAACCCTAGCTGTGGGTTTTGTAGATTTTGACATATCGACATGAAAAACCCTATTGAAAGCATAAAAATCCTCCCCAATACCATACCATACTTCTATAGTGATGATTCCAAAGAGGAAGTGCAAGAAACCCCTATAAAATCCACTAAAAAATGTGACCCAAGAATGGTTGCCTAACAAAAAGTGAGCTTACATAAATTAATTAAGTATGGACACCACTTTTCCTTTCAAAACCAATGAGAATATGAAAATAAAATCCTTTATGGAGCCCCATGAATTAAGATTAGGTAGTTGTAGGAGTGGTTGTAGCATTAATGGTATTTTTGAGGAGTTATCTCTTTATTTTGACCCTTTTAGAAACTCAACCTCCATTAGGATATGTGATTTTTTGAGGAATTGGTTGCCATAAGAATTTGTAGGGAAGTGGTATCCATGTGGATATTGCAAAAAATAGGGCCTAATCGAGATCTTGCAAAAAATCAAGTTTGGTGGGTTACCATGGTTCGAGGAACCATGATAAATATCACAACAGTTTATCTTCCCACCTTTCATCTTTTTGATTATTAGTGCTTCTCATTTTTTCTTCTCTTTTGTCGAGGATTCCACCTGAATTGGGAACTTGTTGGAGGTTTCCATGGTTATTGGAACCATGGGAAGCTTCAACACATTTTTTTATCTTCCCACCTCTTCAATTTATTTTTTAATTCTTCTCCTTTTAATCTCCTACTTTGGTGTTTGAATTTTCTCTATCGAGAATCAAGGGTTTGGTGGGAATCAAGAACCTTATCAAAGGTTCCCATGGTTCCAAGAACCATGGGAGCTTCCAAATTTATTTCTTTTCTGTATTTAACACTTCATTTGGGATTCCCAACACCTTTGGAACCTTTGAAACTTTGATCTTATCTTCTCTTCCTTAGCTTTCCCCTCTTAATCCTTTCATAAATGGTGCCAAATTGGCACCTTCTTATATTGGGGCCTACAACCCTATTGTTGCATCCTATGTAATTTTCCTAATTTAATTACTAAATTATTATAGTAATTGTTTAAATGAAAATAAATAGGTAGATAATTTGATAATTTTAATTATGATTTGAAGCATGAATTATGCTAATAAGTAACTATGCAAGTGTGATAAGAATCTTTGATACTCTCTTAGGTTGGAGAGTGAGTATCATCAAGGAAGACATTTTAGCCGATGGAGGTAACTTGTATTTTACCTATGCTAGAGAAAAATTATGATGAAAAATACTTACTAGGTAAAATAAATTATATGTTTCTTAACTAGCCATTTTGTAGAGGGAAATCTATACTGTTAATTGACAAATCTCTCTTTATAAGAATGCATTGAATTTTATGTTTACTTCTCTCTAATTGCAATCATCCTCTAAAGATTTATTCTCCTATTCTCTTAGGAGTCAATATCTGAATTTTACTATGATAAAATTTAGTACAATTTTTTTATTTTGTAGAATAAAATAAATTTTATGATAAAGGTGTTAAGACCATTGAACACATCAAACTAGTTTAATGATAAAGGTGTTAAAACTATTTAAAATATCAAGCAGTTCTTAGGATACTAAGAATGTTAGGAAGTATTGGAGAATTATATTATTTTTAATAAATTTAGAGAGGGGAATATGTGATATATATCCTAAAACTAAGTTAACTTAATTAAAGCATCTCTATGAAGACATTTATAATTTTTTAGAATTAAGATTGTTCTATTGTCAACTTTTGCTTTAGGAAAACTAGTGGATTAAGTTTTAGAGAAAATTATTCATGTATATTTAAGCATATTATTAATTTTTTATTATTATCTTTCCCCTTTCTAGAATATATTGAAATTTTAAATTTGTCTAGGAAACATGAAAGTTATGACTGTTTAAATTTTGTCCTATTTCACCGCAATTAAAAAAATAAAAATTGTTAAGTGGTACATGATGAAAATATGAATTTAAATGAATATTATCAAAGGGAATTATTATGAAATTGAGAAAATTTATTAATTGGTGTTATCTCTCCACTAATTTTAGAAGGGTCCTAGATTTTAAAAAATAGAAAATTAGAAAATAGGACGTTTTTTCACTACATTTACCTAGTTTGAATAGATTTAGGATTTTTTTTATTGTATTGTAGGTTGGATCCTTGGGAGATTTGATATATAAACATAATAACCTTGGAAATATATTATTCAAGCTAAAATTTAAAGGACTAAATGCCAATTATGGGCTTGTTTCTTGGTATAGTTTACCTATCTCATTTAATGCCCAATTATCACAATGGGATGATTGGGACATTCTATATTGTAAATATTATTATTGTTGGTTTAAATTATTAAGCTCACTATTTGGGTTGGTGTAAAATCTCTTCCATAATATATGTGATCAATGTACATGCACAATTTTTGAATAAACATGCTAGTTTCTCAATGATTCATTCAATACCTCAGATTCCATCATGCATGTTGGACACATAATGCTAGATCCTTTAGGATGGTTTGGGATCCTCCAATGGAGTAGCACATGGAAATCTAATTCTTTATGGTAGGGTGAATATCACCTTTGATCTCTCTCTCTCTCTCTCTCTCTTCAATTTATGAACAAAGAAATTGCAAAGGTTTTATAATGGAAATGATAATATACTATTTATCTCATGTCTTATTGATTGAGATGAGTAGATGAATATTACTTAATTTCTAAATTTTTCATTTACATTACTATAGCTTTCCAAAATTTCAACAATATAATTATCAATGGGTAGTTGATGAACTAGTTATCTCTTAGAATGGAGTATGGCTTACCTAGTTCTAATTGGAGGGAATACTCTATAATAAGAGAAGCTAGTAAAGAGTTGAACTTTCCTATAAATTGTATTCAAAATAATAAACAGATTCATGACCTTAAATGGATTGATAATTCCACTTTAAGTAATTTCTAATCAAAGATGATCTATAGCACACTAATAAAATCCAATGCTATCATTGAACATGGCAATAAGTGCTGGGATGTGAACATTCTGGATAAGAATTGACATAATAATTTTCTAAATATTTGGTCTAATATTATTGAACAAAGAAAACATGTTTTAGATGATTGCTAGCTCTATAAATATTACCTTTTAAATGTAAAATTTATGACATTGAGCTATGCAGCTTGTGCAGGGTACCCGAAACTTTGAAACATATATTCTTTGACTATTTATTTGCTAGATAAATTTGGCATTTGTTTTGTGATAAACTTAAATTTGAAGTAACCATCGTGGTGTCAATTGGAAGTTAATTCTAATGGGATCTAATCTTAAAATGAATAAAGCTTATACTATATTTTGGATGTGTTTTAGTAATGAGATTTTGTGGCATGTGTGGAAGGTAATGAATGAAGATAAGTATGAAGGAACTAGAAGGATTCTTAAAGAGTATGTATGCACTTAAAAATGGCCTGAGCACGAATTAATTAAATACTTGTTATTTAATTAATGAGAATCTTAATTCCTCTACTAATAAATAAATTTTCAAATTTATTTATTTGGTTCACTTCTAAATATTCTTCTTATTCAAAATTCACTTCCTCTCTAATTAATTAAATGTACCAATTAAACTAAATTGTCATTTAATTATTTTTCCCTCTTCCACCTAAATTTGAATTTTTAAATTCAAATTTGGTCTCTAAATTCATTTTCCTCTAAATTGGTTGGAAGCAAATTTAATTAATTTATCATTTATGCTAATTTTCCATCTCCAATTTAAATTGAAATTTTAATTCAATTTAAGCACATTTATACATATTTTCCTAACTACCTTGCCACCTCACCATGTGTCTCACAAAAATGATTTCTATTAAATTGAAAAATGGGAATTATCTTCAACAAATTTGCAACCACATTGGAATCAAATTTGACACATGACTTCTCTCCTTCTTGGCTTCCCTTTAACATCATCCCCAGCTTGGAAAATTCTATAAATATAACTCTTTCCTACAACTTTTGCAACAGTTGAATTTAACAAGTTTATTCTACAGGAATTTCAATGAAGATTGTAGGCATTTGGAGAGCATTCTAATGGAATTTTACCATTTTAGCTTGTTTTAGCATTATCATGGCATTTTCAATCTAGTATTTAGTTTCTTGCATCCCATATAGCATTATATTTATCTTTGCATCATTAAATCTAGTTTCATTTCAACAAAAATTTCTTAGCATAGATCATCAACAAATTTATTTTCAAAAACATAAAAATATAGGCATGTAGGCATTTTAGTTTGCATGGTAAAATAACTACTCATTTCTTAAGTTGTAATTCCATATATTCATGTGCAAAATAAATTCTGAGAGCATGGATTGAAGAATCACTAAGAATAGAAAACAATGATATGAGTTCGAATGCAGGATTGTAGTAGTTGGTTTTATTACTTTTCCTTCATTAAATGTAATACATTTCATCAATTGTGTGTTATTTAGCTTTGGTTATTAATTCCCACTAACACATATTTTCATACACACATAAATTGGCACCCATCATGGGGCCTAGCCCTAGATTTAATCAATTTTTTGTTAAGTTTTATTTTGCAGGTTCCATCAAAATATCTGGAATGACGTATACAATTTTTTCTCCAGTGCATCCATATTTTGTTTCGGTGCATTGAGTTCTTGTCTCAATGCATCCTATTGTTTGTTTGATGAATTTGGTTCTTGTTTCAACGCATTCGGTCTCTTTTTCGGTGCACTGGGGAGTTTTTGAATTCTGTTATGTGCTTTTCTAGTTTAGCACATTCATTTGATCTTTCAGCACATTAGGTCGTTCTTTCAGTGCATTTAGTAGTTTAGCGCATTCGGTCTAATTTTTGGTGCATCTGGTTACTATAATGTCACATCTAGTTTTTACTACAGATTTTTCAGATTCTCGAAACTGTTTCTCTATTTTTCTATTTTTAGGTACCTTTTTCACATTCAAAGACCTTGATGAAACACTAAAAGATCATTGTCAAAGAAAAATGGAATAAAACTACTAACGGTTAGATTTAGGGTTAAAATTTAGTTTGTTATTTTCCTTTAGTTAAGTTAGGAATCTAGCATAACTAAGAAGGTTAAATCTACACCATGTTTGCTGGGTTTGGAATGGTAGGCGAGTATGCTCTCCCCTTAACTGGGTGATCAGAAAGCTAGAACTGTTCACTTTATTTGTACTTTTTAACCTTAGATGGTCTACCTCCCCACTTCGAAAGGAGGGAACAACCCAACCGGTAACACGCTAGAAGCCAAGTGACTTCCAACTGGTATATAAATGCGAGTGCTCAAGGAAAGTTTGTGTATCACGAGTGTCATTCCAACAAGAAGGGAAAAAATGATCTCTTGCCACATGGATGATACCCCACAAATGAAAAGTCGTTACTAAAACCCTTTTGTTGTAGTAAGCCCAAAATTACCCTATCTATTCTTTGGTGCAACAATGGTCATTGCCAAGGAATCCACATTCTCACATTCTTTAGTAGAGGTGAAAAAATTTCCATGGGAGATTCATGGGAGTTTGAAGCTTGGTTGGCCTAAGAAGAGAGTGCACTATAAGGGGGAGCCCGTGCGGCCAAGATTCTAAGTCACCTGCTAAAGATAAGTGCGGTTGGAGTAAAATTGCGTGGAATCCAAAATAATAATGTTTTACACAGCCTAGGGAACGTGCTTGTTTGATGTGTCTTTTCAATGTGTTTTTTAAAATGAATTTCCAAACAAACAATCACACAAACATATCCAACTACTGATTCAGAAGGAATCATGCCAAACCAATCCTAAATTCACTCTTGAAACTACAAAAATATCTCAAACTGTCAAAAACCAGAAAATAATTGTTGGATTGGCACATCCATTTACTACCCTAGTGCATTGCTTGCATATTTTAGTGCATCCCACTGCTATTCTGGTGCATAGATTTCATAATATAGCACATCCATTTGTTGTTATATCCTATCCCAAACTCTCTTACAATGCATCCCTACCATTCTATAGTGCATCCATTCCCTGTTATAGAGCATTCATTGCCTATTCCAGTGCATACAACCATTCCTTTAGTGCATCTGTGTCTTCCTATAGCGCATCTGAGTTTTAGTGCATCCAAGCATTGTTTTAGCGCATTCGGTAAACTTGCAAAATAGAAAGGAAATTTTGACTTGTTACCTGCAAATTGACATCAAATTTTTAGATCCCTTTTCAACCACCGTCTTTTCCTTGTCCTAAATTTACCTAAAGCTTGTTGAAACCAACATCATTTTATGTTAAGGGATTATAAATAAAAAAATTTGTCAATAAATCCCTTGCTAGGAATCAAAAAGCCCAAGAAGCCACTTAGTTACAAGAAATTTTTGAGAAAGAGACACTTCTTGTATCAAAGTAGGAAGGTCTTGCTTGATTACCAAACTTTCCTCCATAGGTATCATGATTTTGATAGAGGATATACCAATGATTTTTCCTTAGAGCCTTTATCTTCATGAGCCTATTATCAATGAAGGGCCCTTTCACAAAGACATAATCATAGTCAACCCATTCATCACTCATACATTCCACAACTATCAATTCAATACTCTAACTTCCCAAATCAATTCATACAATAGAAAAAATAAAAACATGAAACTTGTTGAAACCCACACTTTCAAGTGAAAGTCTTCTATCTAAGCCTTGATCAAACATTCAAAAATGTCTCTTTATATCCCCCCCATTTTCTAATTTAGCAGCGACATTTCAACATCAAGATTTATCATCTTTCATCAGGATTTGTCATCCTTTATTCCAAAAGGAAGCTTTCTTAACTAGATTTTAACCAATTCCTTTGGCACTCCCCAAACTTTGGTCAAATGTTTAGAAAATTTTCATCACTTGTATGCCCATCTTAACAAGGTTGCAAAAGCGAAAACTAGATCAAAAGGAAATCAAAAATCAAGAAACTAAAAACCAAGAAACCATGGTGGAAAGAGAAGAAAACCCCTTTCACGGAATTCGCTTAGATGAGGTTGAAGAAATCACAGAGGAAACAATAGAGAAAGCTCAATAAGACCCAAATTTCCATAAGTTTATGGAAAATATTTTTGAGAAAGAAGGTGAGAAATACCTCTTGATGTTGGAAAATAAGGGAGTCAAATTACCCAATGATTTTGATGTTACAAAATTACAAAAGAATCCTAAGAAAATCTAGACTGAAACAACTAAGAAAATTGAGATTGAAATACCAACGGAAACAAGGATAGAAACAAAGGCCAATGATCCTATGGAGGCCTTGACTCAACAAATACAAGCTCTACAACAACAAATGAAAAACATACAAACAGGGGCCACTAAGAGGTATTCCATACAAGATATATCTGCCTACCCATTTGATCCAAGTGTGAATATGATCTCGTTCCCTAAACATTGTGAATTTCCCAAGTTTGACAAGTGTGACGGAAAAACAGATCCCATTGATCATGTAAGGTAATTCAAAACCATGAGCCTAGAATTCACTCATGAAGACACTTATCTAATGAGGTTATTCCCACATAGCTTGGGAGGACAATGTATGCAGTGGTTTTCACAACTACCTCCGAGGATTAATACTTTTGAAGAATTGGTTAACAAATTTATCATGCAGTATTCATATAATATCCAACATGAAATCATGATGAAAGACCTTTGTAATGTTAAATAGAAGAAAGGAGAACCATTCCTAGTATTCCTGCAAATGTGGAGAAGGTTATTTGCAAGATACCCCCACCCCATACCTAAAAAGGAAAAGATGGAGGTGTTCATCAACAATATAAATGATGACATGACATACAAACTTGAATTACAATGTCTGCTCACTTTTGAAAAATTAATCAAAAATGGGATTAAAATCGAGGAAGCCTTAGTCAAAAGAGGTGTTTTGAAAATCTATAACGAGAACTCATCCAACTCCTCTAACAATGATAAACCAAAGTTTTGTTAGAAATTTAAGAACAATAAAAATGATAAGCCTGTAGAAGCACATAATGCCAAATTGGTTTTCAACCTATCAGGAGTTACACCCAAAGCTAACTCAACCCCTAATCCAAACACAAATCAAAACAATGCAAATCAGAACAAAAACTAGAACCAAAATCCAAACAATAACAATCCTCCACCTAGGTTACCATATCAAATAAAAAACAATCGCAGGAAGTTCACCCCTCTAGGTCAATCCTACAAATCTGCATTGAAGGAACTTATAGCAGAAAATATCATAACTCTCCTTAATACTCGAGGATTTGAACCTAAAGTAAAATCATTTTGGTGGAACGAAGCCCATTTTTGTGAATTCCATAGATGTAAAGGTCACCTGGCAAATAGTTGCATGCAGTTGAAACATAAGATACAAGACTTGATTGGCAACAAGGTCATACAAATTGAAGAACCTCAAGCCAACATTGATCATGGGGTGTTCAAAAACCCTTTTCCTAACTATGATAAAGGGAAATATTTCAACACAAATGGAAAAGGAAAAGGCATGAATTATGTTTATGATGGTACCATTTATCATATTTCCACTATTGAAGACCACACAAATGACCTTGACAACAACAACACATTAGACCTTGTCACAATCAATCCTTTAATCAATAACACCAAAATTTCCTCTCATCAAATCAATAATCCCCAACAATACATGGTTGCGACAAATAATCAAATAAATGTCATCAAGATCAAGGGAAAATAGGATAGTGTCCTAATCAATGTGACCACAAGGGCCCAAACAAAACATGTGTTGAAAGGTAGCATCGCTAAAATGCCTGACCCTCCATCTTAGAAATACAACATTGTTAAACAACTCCAAAAAATCCCAACACAAATATCAATACTGGAGCTACTTAAAATCTCACCAGCCCATAAAGAGATCTTAGAAAAAGCCTTGGTGGATATAACAATGCCAAATAATTTGGAAGTATGCACTTTCCAAGCCATGGTGGGACACCTAGTCACACCTTACTACTTATATTTTTTGGAAAATGATTATGTATCCCTTACCCATCCTCACAACATGACCCTCCATATTGAAGTCCTCATCCATAAGAGTTGCGTCAAACATGTCCTTATAGATGGAGGAGCTGGTCTTACCATTTGTACTTTAAAGCTTGTTCGTGCACTTGGTTTTTCTAAAAATGCAATAGATGCCTAAAAGAAAATTACCATTAAGGCTTATGATGATGAGGAGAGAGAATCCAAGGGATTGATCATATTGCCAATTTAGGTAGGCCCGATTTAGAAAGATGTGGTGTGTCAAGTTTTGGACAAAGACTTGACATATAATATACTCTTGGGTCATCCCTCGATCTATGAGATGCAAGCCATTCCCTCAACATATCATCAGTGTCTAAATTTCCCATGCAAAAAATATGAGATCACTATTCCCACAGACTCTAATGGTCCTCAACAATGCAACACACTTAAGGTTGTTCAAGATGTATTTGTACCATATAATCATGAGGCTCCTAATTCTATGTACGACACTCCCAATAACTCCAACTCTTCATAGAAGTAGTTAGAGAAAGAAGAAAAATCCACCCCTTCTACATCAACTAGTCCTGAAGTTCAACTCAATACCTTGGCTAAACAATTTGAAAAGAAAGTTCAAGTCAAATATTAGGGTGTCGGTGAATATTCCATTGAACAATCCCTTTGTCTTTCACAACTAGCTTCACCCAAATCATACGATCATCCATCAGCATCATCATCCTCACAACTGATCACACTTTTTGAGGGTCGATTAATAAAATAGAGTACCCAAGAGGAAGAATCTGAAGACAAAGAAATCTTGAATTGGCTCTACAAGGATGAAGTTGATTCCCAAGCAGCAATGGCCAATGTTCAGACCAATCAGTATGGCAAAGGATTCTCAATCCTGGAGAAGATGGGATATGATGGGAAAGGACCCATTCTAAAAAGAAAGGAAGGAATTTTTGAACCCATCCAACCTATCATAGTGAATTCAAAGGACAAGACAAGGTTAGGGTACAAAGAACATCAAGAGGGTGAAGGAACAAAAGAGGACCCGAAGCAGAAAATTGTTGAGATAATCCTACAACTACAAGCCAGTGATCATTATGAGACTGATTCTGATAAATATGAGTGGGATTCACTATCAGAAGAAACCTATCATGACAAGGATATTGATGTCATACACAAGTACACCCCCATACTTGAGGAGGGCCAAGGCTCAGGGAAAAGACCACTTGAAGTAGGGTCAAAAAATATCGATGAATCGAGTGAAGACGATCAAGCTCTTAGTGATACAGATCATTCAGAAGAGAGTAACATCATAGACCTCGATATTTCCATAGTCCTATACGATGATGATATTTCCACTAGGACCCTTATATCCTCTTACCTAAACTCATCCTCTGATCCCCTACCATTGCTACATCTCGAACTCATAGATTGGGACCAAACCAAGCCAATTGACATCCCCACTTTCTCCAACAATGATGCCATCGTAAACTTTCTTTGTGCCAACAATGAAACATACTCCACCAATGAACACCGTAACAAGGATCCCAAATAGGGGAGTGCCAAATTTCCTAGCTACAAAATGACTAAAACAAAAGAAGGATCTGATAGTGAAAACCATTTTATGGCAATATTAGATTAGGAAATAGTAAAAATAAAGAGCACATCTGATGGTGAAAACCTCTCTGAGGCACCCAAGGATGGGGAATTTGAAACTCTTCCAGAGAACTTCTAGGAAAGGTCCAAAGTTTTGATTAAGCTAACACAGTCTATCAATGTTGAAACAGTAAGGACTCTTCATCTGGCATAATCCTTGACATAAATAGAAAAACCCAACTTCATTAAGTTCTTTGAAGAGAAACAAATCAACTTTTCCTGATCATACATTGACATACCAGGGATAGATCCAGATCTCATCATGCACCATCTATTGCTACCTTTAGGAATCAAACTAGTTAAACAAAAGTTGAGAAAGATGCACCCCCACATTGCCTTGCTGGTAAAGGTGGAGCTAAAGAAATTACTAGATGTGGGGTTCATTAGACCGATTGACTATGTTGAATGGATATCTAATATTGTTCCTATTTTAAAGCTTGACGGGAGCATAATAATTTGTACAGACTTCAAAGATCTTAACAAGGCCTACCCAAAAGATGATTTTCCTCTACCAAACATTGATATCATTGTGGACTTAACAACAGGACATGGCATGCTATCTCTCATGGATGGTTTTTCTGGTTATAACCAAATCAAAATAACCCCCGATGACCAAGATAAAATAGCTTTTACTTGTCTATGGGGTACCTTTTGTTGGAATGTTGTGCCTTTGAGATTGAAGAATGTGGGAGCCACATATCAAAGAGCTATGACAACCATCTTCCATGACATGATGCATACCTTCATGAAAGATTATGTAGATGACTTGTTGGCTAAATCCTACACTAGAGAGGGACATTTGGAAATATTAGACAAGATCTTCACCCGATTGGAGAAATTCAATGTCCATTTGAATCCGAAGAAATGTGTGTTTGGGGTAACATCAACAAAGCTGTTAGGTTACATAGTGTCAAAGAAAGGCATTGAGGTGGACCCTGCAAAAGTAAAAGCCATCATGGAAATTCCACCTCCCATGAATATCAGTTAGCCAAGCTCCCTTCAAGGAAGATTCTAATCAATCAGGAGGTTCATCTCGCAACTAGCCGATAAGACCCATCCTTTCACACATTTGCTGCATAAGAATGATTTTTTTTAGTGGGACGAGAAATGTGAAGCAACCTTCAACCAAATAAAGAAATATCTAATGAGTCCACCCATTCTAGCACCACCAATAGAAGGAAAAACTCTCTTGTTATACATAGCCACAACTGATCGGTCATTGAGAGCCCAACTAGCACAAGAAGATTTAGAAGGAAAGGAGAGATCAATTTATTATATCGGTTGGACTCTAAATGGTTATGAAATCAATTATACATCCATAGAGAAAGCTTGCCTGGCAGTAGTGTTCGCTATGCAAAAACTATGACACTATATGTTGACCCACACAATCAAACTCATAACCAAGATAGATCCCATGAAATACCTTATGAGAAAAAAAAATATCACAAGAAGATTGGCCAAGTGGGTGATGATACTCAGTAAATTTGACATCTAGTATGTTGATAGAAAGGAAATCAAAGAACAAGTCATCGTCAACCAGCTCACTGAAGGACCAATTCATGATGATCACCCCTTCAGATCAAATTTCTGGATGTAGATGTCCTAACGGCCACAACACAACAATGGATACTTTATTTTGATGGTTCATATACTCAACATGGATCGGGAGCATGAATTATATTTATTACTCCCCTAGGGCACACTATTCTAAAATCCTACAAACTAATGTTTCCTTGCACCAACAATGTGGCGGAATATGAAGCCCTCATCATTGACATCAAAATAGAAGTATAATGGAAGATAACAGAGCTCTAGGTCTATGGGGATTCACAACTAGTCATCGATCAGGTTAACAATGATTACCAAATAAAGGATGATCAACTAATGCCCTATAAAATAGTTATTGATGAATTCAAAAAGTATTTTATTGACATTAAGTTTGGTCAAATCCCCAGAATTGACAAAAAAGCTGCCAATGTCATGGCCACCATTGCTTCCTTGTTACAAATCCCAGTGAAGTGCAACCATTATGAGTTCATGGTGGAGCAACTGTTTATCCCTGCCTATGACCACCCTGAGTCCCAAGTTAAATGCAACCTATGGGAAGATCTACACTTATTTAAAAGAAAATATCCTTCCTCCTAATCTCTCCCATAACCAAAAGAGAAACTTTATCCGCCAAGCTGCTCGTCATACCCTTATAGTTGATGTACTATATTGATGAGGTCCTGATGGAAATATCTTATAATTTCTAGAAAGTGATGAGTCTGAAATGGATTTACGAGAAGTCCACGAGGTTATTTACAACACTTATTCAAGTGGCCTAACCCTCGTTAAGAAACTTCTCCATTTGGGATATTATTGGCTGACTATGGAGAGAGAGGCCTTTTGATTTGTCAAGAAATGTCAAAAATGCCAAATCCACAGTAACCTAATCCGTGCACCAACACAAGAGTTACAACCATTTACATAAACATGGTCATTCTGTCAATGGAGACTAGATCCGTCAAAAACATCCACCCATCTTCATCTAATGGACACAAGTTCATTATCACAACGACGAAATACTTCACGAAGTGGGTTGAAGCAGTACCTCTATCTGCCATCACAGGGAAACAAATCTCATCATTCATCCTGAACTACATCATTTGTAGGTATAGTATCCCTCAATCCATTGTTATTGACAATGGTTGACCCTTCAAAAATCAAGATGTGGAAGAACTCTGTGAAAGGTTTCATATACAACATCGGTTTTCCACACCCTATTACCTTAAAGGGAATGACCAAGTAGAGGCCTTAAACAAAACAATCCTAAAAATCTTAAAGAAAATCGTCAACGATGTTGGACATGACTAGCATACTCAACTGAATCCTGCTTTGTGGGCCTACCATACAAGCATCCGTACTCCCATAGGAGCCACACCATATGCCCTTGTCTATGGATCCGAAGTTGTCTTGCTCATTGAAGTTGAAAAATGATCCCTCCATGTGTCCTTGAAAGGTCTCATTTCAGATGAAGATTACCGTGTGGCTAGACTACAAGAGTTGGAATTGTTAGATGAATGTTGACAACTGGCAGTAGATCACTTTAAAGCATATCAACATAGAATGTCTAGAAGCTACAATCACAAGGTTAAATGCATGAAATTTTGAGTAGGTGATCTACTACTGGAGGAAAATCCCCAAAATCAGCAGGAGTGGGAAAAGAAAGGAAAATTTGAGCCTAACTGGTTGGGTCCTTTTGTCATTGTGCTAGTGTTTGGATCGGGGTCATATCAGCTATCCACACTAGAAGGGGATTTATTTGAAGAACCAATGAACAATCTTCACCTGAAGAGATTCTACACTTAAAGCAACCAACACACATCAAAAGTCTTAAAAAAATCATAAAGAATAGAAAAAGTCCTTACAAAATCATAAAAAACAGAAAAAGTACTGAAAAAATCCTAAAAAAAGTAGAAAAAGTCCTAAAAAAATCATAAAAAATAGAAAATGTCTTGAAAAAATGGTCACCTTGATGAAAACCTGGCAAATAGGTGTCTTGGTGACAACAAAAAAATCAAAGATAAAAAAAGACAAAAAAAATTTTAAAAATGAAAAATACAAAAAAGAGTGAAAAATAAAAAAGATTGTTACCCTGATGAAAACTTGGAAAACATGCATCTTGGTAACAACAAAAAAATTATAAAATCTAAAAAATGCAATAAAAGAAAGTGGTGAAAACTTGGTAAACAAGCGCTATTTGTGGTGAGTCGACTTCTATGTCTATTTGTGCATATGTTGACCCTCCACTTTCTATTATGTCTACACATTCACACCTATCATACAATGAAATTCATATCCCTATCTGGCTAACACGTTCGTCTCACCCTAGCTTGGTTCTCATTGTACATATCCATAATAATTTTTGTTTGTCTCTCACTGGGAGCAAAATCCTGATCTCATTGGGGGAAAATATTTGTTGAACTTAAAACAATAGATAAGTAAACAACAAGGAAAAAATTAGAAAGCACAACAATCATCAAAGTTGATCAATTAATCAAATCAAGAAAGCAACCATCCAAAATCAAACATCAAAACACCCAAATCAAATCAATCATCAATGAAGGATCATCTTCTAAATCATGGTTGGATCACTTTTGACATGAATTTTTGATTGATGTATCTTGATTTTTTCTATCATTTCTTAGGAGTACCTTGACGATGTCATGGACTAGAGGTGTTGTGATTGAAAATGATATTTTATTTGTCTGCTGCATATGAGTCAATCATTACTACTGTGCAAATTTTCACGAGACATGCTCTACAAAGTATCATTGATGACAATCCAAATTTACAAAGGAACATGATTAACTCTTGTCTGTTTATGCAAGTGATGCTCAGGTCATCTCGGTCTACTTATACCTAGATTCTTGTGTTATCTTGTATTATCAAATCTAAACATAAGTTGTATGGAATTTGTACTCAAGTCATCATGGTCTAATTATACCATTGATGTTTGTACCAACTTTCAACATAATAAAATTCTCAATGATGAAAATAAGCACAAGGAATTAGATGGCAACATTGCTTAGATAATCTTGCATTCATTTTAGGTTGCATTTGCATTATAGATTTTCCAAGCTGGTAACTCTCAACATGATATTATTTCTCACTACAAGATTGAGTATACTTGACAAAACCAAAAAAATCAATCACTCATTTGTGTTGAGATTTCCATTCCATATCATTAGAAATAATTATCATACATCCATTATCATAAATCATTCATGCATTCATTATAATATTTGCATCTGAAAAATTCCAAAAATAAAAAATAATACCATCATCATTCATAATTCATATCATACATCAAGGTCATAATAAATGCATTCTTTCATTCATCCGTAATCCATCCACATATCCATTCATCATCCATAATAACATCATAAGCTCATTCAAATCATCATAATCCATTTGCATTCATGATCGTAATCCATAAATGCATATTAAATTACCAAAAATACATAAAAGTGCATTTCATATCATTCATAATCAACATCACATAGTGGCATAATCATAACATATGTGCATATTCATCATCATCCATCACCACAAGTGTCATCCATGATCATAATAATTTATTTGCATCATGAAAAATACAAAAAGAAAGCATTACCATACATCCACACATCTGCATGTATCACATTTGCATCCATAAACCATCAATATGCATACCATGAACCATACAACTACATTTCATAATAAAACCATTTGCATCTATACATCGATATATGCATATGAAATAGTACAAAAATTACACTGCATATCATTTGAATCCATATCATCCATCTCATAAACACATCATTAATAAACATATAAAAGTAAAACATCATCACCCATACATGCATCCATAACATAATCATATAACACATGGCATCATCACATAGAACATAAATTAAATGCATCCATTCATATTAAAAGCATCAACACATAGATCATTGAATGGCATTGAATATCATATAACTTTATAAAAATATGTCAAGTATACAATGAAATCAACTGAGAAATGATACATAAGAAATGTGGCACAAGGCCGAGTCCCTAAAACAAAGTATAAATCAGACATATCCATGGGATCTTGTAGTGCTTCCACCTAATGTGGCAGGCCTCTATCCAACACCTCCTATCCCTGATGGTCCTACCCCTGATGGCCCTGGCCCTGGTGGAGGTCCACCTGGTGGAAGTGGCTATGTGATCCGTTTGCTAGTGGTGCGAGATTGCGAGCACCTAGATCTCGATCTAGTATAACTAACTTGCTATTCTGCTAGTACAACCTCATAGTACCTTCCTCTATAATATTTCACCTCCTTGGTGGAATCTCTAAGCTCTCTAATGAGGTTGGTGGTACCAGCACCCTGAGTTGTTGTCTGTACTCGATCTGCCACTACCAGAGCCTGCTCTACCTGCCTCCTAGAAACATCCCTCTCTACAATAAGAGTGGCTACGTCAGCTTGTAGCTGCACCATTTGCCCCTGTACCTATACCTATGCTGGAGCTTGAGCCTGGGCTTGGGAAAGCTATGTTTGTAATGTCTGGATCTAGCCTTGTAGTGTTTGCACTTGACCCTGTAGCTCGGTTATATGTGCCTACTATCTCTTAGAGGGAATTTGAACTATCAGTGATTGCTACCCACCTGGTGCTAATCTCCTCCTCTTGGGGATAACCCCAAATTCTGGTACAACTCCACCTCCACCATCACCACCACCATTACCACCCTTGTTCCTAGCATCTCCCTCTACCTCCTCATCATTGGCTATGCATTTGACCAACCTCTCCTCTCCACCTCCATAATCAGTACGAGCTCATACGGGCTAGAAATCCATGGAAAGGGATGTGTGTGGAAATACTCAGCATAATTAGCTATCATCTGGGCATCCACAACCTTAGGAAGGTCCTGCCAATATATCGATTGCATGTCGTAATACTCTGCACATGTTACATCATAGTCGAGGGCTGGCCCCCACTTTGGTATACCTTGCCTACACCTGGCATAATGCGCTACCCCTTGTGGGATCCCCTAGATGCAACCATACTATCAATGTACCTTGCCAAACATGAATCTCTCAATAATATATGATGTCCTACCTATCAGGTACTTGCTATAAAACATGTACAACATCTCCATAGTGTCCTTCGCCTAGGCCTTACAATCAAGATAGGGCCACCATATAACTATGTCAAGGTCATCCAACACATGCCTCACATACTCCAACTTTCCTAGCTTATGCTGGACAAGTGGCCTTGCATATCCAAAAATGTACGACCATTCTACTAGTCGAGCTCTACCTCCAACTGGCCATGTGATGGCTATGTGCTCCGAAGCCCAGAGCTGTAATAGTGTGCAACCTACTGATAAACTACTTGCCCGAAGGAATACAACTTGGTGCAAGTCATGGTACAAATGTGCTAGCATGCATGATCCCTAAGCATACCTCATGCCTTGAGAAATCATGCTATCCATAACTTGTCCACAACCCACTGAGAAGCCCTTCGACCTATAGTCAAGGTAGAGAAATCCTCCAATAAATCCAACTAGAACATAGGGAAAAGACCGCCCGGTGGCAATCAACTCCCACAACAAAATCTCATATCCAAGAAACTGACCATCGTGAAATATCTAGAAAATGGCATATGTGCCCCCCTACTCCTCATGATCATAAATGACCAACTCCCCAACAACTAGTATCCTTAATATCTGATATACATCCTCTGGGGTCACTGTCATCTCTTCAGTTGGCAAATGAAAAGTGTTGTGGTTTCTATGCCACCTCTCTGCAAGTGCTGTTAGTAGCCCTTGGTTAATTCGGTATTGGGGCATCACTATCAATGAAGTCAAACCACACTGGTCAATGATGGTGAGATCTTTTGGAGTCATCTATGGGATCATGTTCGATGTCCCTAGAAAGTTCTCTTGAACCTGAAGGTTCCCTAAGCCACTCTCCTATAATCAAATTAAAGGCATAAAATCAGAAAATCAATCAATCAACCTATCAATCAACACATCATCTAATCAAATCAACTCACGTGAGATTCTGATCAAATCTTGAGGAGCATCTATCCTATTTCTCGACTCTCATTTGTCATGAGATCGATCAGCATCAACTTATCCTATTCATCGTTCCTCACCTATCATGAGGATGATCACCAATCAATAAAATCAACCTATCTTATTCATCATTCCTCACCTATCAATCAACATCATCCTATCATCAATTTTTGGCTAGATGCGCTAAAATAAAGTTTCTATGTGCTGATTTACTAGATGTGGTAGAAAAAATGCTAGATGCACCAAAACAAGGTCCTGATGTGCCATTTCATGAATGTGCTGGAAAATGGAACACATGCGTCAGAACAATGTCCCTATGTGTTGTTTCTCAAATGTGCTACTTGATCAATCCTAAGCATGACTCTATCCTATTAATGCACTAAAAACCCTATGCGCTAATGCATTGAAGCCAATTTTGTATGTGCTAGTCTAGTTTTGGAGTCATACCTAATTGGATGCACTACTATAGGGTTTCTATGTGCTCTATCAAGCTTTGTATTCACTAAAAGACTGCTCCTATGCGCTAAAACATGAAAATCATTCAAAATTTCAAATGAAAATTAAGCGGAAAAAATGAAATTTGAAAATTCAAAAAAAGGTTCTTAGGGTACGTGCCAGAGGTCCATACATGACTAGACGTTGGTGGTGGAAAAATCGCTCGAATCTATGTGTGGCATGGAATTCTATCCATATTTGCTTTGCAGGCTCTCAATTTTCAAAATACTTAAGTTACAAATGAACCTATCTTTTACCCTTTTTGAACTTTTAAGGGGTAATTATGGTGGCATTTTATTTAATTTTTCAAATGGGGCATTTTCATCAACTAATCAACAGTCTGGTGGAAATATTCATCATTTTCAGGAGATAAATCAGGTAACCCTTATAAAATCTCTCAATCATCAGTATGTCATAAGAAAAATCATTTAACCATCAAAATTTTCAGCAAATTTTCAAAAATCTTTAAAAGTTCAAAATTCCTTGATTTATCTCTCGAGGGGGCATCCATTCATCATAATCGCAAAATCAAGTGTCTGGGGCATGTCAATTTTTTTATCTTTGTGGTCTGGATAATTATTCTTTGAAGAAATGCATGTGCACACATCACTTCAAAGAGGGGCAAAATGTATGCACTTAAAAATGGTCTAAGCACAAATTAATTAAATACTTGTTATTTAATTAATGAGAATCTTAATTCCTCTACTAATAAAGAAATTGTCAGCTTTATTTATTTAGTTCACTTCTAAATATTCTTCTTATTCAAAATTCACTTCCTCTCTAATTAATTAAGTGCACCAATTAAACTAAATTGTTATTTAATTAGTTTTCCCTCTTCCATCTAAATTCATTTTCCTCTAAATTGGTTGGATGCACAAATTTAATTAATTTGTCATTTATGCTAGATTTTCATCTCCAATTTAAATTGAATTTTTAATTCAATTCAAGCACATTTATACATATTTTCCTAACTACCTTGCCACCTTACCATGTGTCTCACAAAAATGATTTTTATTAAATTGAAAAATGGGAATTATATTCAACAACTTTGCAACCACATTGGAATCAAATTTGACACATGGCTTCTCTCCTTCTTGGCTTCGCTTTAACACTTGGAAAATTGTTTTGTTAAAGGGAACCACTTCCCTGATTCTCTCTAAATTGTTTGTGTTTAGCCATTGATGCCACAGGATCACAATCCCGACCATCCATTGTTGCCACATCATTCCCATCTTGGAAAATTCTATAAATAGAACTCTTTCCTACAAATTTTGCACAAGCTGAATTTAACAAGTTTATGCTACAAGAATTTCATTGAAGATTGAAGGCATTTGGAGAGAATTCTAATGGTATCTTAGCATTTTATCTTGTTTTAGAATTATCATGGCATTTTCATTCTAGTATTTAGTTTCTTGCATCTCAAATAGCATTGTCTTTATCTTTGCATCATTAAATCTAGTTTCATTTCAACAACAATTTCTTAGCATAGATCATTCAAAAAATTTATTTTCAAAGACACAAAAATATAGGCATTTATGAATTTTAGTTTTCATGGTAAAATAGCTACTCATTTCTTAAGTTGCCATTCCATATATTCATGTGAAAAATAAATTTTGAGAGCATGGATTGAAGAATCACTAAGAATAGAGAACAATGATATGAGTTCGAATGCAGGATTGTTGTAGTTGGTTTTCTTACTTTTCCTTCATTAGATGTAATACATTTCATCACTTGTGTGTTATTTAGCTTTGGTTATTAATACTCACTAATGCATATTTTCATACACACAAAGTACACAAAAGGACTCATTTTTTTATAATATTGTATTGCAAGTCACGTTGACTATGAAGATCTCAAAATGAAAATTCCTAAAGCTAATAAGTGATGGAATTATGCATATCAATCAAAATGAGGTCAAGTTTGGTCACACATGGCAACAAGGCCAACCTAGTCTGGCTATTTTCATGAAGGTGTTTGATAAATTCCAAAAATAGTATAATGGAAAGGCTGAACACATTCCCATGGAACCCACTGATGAAGTATTAATGATAGTAGAGACCCTGCTCAGTTGGAGGAACCTGAACCCATAAGGAAATGAATGATGATTAGTAATGGATTTGGTTTTTTTGTATAACTACAACTATCGACTACTATATATAGTGGTTAGGTGTAAATCCAATATATGTAAATATAAAAATATAATGAAGCTATTATAGATAAAAAATTGATAGGAGTGAGAAAGAACCTAACATGGTGTAGTCAATGTAAACTCAAGTATATAATACCATAAAGAATAACTATGTAACTATCTCCAATTTTGATACCAAACTATCATCAATACAAAAAAATGGTATAAAAGAGAATGGATGTTATAATTAGATTTTTTGCACATATCATAAATTTGGTTTCAATGTGTGTGTGCTTGCATCTCTAACATATAATGATTTGATTTTTATAGTTATTTCAAAGTATTGTAAATGGACTTGTGTTAATGGTAATGGTTGTAGAATCATGTTATATGTTTCAAAAAATAGCCAAGTGTTTGGCTCTTGTGAGTTTGGATTACATTTGCTTTATTAATTAATTACTATTGTATTGCATGCAAATGATATAAATGAAATATGCGTAAAATATAGCTTAAATCAAACCAAATAAATGCAAACCTTAAAATATCAAGTGTATTATGTTGAAGTGTTGATAGATTGGATGTGATTGATCATGAATCCAATATCATGATGGTAAGATCAAGACGATTCAATAGAAATATCAACAACATAACATTAGCATAAGATTAGATATTGCAAATGGGAAGGAAGGCCTCTCATTTATAGAAATTCCATGAGATAAATCAAGGGCCAAGATGCATTGAGTTATGGATGGATGGGATTCGATGAGGATTGGGGCTTGGATCAAATTTTTAGTCATGGAAAAGTGTCACATGAGGGATAAGGGCTAGGTTTAGGATGTGGATGGTTAGGATTAAGAGGTGGGATATTCAATAAAGGGATGAAATGGAAAGTTAGTTTGAATTTTGGAAAGTGTCTAGATTCAATGAATATAGATAAGGGGTTAGTTAGACATGTGAAGGGGACACTTGTTACATGAAGACAAATTTATATTATGATCCATGTGAACAAGAATGGGGGCTAGGATTAAATGGATAAGGATAAGAGATAAAGGTGAATTAAATAATGGGGGAAAATGGTAATGAGAATCAATTAGCCTAAATTAATTAATTAATTTAGTTGGAAGATTTTGGGATAAAGGTAAATTAATTAAATAAATAATGTATTTATTTAATTAATGGGATTATGATGAAGGGATAATACTTAGGAAAATAGTAAATATTTACTTAATTAAAGGATTATAATAACATATATTGATTAAATATAAAGGTGGGAAAGGATGGGAATAATTAAATAAATAATAGATATTTATTTAATTAATGGATAAGGATAGGCTGAAATTAGGCATGGTTGGGTAAAGTCATATGTCAGGTGTCTACATTTTTCCCCTCTTTCAAATGATGCGACTAAGAGAAGTAACATCATTTCAAAGAAGAATAAAAATAGTGGGTAGGAAAGGGATAAGGACTAGTGGTATGATGCCTCAATAACTAATGAGGATGGGAGGATTATGAGAAGGTAGTGGTATGCCCCCTTGAGAGGATATGCAATTTCAAAGAACACATGTGTTCTCTTGAAATGGATGAGATGACTAGAGGATGAAGGATGAAAGGAAAAAGGAAGATAGATAGGGATGGATGGGAGAAGATAAGGATAATGAAGATATGAGTGGGAGAGGGATGATGGATGATAATCATGTTACAATGATATGAACAACCTAGATTTGATATTATACTTGATGTTATGCACCAAGGTATAAGGAACAAACATGACAATGTGCCAAGTACATAATCAAAAGGTCAAGGGCAAACATATGCCTTATAACACCATGATATAGAAGACCATGATGCACTTGAAAAAATAGAGTCCAAAGACCATGATAAATGCAAAAAATGATAATAAAAAAAATAAATAATCAAGCATGCACATAAAACCAAAAGAAAACTAGGACTATGATCCAAGTCAAGTTGAAAACTGATTGATTGATTGATGATGATAATGATAGAAAATTTAATGATAAGAATAATGTTTACCCCAAGGATTTTTTTTATAAATATAATAACAACACATGGATTAGGAAGGATACATCCCTATGATGATAATTGGATTAAAGTGGATCAATAAATTTTAGCTAATTTAGATCAAAATGATGGGTTGCTTATGGATGATGGGCTAGATTAAAAGATTGGATTCTATGGATTAGGATTGATTGCATTGGGTGGAGTGGATGGGGATGATTGGATTGGAAGGATAAATTGTATAGGATAGGATTGGAGTGGAGGTTAGGATAAAAGAATAAGTTTGGGTAGAGGAATGGATGTGATTCAATGATGAGGGAGAACCAAGCCTTGGGAAAATGATGGAAGGATCGAGGGATTACATGGATAGGAGATAAAGGGGATTTGATGGAAGATATGATGATTAGGATGGGAGGGAGATCCAAGGACTATGTTTCAAATGAGTGATATGAACCACACTAGTGGTAGTGGAATTATGAATGGAATATGGTGGAAAAAGATGCATGATGTGGAAGGATAGTGCATAAGGGATATGGATGGTAGAGGAAATACAGTGGTAATTGAACAAAAATGAATGGAGATTTTCCCCTAGATTCATTATCAAGATCAAGGGTGGGAAGAGGGGATGATTGGATAGGATAGGAGGATGGAGGTAGGATGAGGGATATGAGATGAAAAGCAATAAATGATATGGATAAGATATGAATAGAAGGATAGCATGGAGACTCCTTATCAAGATTAAAGATGGTAAGGGTGGATGCATTTGGATATGATAGGAGGAAGAAAATATGATAGAGGATATGGAATGAATGATATGGATAGGATAAAGCTGGTAGGATATGTGATGTTTATGAAGATCCTTAGCCTTTTCAAGATCAAATGTGGCAAAGGAAGATGGACTTAGATAGGATGATGGATAGAGTAATGAGGGATAGTGGATGATGTAGATAAGATGTGGTATGTATGAATCTTTCCACCAAGTGTAGAGTGCAAGAGGATGGGGGATTATATATGATGCTTTTTTTCCAATTTTTCATCATGGTAATTTCCCAAGGTTCTATGATAATTGGTTTTCACCATTGGATGAAGGATTTCTCTTTACTTTTTTTGTTTTTTTACTTATTTTTTAATTTTTTTTTGAATAGTAAGGATGAAGAAGGATAAGGATTGGTGGATGTGGATTTGGAAGATAATGGATGGATAATATGGAAATGGAGGAAGGACTCACAAATCTAGCTCCATAGATGGTATCTCTTGAAAATGTGCTCTATTAGACCATGGAAATTGGAAGTATACTCATAGAAGTTGGTAGAATGATGGAAATGGGGATACAATGGATTGGAAGATGGAGATGGATTTATGAATAGGCTTGGATGAGAGGGATGAAAATATGGAAAATGGATGTTTATAATGGATGGGTTGATGGAAGACTTGTGGATGTGTGGAAGGAAATGTTGGCAAGATCACCATTGGCACACACATTGATGGGTGTTGGAGTTGTGGAAGAGAACTGGATTTTAGATTTTGAGGTTTAGATAGAGGAGTGTATGTATATTTTGGAACATAAGGACAAAAAATTTATGGAGGTGATGAAGTATTAATAGATGGGGTGGAGGACATAGGATTGGATGGAACTTTTGGATAAGCAAGTTTGGATGCCAATTTTGATTTTTCTTTGAGATTATTACTTCTATGAGTGATTTGGGAATACACATGGTTTTTGAGTTTTATTTTTTCTTCATGGGCCTTTGTGGCCTTTTGGATTTATCTTTTTTATTTTGGATCAAAATTTTCTTTGTTTTTGCATTTTTTTTGATCTGACATGTTGATCCTTCGATTTTTGTGGATTTTTGGCTTTATGCATTTGAGATTTGGCATTCAAATTGATTACAAGAGTAATGGGATTGGTGGATGGGAAGGAATGATGTGAAGGTATTATAGATGGTTTGATGTAGGTAGGATGTTGGAAGGACTTACATGATATGTGCCTTTGGTGATATTGATTAGGGATTGGAGGTGATGGATAAAGAGGATAATGGGATTTTGTAATAGGAATGTTAGGTGGAATATAAGTACCCAAGATGGATGGAAGGGATGAAAGAATTGGTTTTGGGATATAGGGACCCAAAATAGATGGAAGGTATGAGGGCTTGGGCTTTGGAACATAAGGGCCGAAGATAGATTTAGAGGATGAATAATGTGGAAATTAATATTTAGATGCCATGATTGTGGATTTAGGATGAATGGAAGAAGTACAATATCTTGAGACTTATAGACATGACCATGATAATTAGGATTTTCCTATATTTGGATGATTTCTAGTAATGCCTTTCTCATGGAGGCCTAATCCTTTACCTTGATAATGCATAGTTTGACAAATACTTTTTTTGGTGGGACACTTGTTGTTTTGGAAATGAGACACAAGTCCATTGTGAGGGGGATATTTCATGGGAGGAATTATAGGTTCTTGGAGGAAACCAAATTGGATGGTGGAATAATCCATTTGATAGGTGTGGGGTTCATAGGTAGGTTAGATAGGGGTGATGGAATCTTGTGGGGTATTAGAATCATGACATAGAGATGAATGGTTGCTTTGATCTTGACTTGGGGAGGGATAATGTGATAGGGTGGAAGGTATACATTTCTATTGATTATGAGATGGACCATGAGATAGAGTAAAGGGGTTTCTTGATCATGAGAGGGGAGAGGGTCATTGGATGGGGTGGAGGGCATACTTTGATCTTGTTTTAGAGATGGATCATGAATGGTATGGAAGAGATAGGATTATGAGATGGAGGGGTGCATAGATCTTGAGATGGATGAAGGGGGATCATGACATGGTATGGAAGTATTGTATTGATCATGAGAGGGGTAGGGCTCATTGGATGAGGTGGAAGGTGTGATTTGATCTTGATTTAGAATGTGGTTATTAAATAGGATGGAAGGGTTCCTTGATCTTGATATGTAGGGGAATATATGTTAGCATGATTTAGATTAGGGGATTGAAATGGATAATTTGGTATGGATGGTGTGATGGGGGATGAAGGTTGTATAGATGGATGGATAGGAGATTCATGAGGCTTAGTGGATTGGGGTTTATCTTGATGTGGATGGGATGCAAGTGGATACATGTCATGATAAAATTTCAAAACTTTGTTGTTGCATGGAGATTTAGCCACCTTTGCTAATAGTCCTTAGAGGAAATTATGATACATGGGATGATGCAAATTTATAAGATTGGGGTAATGTTGATTATAAGGACATGGGGGATGAACACGTGGAATAAAAATGAAAGCTTCAATGGGTTGGTAAATTGAGGATGAGGATGAGGATCTTGAAAAGGATTGGAGATGGGGATTTGGGATGTTGATGGGATTGGAGGAAAATTTTGGGTAGAGGCTTGGTTTCCCTTGTCAAAGGAAGGGGAAGGATACAGAATGTGAGATGTATTGGGATTGGATAAAGGTGGGGAGAATGTAAGTTTAGCACCAATGCTAATGAAATATCTAAGCATGGCACCCTTATCACTCTTGAAGTAGTGGGTGAGGATAAAATAAGTGGTGGTGGATGGGGATGATGTGGATGAGACTTGAGGTGAAATTTGGAGAATTTTTTCTATTGATAATGGATTCAAGGTGGTCTACACACTATCATCATAGGGATCATACTTGGGTTGGTCAACAAGGCTATCTTCATCATCATCATCATGAATATAATTGGGATTGATCTTGATTGTGATCTTTGGTCTTGTTGGATTAGGATGTAGGTTCATGATGTGGGATTGGGTTGGAATTGAGGTTAGATTAGTATAGATTTGGTTGGATAGAGGAGAAATTAGATGGTTAGATATGGTGGGGGATTGGATATAAGATGAAAGTTTGGGATTGGTTATTGGATGAGAGTGGAAATTAATATGATGGATTAGAGATGGATTGGGGATTAGAAGAATAAAAAACAAGGATGAAGATGGAGGATGAGATTAGACTTGAGATCAAATTTCAAGACCTCAAAATGATCTGATTTGATTAAATATGATTCTCTATACTTAAGATAGACTAATGTTCTTAAGTAAGAGTTGATTGGATCTAATTTTTACTTACGGGTGATCCCACAATACTAGTCTACAATTTTTTTCCAAACTGGACATTGAACTGATTTTTTTTTTCTAAATCTTCACTTTTGGGCACCTATAGTTGCTAAACCATGAGAAGTTTGAAGATGATGCAAACTAGTGATTTGTGACATTTTGTTTGTAGATTCAAAATATATTTTTAAATTTTTTTTTTGAATCAAATTGCATTTATTTTTCCATCTCCTTCAAAAACTAGGTTTTATCAGTAAACACCATTTTTAAAGAGTGATGCTCATGGTAAACAACATAACTCATTTTTATGAAGGATAAAATTCTATTTTTTTTAATTTAGCTTTGTAAATATGATATCTAGCAATTTCATTTGGTTTCATATTGTTTTATTGATTTTTATTTTTAATCAAGTTTTGAAGTCAAACCAATTTCAATTTAGACATAGGCAGACTATAAACAACATAATTTTTTTTTGTATGTATCAAAATTCAACTTTTTTTTATTGGGTCAAGGACATTAATACTTAGCTCGAACATGTTTTTCAATTTTTTTTTTGATAATCTACTATTTTTCCACATGTGCATATAACAAAGAGCTTGATTTTTGGTGAAAAACCTATGTTAATTAAACTAAAAAAATACATAACAAAACCAAAATATATTAAAATTATATTCAATGGATAGCTCTTTTTGAGGACTACCATCATCTAATTGGGTCAATGAAGTTTCCTCCATTTTCATCCTCAAACCGAGCTTCGAAAGGAATTTTTTTGCAAAAATTTGGTAGAATAGGGGGAGAAGGGCAAAAAAGGGGGCTTCTAGCGAACACCCTTCGCTATAAGGGGGGGTTCAATAAAACCCCCCATTCTAGTGAACCCCCATTTAAATGCAATTAAAAGATAAAACCCATTAAAGGGGGGTTCGCTAGAAGGGGGAACCCCCCTTCTAGCAAACCCCCTAAAGTTTTTTTCATCCGAAAATGCATTTTTCCTTCCTCAATGAAATTGTAAACCAGTTTTGTGGGTTTAACCTTAAGATAGGTAATGTTCTTAAGTAGGAATTGATTGGATTTGACAACTATACTTAAGATAGACTAACATTTTAAAGAAATTTTTGATTAAAGATAAAATCAACTTAAGGTCTTGATTTTTGATTGGGAGGTTGGATTTGCAATGGATGGTAGTGGATTAAGGATATGCTACTTGTGTTATATATTTTTATAATGATGAAAGGATATGGGGTATGCAATGAGATTAGGTCCTTAACCAAATTTTGATGTTTAAATGATTATTTATTATTAAAGATTAGGAATTAGATGTATGGTTGAGATAGATAGATGGATAATGGGAGATTAAATTTTGATGAGGGGTAGATGGATTATATTTAGTTGGAATGTGATGATTTGGATAAGGGGATTGGATTAAGATTATAGTGAAGGATATGATTTAAGGATGATATTGAAATATATAGATTAAGGATGATGATGGCTAGAGGATATTAGGACCAAGATTAGTGATGAAATTGGATTAATAATAAAGGGTTTTAATGTGGATTATAGAAGATGATTAGGATAGGGATTAGGAACTTGCTTGGATTAGGAAAATCAATTAGGATTAGGGTCCTAAATTATGGATTAGGGATGTATTGGTGATAGATTGGAGCAAATTAGATGATTGGTTACAATTAGGACAAGATAGGTGATTAGAAAGATTAGGGTGATGATTAGGATGATTATGGATGAGGAGATAAAGATGAAATGGAATGATTATGATGGATAGGGATTATTAGGATGGTTTTGGAGGATTAGGATGGGATGATTAAGGTAAGATAACTATGATGATTAGGAATGTAATGATTGGTTTGAATTGGATATGATGTGGATAGCTTGAATTGGAGGGAATCTAGACTTAATTTGTTTGTTTTTGAAGTGTTTTGACATTTTTGGGTTTTTAATTTTTTGATTTATTTTTTGGTTTTTTGAGTTTTTTTTTTGGATTTTATTATTAAGAATGCAAATGCATAAAGAAGTAATGAAAAATGAAAAATTCCTAGGGATCAATTTAGATGAGGTTCCCATTTTTTATTTTAGTGGGGAAGGTGATCTAAACATTCAAGCACATAAGGCACATGATCTAAATAGTTGTAAGGGGGAAAATAAGCATAGAAAATCAATAATGAAATAAAACTAAAGAGATCAAAGAAAAGATCAAATTCCAGCCATACTCATGAAATTACATTATAAAACAATGAATTCAATCAATAAAGGTAAGAATAAGCAAGAAACAATAAATGAATTCATTAAATACAACTATACCATCCCATGTTGAAGCGTAATTTGTATTGATGTTGGACTGTGTTTGAATCAATACGAAGCCTCCATTATTGTTGCAAAAGCTTCAAAGCATGTGTTAATGGTGATCAAGGAAATGTGTGTATTTAGCTCGCAAGAATTTGAATATTAATTCATCATGACCTCTTTGCATAAATTTTTTAGATTCTCTGATCATTTTTGAGAAGAAAGAAGGTTGTTCTATAGATTTTTAGGTTTCAGATGAATGATTGAAATTTAGTAGTAAAGGATCCTGATCAATGGTTGAGAACTGTTGAGAGGAAGTAGATTGGATGATTAGTGGGTTTATATTGGAATGATTGGGGGATTGAAGAAATCAGGTTGAGTGGTTAGTGGGATTGGAAAATAGATGAGTTAGTCAACCAATTAGAGTGAGAAATAAGTGGTCATGATTTACTCAATCAAAAGAGGGTGAGGATAATTAATTGATTAAATAATTAATCAATATTGGTGATGAATGTGCAAGTCATGTTTGACTTTAAAAAATAAAGATGTATTTGTTTGTTGACTATGTTGAATGATTTCGAATAATTGATTTAATTATTCAAGTTTAGAGAGGGGAAAGTGATTTAATTAAATTATTAAATGATAACAATTTAATTGATTTATATAAATAGGGTATATTAGTGACATAATTAAATAATTATTTATTTAATTAATCAAGAGGAAAAAATTTAGATTAGGTGAAAAAATAGAAAATTAATTAAATAATTAAAGATTATTCAATTAATAGAGGAAGATAGGGTTAATGATGTGAAATGCAATTATATTAATGATAATGATGTCTATAATGGAAAAAATTCATTCAGGATGTGTGATATGCATTAGGTCATTTTCACATGTCTACATTTTTCCCCTCTTTGAGACAAAGTACGGGTTCCCTTATTTTAAAGAATTTGATGTTGAGATAGAGATTTGGAAACTTTATATGCCCCATTGTGCCTTGGTGATCAGAAAAAAGATAATATGATGCTGGGTTGCCCCCTCGAGAGGTTGGCCAAAAAATAACTTTTTGGTTGGGCTTGCGACAAGGTTTCATTGTAGTTCAAATGCATAGAGGATGAAAAATTAGGCTATAGGACCTATTTTTTTGGTTTTAGATGTTCCAGGGTGCTCCTAATTTTAACCTAGGAGGGTTTCCAAGGTAAAAAAATAGGGTTTGGGGGTTAAAAATGGGAAATCAAGGTTCATTTTCCTCATTTTGCACTCTTAGCCTTGCAAATTCTTGCCTCTAGAGAGCTTGTTTCAACGATTGTCATTTTGTGATGGCGAGGATTTTGGGTGCCCCACATTATGCAGATGTAGTTGATTCTTTTGGTAGGCCAAATGGTGCATGAATCACAATATGTATCACTTCCCTTTTTGTTTTTATCTTGTGTCGTTTGTGTAATTAATGCTCAAAAACATTTTGAACAATAATGGTAATTTCATTTTTTTACTGCTTTTGTCTTGATTTTATTGCTAATTTAGTTTGCAATTTTACCACTTTTGTAAAATTTGCACGCTAGTGTATAATTTGTTTGCTATTGTAAAATCACTTTGCTTTTATTTACCACTTGTGTAAAATTTTTATGCTTTTGTTTTTCTTTTAGAAAAGTAGCCGCTTTTGTAAAATTTGCATGCTATTATTTAAAACAACCGTTACTATGAAATCTAGCCGCTATTGTAAAAAAATCCACTATCATTAAAAATAGAGCCACTATTGTAAAATCTTGTCACTATCATCCAAAAAAATCTCTCTATTATTAAAATTGAATGATTTAGCTAGTTTGTTTGTAGTCTTAGGTTCATGATTTGATTTTCTAGAAAATTCTTGATGTTGTGGGTTGAATGTTTGTAAGTGGTTCTCAAATCGCTATATTCTAAGGAGCGACGAGCATGAAAATTGTTCAACTTGATTGTTGGTTTCTTTGAGGTTGAGAGAGACTTCCTTAACACTGTGGGTCTACTACACATATTCTATATGCCCGAGATCTAATGCCATAGGGTGGTGATGATCACATTTATAGAGAGATGGAATTTTGAGATGCCGTCCTTCCATCTATTAGTTAGCGAGGCGACAATTATATTAGAGGATGTTTGGAGGATTTTTTAGATCCCCATTCATGATGAGCTAGTCACCTATGATGTTAGACAGGGTAACCTTGCCATGCAACGAGTACTTGGTGTTCAATGACTATAGGTGGTGGATTCAAAGATAGACTTGTCTTCGTTCGTTGATGGTGCTAATGTGATATCTATGGTTTTGACTAGCTTGATTATGGGGCTTCTGATGCTCGATCATAGCGAAAGATTATTCCCTATTGGCTGGGGCATCTGCATAGAGAAGATGATGTAGCATGGGATGCAATATGAATGGGGTCCCTATGTCTTGGTGTATTTTTATCGACATATGTATGAGGTCATTTATCGTGGTGGCAGTACCATCTCAACTAGGATGACTCTCTTGCATGTGTGGGCCTGGGAGAGGATACTAGTGACTAGACCAGATGGAATTCTTGAGTAGGGTTTTGAGGATCCATTTTCTTATAGGTATTTATATTTTATACATTACACTTGGCCTAATAGGTTACCCTATTAGCAAGTCATTTTTGATAACACATGTCGGAGTTCATTTGGAGGCCATGGATAGCTTGTGAGGCTTGGCATGATGACATGAAGTAGCTACCATTTTGTAGATAGACATAGTGGCTTATAGGCTATGTGGATAATATCCTAGAGAGATATTTTCTTAATCGGGTTCTTCATCAATTCAGAGAGTAACATACATGTTTTTCTAACGATTATCATGCACGGTTCAAGCAGATGACCCAAGAGGTCAGGGTGTGGGGCCAACAACCTCTTCTACTGATTCTATTGTAGAGTTCAAATGACTTACCCCATTTGGATGGTTATGGGAAGTGGGGCATGTAGATCCAAGAACTACCCAAGACTTTGATCAGTGGTGAGCCATTGGAAGGTTGTATGTTTCATACTACCTTAGCATCAAATACTTCATCATTTGTTATATTTTTATTCTTTGCCCATATATTTAGTTTTTCATTTGAACTAGAAGGTTGATCCTTAGGGTTGTAGAGTTTGATTACTCCCCTTGTGATGAGAGCTCTTTCTATTAGCAAACCCTTTTTAATAGTCTCCTCAAAGTTTCTAGGGCACAATATAGTGAGTGGGTAGTTAATGTATGCATGCACACTAGAGATAAAGATGTCAACGAGCTATTTCTCAAAAATGGGACACTTGCATTTGTTGGCTTTGTGTCTCCATCTTTGTAGATATGAAGAAAATTATTTACCTTGAATTTGTTTGATTTTGTAGAGATCGGTGATTATTATATCCTACTATTTGTTGTACGAGAAATGGTTGATAAATTTGTTTGACAACTCATTGAATGTTTTGATACCAGGCGGTAGACGAGAGTACCAATTGATAGTAGTCCTACTAAGACTTCAAAGAAAAATCATCATAAGTAGGTATCATTACATTGTAGATCCATGCAAGCTATTGAATAACCATGCACATGCTCTATTAGATCCCCTCTTCACCTATATTTGTTAAATTTTGGTATTTCAAAGCCTTTGGGGAAAGGTATCATGGATAAGTTTTGATCAAAAGGTTATGGAAAAATATCTTGTAGAGCATAGCTCTTCTTTGGATTTCTAATTTGAATGTTCAATATTTTTTGGTTGAGGGTTTGCAGTTACATGCTTATGTCATTAGTCGGTTTGCTTGCTTGAGGATTTTGTGCATTGTAGCCTTATTTTCCTATGACATTTGTTTAGTCACAAATAAGATACTATGTAGGTATGGGACCTTGATGACCATGTTGTGTGTAAGGAAGATTGGATCCTTGTTGTGTGTTGTAGGTATGTTGAGTTTGTGGTACATATTGTTTTTGATTTTGAGGTATTCCTTTGTATTGATTGTGTGGAGCTCCTTGATATTGATTTTGAGGAATACCTTAGTATTGTGTTTGAGGTAAACCTTTTTGTTGTGTGATAGGATTTTGGGTTTGTGGAATACCATGATGTTGTGTTTGGTGTATAACTTGGTGTTGTGGATTATGATAAGTACCTTGGTAGTGCATTTGGGGTACACCTTGTTGCTATTGCACTTGAGGAGTAGCTTGGTAGTGCATTTGGGGCACACCTTGTTGCTGTTGAACTTGAGGAGTAGCTTGGTAGTGCATTTGGGGCACACCTTGTTGCTGTTGAACTTGAGGAGTACCTTGGTAGTGCATTTGGGGCACACCTTGTTGTGGATTTTGAGGAGTACCTTGGTAGTTTTATTGGGGCACACCTTGTTGTTGTGGATTTTTTTGAGGAGAACCTTGGTAGTTCATTTGGGGTACACCTTGTTGTTGTGGATTTTGTTGAGGAGTACCTTGGTAGTTTGTTTGAGGTGCACCTTGTTGTTGTGGATTTTGAAGGTTGCCTTTGTAGTTCATTTGGGGTACACCTTGTTGTTGTGGATTTTGAAGTGTACCTTGGTAGTTCATTCGGGGTACATGTTGTGGATTTTTAAGGGTACCTTGGTATTTCGTTTGGGGTACACCTTTTTGTTGTTGATTTTGAAGGGTACCTTGGTAGTTCATTTGGGGTACACCTTGTTGTTGTGGATTTTGAAGGGTACCTTGGTAGTTTTTTTGGGGTACACCTTGTTGTTATGAATTTTTTTGAGGAGTACCTTGGTATTTTTTTTGGGGTACACCTTATTGTTAAGGATTTTTTTGTGATGGCCCTTGTTGATATTGTGCACTATTTGAAGGGTCATAATATGATGTTTGTTGTGTCATGTATTGTCCTTGTGATGATATGTTACCTTTTTGGTCCATTTTTGGAAGGATTCCCATGTTTTGCATAGTGCTATGTTGTGGTATGTTTTGAGTTAAATTTCCTTGATATTGTTGAGCTAGCACTTCTTGCTCAATTTGTGATGGTTGCCTAAATAATGGGTATCCATAGGTTGCATTTTAGATTGATCATTATTTTGTGAGAACAAGGGTGGTATCTTGGGATCGACTGTTGGTTTTGATATCTATCTAACCACTATTTGATATCCTAATGGAATGAGATTAGGATCCTTAATAATTTCTATGTTAAATTCCATGGGTAGTTTGGCACCACTTTGTGCTAGTGTAAGGAAATATTGGTTTGAATTTATCCCACCCAAGCATTTTTTCCATAAGTTTTAGCATCTTAGGATTTTGGGAGTCCTCTGCGATTTTTTCATCAATAAGCTCCTCATCACTATCATATTCTTCTATGGTGTAAGTTTGAGAACCATGAGGTTGGGTTTGTCTAGCATTTCCTTCTTGATGTCTAAGAAGTATTTCCTCCTCACTAGGTGGTTGTTTTTGGTTTGCTTTAAATGTGGGTTCTCTTTGATGAGTTGAAAGGTCATTTGGATTTTAACCCCATGATTGAGGTTCCTCAATAATAGTGTTTTTTTTTGGGTGCACTAGAAGCACTCTTTTTGGATTCCATCTTTTTCTTGTGTTGAGATCTTGTTGTTTTCATAAACAAGGGTGATCCCACAAAGTTGGTTTACAATTTCTAAGAGATTTTGATTTTTGCTGAAATCAATTTTTTTAAAAAAATATAATTATTTAAGCCTTAAAAATTTCCATTTTAAGGATTCCAATTGAATATGGTTTGTTCAAACCACCTTAGATCAAACCCCCTTTGATAGAACCCCCCTAGTTTTAAACCATACCTGCAATGGAGTCTCCTTTACACCTATCAAAATGTTGGTAAAAAATCACTTTTGATTTACCTTTTGGGGGATCAAATGAATTCATTTAAAATTTATTTCAAATGATCATGGTAATTCTTAGAACAATCTATCCAATGAATATAATTTTAATATGTTTTTGTTTTATTATGTATTTGTTTTTTTAGTTTTATTAAACATAGGTTTTTCATCGAAAATCAAGCTCTATGTTCTGCACATGTTGAAAAATAGCAGATTATCAAAAAAAAAATTAAAAATATGTTCAAGCTAGGTATTTATGTCCTTGATTCATTAAAAAAAAATAAAAAAATTTCGATACATTCAAAAAAATTTATGTTTTATATAGTCCGCCTATGTCTGAATTGTAATTAGTTTGACTTCAAATCTTTATTAAGGAAAAATATTTAATAAAAAACTATGAAACCAAATGAAAGTGCTAGATATCATAGTTAAAAATTTAAATTCGAAAAAAATATAATTTTATCCTTAATACAAAAAAAATTATGTTGTATACGGTGAATTCCACTCCTTAAAAATGTTGTTTTAAAAGAAAAAAAATAGTTTTCAAAGAAGATTGAAAAAGAAGTGCAATCTAATTCCAAAAAATTTTTAAAAAATATATTTAGAATCTATAGACAAAATTTCACAAATCACTAGTTCACATCATCTTCAAATTCCTCACGGTTTAGCCGCTATAGGAGCTTGAAAGTGACGATTTAGTTTTAAAAAATTAGTTTTGTGTCTAGTTTTCCCAAAAATTGTAAACCAGTATTATGGGATCACCCACAAGTTCAAGACCTTGGTCAATTTTGTGATCACTAACTATGAAATGGGATGGTGTTTTGTTTTTGGTATTTTTTTACTAAAATGAAGTATGGAGATGATGTGTGGAAAAACTTTTGGTCAAAGGTTTGTTGATGGTTTGCTATGGATTGTTTGTTTGATGCTTAAGACCCTAGAGTATGAGTGATTTTGGGTGGATGTTTTGAGATGACGCTAATTTTGGGACACAAAATGTACAATATTTGGACTAATATGTTTCTTTGTTTCTATAGGATATGTTTATACTCTACTTGAACTAGCCTTGAGGTTGAAAGCAAAGGTTGATGTTTAATATCTTAGAAAATGAGAGCAAGAGGATAATCCAAGTTGTTGTGTTTGATTTGTGTCTTAAAACTAGGTTGATGTTTTGTTTTTTAATGGCTATAGAAAGATACTGATATTATTTGTCGTAGGTATAATTTTTTGTGTTTTAAAGAATGATGGATTAACCAATTTTGGACATATTCTAATTTGCATTAGAAAATAGGACAAAAGTGGTCTTTTTAAGGGTAGTACTATGCCAGTGTTTAGGATAGTAGTGGTTACTTTTTTAGAGAGGCCATGAAAAATTTGAGCAATAGTGGTCTCTATTTTAATTTGTGATTGGTAAATAGAGAAGAAAATAATTTTTTTTGATAGAAGTGGTGAAAAATTAGGAAAAAATGACAATTTTTAGAATAGTAGTGAATTTTCAAAACGACTATGGAAAATTTAGAAAAATAAGTCTCTGTTTAAAATTTGTGACTAGTAGATAGAGAGGAAAATAGTGGCAATTTTGACATAAGTGGTGAAAACTTAGGATGATAGCAAATTTTTTTAGGATAGTAGCGGTTAGAACTCAGGATGAAAGTGGCAATAATTTGGAACAACAATGATAGAAATGATAGTAGCAGCTCTGTTTCCAAATTTTCTAATTTATGGACAACAATTTGTTGGGTAAGTTTGCAAGTTCTTGAATTTTGGTTGATCTTGTTTTTTGAGAATTATGTCCGAGATTTGGCAAGTGATAAAGAACATCAATCAAATTTATTTAAATTGTCCATCATGTTTCAATTATAAGAGGCCAACATTAGACCAAGTTCAAACTGGTAACATCAAAAAAATATCAAGCATTTTACCCCTAAGGTCAATTTGGCCAATGCTGACATTTTTAGGCCCACAACTTGGAAGATCCTCTGAAGTAAGGGTAGGGACACCCAAAGGGATGTATATACTTAAATATTTTGAGAGTGGAAAAATAGGGGCCTCCTAGAATGGAAGGATAACCCAAATCACCCTCTCCCCAGAAAGCTACAAGTAGCTTATACTAAGCTAGGGATTTCTGTCTCAACTCAAAGAAGTTTATATGGTGAGTAAATTATCTTCAAGGTATGGTGTGCATCCCTTGCAATAAACCATGCCGCCAAGTAGAATATATAAATCAATAAGGTGGGAAAAACTATTATAAATATTTTAGTCACTGCTCAAGGGACTGACACCTTGTGAGAGCGTAGTAAGCCACTTAAGGCTTTAACCACTCCTACTAGGGGCACTTATATAAAAAGGTACCTCCCTATTCTGAATGGAACTATTCGACAAAGGATAACACCAGTTAAATCTTGGATTTCATCAAAATGATTTATATAGTGGCTTGAGGGAAATTTCACTTTATGTTGCCTTCAATTTCTCCTTTTGGGATGTGTCTCTTAGGCAGGCTTGATCTAAAGGTAGTGATAAAAAAAATGATTATGAAACCCAAAGTGTTTTTCATCACCCAAGATCGTCCAAAGACATGAGGGGAGAGGATACACACTTGGTTTTCCAAACACGGTTAACACGATAGACAATTTATAGCAGTTTCATTTTAAGCCCAAAAAGTGAAGTGTGAAAAGATACCAATTCATTTTTCTAGGTGCATCAAATTTAAACCACTTGAGACTTCAAGCAAGAAATTCTATTGCAATAAGAAAAAAGATGTTTTGTTTGATTTTATAGAAGAAAATTGAAACATGAAAGATTTTTAACTACGTTGTAATGCACCAAAGTAAACATACAAGTTCTGTTGTTCATTTTTACTGCCCCAAAATGAAATGTGAGATTTATAGGTTCAATCTTAAGAGCACCAAAATGAGATGTGAGATTTGTAGGTTCAATTCTATGAGCACCAAATAAAATGTGGGATTTGATTGTTTAGTTTTAGGAGCACCAAAATGAAATGTGGGATTTATTTTAGGAGCAAAAAGTGAAATGTGTTTTAACTAAAAATTCTTTAAAGTTGAAAGGCCTTGGACCATTCATCAACTCTACAAGAAAAATGTTAGTTGTTCTCACAAAAAAATCACCATAATCCTACAAGGGTTGCACCAACAATGTTAGAAAACCTCCCAAACAAAACAAACAACCAATAATTAGGGTTAGGTAAATAAAAACATCAAAGAAAAACCTTGAAAATTGAATCAAACAAAAAGAAAAATAGTAGCATTTTTTTTTAGTACAATAGTGGACTTTTCTCTGGAACAACCATGGCAAATTCAAATGATATTAGTATAAACAAAGTATGACCGCAAACTTGTTTAGGATGAAAGTGGCCCTGTAAAAGTTAGCTTTGTCAAAAACCTACAATACAAAACAAACAGTAGCGGAAAGGATGACAACAGTAGCCAAACTTAGTACAATAGTGGTCGAACTTAGTATGACTGTGGTAAAACTATGAAAATGATCATGTTAAAATTTTGGGACTTCCGCATTCCAAATAGCAATAGAATTTTCTAAAAAAGATAATAACATTTTGAGACCTGTAACTGCTCACAAAAAAATACCAAAAGATTAGTGCTTAGGACCTATGTCCCACTAGGCATGCCAATTAATGTAAGGGGGAAAATAAGCATAGAAAATCAACAATGAAATCAACTAAAGAGATCAAAGCAAAGATATAATTCTAACCATACTCATGAAAATGAAGTTATAAAATGATGAATTCAATCAATAAAGGCGAGCATAAGAAAGAAAAAATAAATGAATTCATGAAATACAACTGTATACACCTAAAATTGGTCTGGAGAATCTGATTAATTAAATACAATTTATTTGATTAATTATCCTAATTTCCTCTACTATTAAAAAAATAGAAATAATTATTTATATAGTTGACATTTAAATTCTTCTAAATTCTACTATTATCTCATCTTAATTAAATAAACAAAAATAAACACTTTTTTTAATTTAATTATTAATTTCCCCTACTTAATTCTATCACATCTATTTAAATTAATTAAATAAAGGTTAAACACTTTATTGTTTAATTATCGTTTTCTTCTATTTTAATTTAATAAATAATTCCTATATTTTGTTTTATTAAATTATTTATCCCTCTTTTGCTAATTTAAATAAAAGCATAAATCAATTTCCTCTATTTCCTCAAAACCAAATTAGATACCATATATCTAATTTATGTCAAAAATATGTCTAAATTAATTGATTCAATCTTCATAGGAAGATTTGGAGACAAATTGGAGACAAATTTGAATCAATCTCTCAATCCTCTTCCATCAATCCTTCCTATCTTCTTGCCTAGTGTTTTCATGGATAGGGACAATTCCCAAAATCTTCTTAATCTCCTCCATCTCTCACCATTCAATTCTCCAGATTGAATCCAAGCCTCTGCTTGCTGCCCCTATGCAAATTTGCTGCCAGGAAATCTATAAATACAACTTCATTCAACAGGAAAAAGATCCAGAATATCCAAGTTTATGCAATCTTACTTTGCAGGAAAGCAATCAAGCAATCAAGCATTTTCAGCAATAGCAATAGCAATAGATTTCATATCACGGTTGCACACTATAGCTTCATTCAACAGGAAAAAGATCTAGAATATCCAAGTTTATGCAATCTTACTCTGCAGGAAAGCAATCAAGCAATCAAGCATTTTCAGCAATAGCAATAGCAATAGATTTCATATCACGGTTGCACACTGTAGCTTCATCCATCAATTTTCATGTCAATTCATATTACAGTAGTTTATTTTATCATTTAGATATTATCATATAGCATCACATCATTACATTCAACATCATTTTGCTCTTTAGATTGTCATTTTAACAGTCATAGTGTTTTAATAAATCTAAGAGCACTGTAGCTTAATAAATCTTTTAAGATAGGAAACAATGAGATGCTTTCAGTAGATTATTGCTTTAGATTAGTTTATTCATTAAATATTTGATACAATGTTTCATTAAGAAGTGTATTTACTGTTTACTTATTCACACTTTACAAATTGGTGCCCACTATGGGACCTAACCCCATATTTCACAAAAAAAAATCTGAAAAGTGTTGCACAGGTTTTTGGTATGTTCAGTTTAGCGTGAGTGAGAAATTTTTCAGCACCTTTGACAAAAACTCTAGCACTTCCAGGGAAAACTATAGTGCTTCCAAGCTCTGTTTCAGCACTTCCACAATACTATAGTGCTTCTGACAACTACTTTAGCACTTATGAGGAGGAAACTATAGCACTTCCATGATCTATTTCAGCACATCGATGACCCATTTCCATCACATCTAATATAGCGCTTCTATTCTCTATTTCAGTGCTTCGGTAAAATGCTATAGCGCTTTCAACTATGGCACATCTAATATAAACTATAGCGCTTTTTTTCTCAGTTTCAGCACTTATGTAACTTCCTATCTAGATCTGACGCGACCGCGGCCTAATTTTTATTTTGGTGCATTTGGACTAAAAATAATCAATCCTAGGGTAGTCACTTGATTTAAAATTTATCAATCTTAGGATAGACATTTTTCACATTTTTTTATATTAGTTAAAATTGACACCATGAATTTTGTGAAGAAAAATCTTCACAGAGAAAAGAAAAAATTGTCTTTTGGGTTTAAAATCGAACATTGATTACTATGCTTGTGTGGTGAATAAGCTTATGATCTCTCCTTTACTATGTGATCAAAGTGTCACACTCATCCTTTATTTCCATGCAATTTACACTTTTTAAATCCTTTAGAAGGCCTGTCGTAGTGGGAAAAAGTACTCACCCTACAGGAACAACCTAAGTGGGAACAACCAAAGCCAGGTTTTCCAACCCACTATAATCAAAAGTGAGTTGTTGATGAAATTCCAACTCGATGGAAGTGTGCAAGATAACCATCCTCAAAATCTTTGTTCTAAAGACTGGGAGGTCTCCTGAGGGAGTTTATCATTTTCCGCTCTGAACGGAAACCCTATGTATGAACCATAGTGTAGTATCCAACTGAGTCAGTAACCAGACATTGTAATACTTGTAATGCAAGGGGAGGGAAGAATCTGCCTTCAAGACACTCACTATATAATTTCCAAGGACCATTTTCTCAAGGGACGAGAAATTCAACTTTGATTACACACCTGGAAATGAAAAAAACATGGACGCCCTCTAGGGGGTGACACGACTATGTGAGTCAACACAATTTTAAGATGTGGGTTGTTGAGTATAACGATGAACTTTTTGACTTTAAGAGTGAGTCTGTTTGAAGTATATATTTGTTAAAATAAACCAATGGAAATCAATAAGGACCATTCATGGTTCTTGAATATACACTATCTGTTCAGATTCTAGGACTAAAACAATTATTATACAATTTCCTTGTTGTGTTTTCAAATCATTATAACTGAGATAACAAATCATCTTGAAAATTGCAAACCAAATCAGGTTAGAAAAAATCATGATCCGAGATTGGAAATCCAAAAATTTTTTCAAGAAAATGATCAAAGTCAAGAAACCCAAGAGACCACTTGGTTACCAAAATATTTTAAGAAAAAGGTGTTTCTTATATTAGAGTCGAAAAATCTTGCTACAACACAAAACTTTCATACATAGATATCACGATTTCATTAGAGGTTACACTGGTGATTACACCTTAGAACCTCTTTATTCAAAAGCCTTCTTCCAAAGGAGAGCCCTTACACAACATAATAATCATACTCAACCCATACGTCAGTCCTCCATCCCACAGCCAATGATAGAATACTCCACAAGGCCAAATTAAATTCTGCAATAAAGAGTCTTAAACACTCTTAAGTTTTGTTTAGCACTTTTAATATCTATTTCAATGCTTTGAGACTCTATTTTAGCGCTTCCACAAAATAGTGCTTCCATCCTCTGTTTCAAAACTTTGAGACTCTATTTTAGCACTTCACAAAAATAGCTCTTTTATCCTATGTTTTAGCGCTTCCACAACAATAGCACGTTCATCTATTGTTTGAGTACTTTTAAACTCTGTTTCAGTGCTTACGCGAAAAAAAGCTCCCAATTTCTATTGTAGCACTTCTGAACTTTGTTTTAGCTCTTTCAAAATAGAGAGTTTCAAAACATATCAGTCAATTTGATTATCATCTAAACACGGATTTTTGTCAAAACAAAAGTATCTTTTCAACAAGGACACTATCTAGAAACCAAAAACGGATAGGTTCCTACAGGTTAACTTCCTTTTCAACTAAAACACAAATCTTGCAAACCATAAGAGTGTCAAATCAAAACAAAATATTGATTATTTAGCTGAAGTTTCCTCATCAGGATATTACCATCCTACTATTACGAAATGAGGCATAATAATCAAATTTTTAACCTAGTCTTATCAATAGGATATATCATCTTATTTGAATTTGTTAAAAAATCACTTGAAATTTATCCAACATAGAAGATCAAAGTTTGGTAGAAAGAAAAAACACTCATATGCCAATTTTCACGAGATCACAAAGACGAAAATTTAAAGAAAAAGAAACTGAAACATCAAACATCATGACTGAAGAAAATCCTTGGAGTGGAATTCATCAAAATGACATAAACAAAATAACAACAGAAGACATACAAGCAACACAACAAGACCCAAAAATCCATAAGTTTATGGAAAAGATCTTAGAGCAAGACATAGATAAATATCTCCTAATGCTAGCTGAATCAGGTGCCAAACTTCCCAAAAAATTTGATGTCAATCACATGATAGAAGCACCTAGAACAAATGAAACTAAAATACCACAACAAATGCCAAACACAGATCAAGTTGTGGCCCTAACACAACAAATGAAAAATTTACAACAATAGATTCAAGACATGACAAAGGGAAACATGAAAAGGTATGCATTAAAATACATTTTTCCTTACCCTTTTGATCCAACAGCAGACATGATACCTTTCCCTAGACACTGTGAATTTCCAAAATATGACAAATATAATGGAAAGAGAGATCCAATCGACCATGTAAGAGAATTTAGAACCATGAGCTTAGAATTCACACAGGAAGAAAATGACCTAATGAGGTTATTCCCAAGAAGCTTAGGAGGTCAGTGTATGGAGTGGTTTTCTAAACTACAACCAGGAATGCACACTTTCGAAGAGCTCATCAATAGGTTCATATCACAATATTCTTTCAACATTCAACATGATGTCACGATAAAGGACCTATATAACATGAAGCAAAACAAAAGTGAGACATTCCTTTCCTTTTAACAATGATGGTGAAGACTATTTGCTACGTATCCTCGCTCCATCCCTAAGGAAGAAAAAATGGAGTTATTCATAGACAATTTGATGGAGGAGATGAGCTATAGGCTTGAATTACAATGCCCTCCAACATTTGAAAAGGTGATTGAAAATGGCATTAAAATTTTATTCAAATGAGGGGTGATCAAACACTACACTGAAAAATCAAACAACACAAACTCCTCAAATAAATACACCGGCAATGACAAACCTAAATTCTAGCAAAAGAGCAAAAACATTGTGATCAATGAAACCGTAAATGATTTAAAAAATGCAAAGCCATTTTTCAACTTGACAACCTCTATTGCAATGACAAACCAAAATAGTGATCAAAACATCAAGTCAAATTTCAATCAAAACAATGAAGACCCAAAACCACAAATGTATCAAAAATCATCAAACCGACGTCGACTCACACCATTAGGCCAAACATTGGAATCAACAATGAGGGAAATTTTTGCAAGTGGTCTTATCACTACACAAGAAGCATGATTTTGGGATCCAAAAGTCAAACCACCATGGTGGAATGAGGAACATTATTGTAACTTCCATAACAATAAGGGACACAAGAGAAATGATTGCATGGAATTAAAACATATAGCTCAAGATCTGATTGAAAACAACAAAGATCATACAACTTTTAAGGACCCTTTACGAGATTATGACTGTAAAGGAGTGTCATCTTCTACAAAAAATAAGGGTAAAAATGTCAATCACATTTATGATAGCATGATATTTTGTCTTTCCGAAGTAGAAAGTGATACTGCAACCATAAATCACATGGACAAAAACAAAATCTGTGACATTATCCCCCCAGATCTAATCCTAAACATACCAATATCTGACAATCAAATATAAGTTTTAAAAAAAAGGGAAATACAAGACTATCAACCGGTTAACGTAATGACAAGGGGGAAATCCAAGGTAATTTTGAAAGGGGTTGCATCTAAAAACACCACTCTGCATACAATTCGATATGAAATTGTCAGCTAACTTCAAAAAATACAAGCGCAAATATCAATACTTGAACTCCTTAAAAAATCACCATCCCATAAGGAGATTTTAGAACAAGCACTTGTTGCCACCATAGTACCCGACAACCTAGATGTTTGTCGATTCTAGGCTATGGTGGGACATTTGACCACACCACACTATCTATCATTCTCTGAGCAAGATGATGTGTCGCTCAATCATCCACATAACACCGCCCTCCATATTGAATTTTTGATCCAAAAACATTGAGTTAAAAAGTCCTAATAGATGGGGAGCTAGTTTGAATATCTATACTTTAATGTTAATCCATGCACTAGGGTATTTAGATAATGCTATTGATGCCTGGAGAAAAATGAGAATAAAGGATTATGATGAACAAGAGAGATCTTCTAAAGGATTGATTGTGATGCCCATTCAAGTGGGACCAATGGTGAAAAATATAGCACACCAGGTGCTAGAAAAAGAGTTAACCTACAATATACTCTTAGGACGTCTGTGGATTCACGAAATGCAAGAAGTACCTTTGACCTATCACCAAT
>CM021102.1:391755358-392000468 GCA_007115665.2 Sequoiadendron giganteum | reverse complement strand
GAGCGGTAGCAGTTAGAAGGTAGCGGTAATGGTCAACAAAAACAATAAGAGGCTAAATGATTAGGCAAAAAATGTTTACTGCACCACCGCGCGTGGTCTAAACATAGACCGTGGTATCACAGTGGTCGGTAAGTCACTGACATGGCAGCAGTGCAGATAGTCATCGCGATACCGCACACGGTGATAATGGTTACTGTGGTGACTACGGTAAATTGTCAATGGAAGGTCAAGGAAGGCAGCAAGACGACTACCACGGTATTGCAAATAGTCTATAGGGAGATCGTGGTAGCGCAGGAATGGGAGAAGACCTTGATGGTTAAGACCGCCATATCGCCAGGTAGAAAGATAATGACTGCGGTATAGCAATAAACACAATAAAGGCCACATACAAAATTTACCGCATTACCACGGGTATAGATTTTACTACACGTGGTATAGCAGTGGTTGTTTGATGACCGCCAAGTTGACCCTCTATCACACAACTGTGAACTGTTTGAAGGCTATCTGCGAAAAAGTGGTAGGGAGAAAAATTTTAAGGGTTTAGGATAGCGATATAGGATATAAGTCATTTTTTAGCCTTTTTGAATGAGAGTAAAGGAAAGTATAGGGTATAAATGAATAAAAATTTAATATTTTGATGGAAAATATTAAATTTAAATGGGAAAACCTTAGGGTTTTTTAATGAATTTTTTGAACTAGAGAGAGAGGGAGCGAGTAGGAGAGAGATATAGGGTAGAGGGTTTAAGGGTTTAAGGGTTAAGGGTAGAGGGCTAAGGGTAGAGCAAAGAGATATAGGAGTGAGTGAGTGAGTGAGTGAGTGAGACTTGAGATAGGGAGAGCGGGTAGGAGGGAGAGACGTGAGATAGAGAGAGAGAAAGAGAGAGAGGGAGTGGGAGAGAGATAAACGGTAGATGTTTTATGGTAGAGGGTAGAGGGTTTTAAGGGTTAAGGGTAGAGGGGAGACAACTAGAGAGACTTGAGAGAGGGAGAGAGGGTAGGAGAGAGAGAGAGAGAGAGAGAGAGAGAGAGAGAGAGAGAGAGAGAGAGAGAGAGAGAGATGAGGGAGGGAGGGATATTTAAGGAGAGAGGTGTGAGATAGAGAGAACGAAATTAAAGAGGTGAGGGTGAGAGAGAGAGGTGATAGACATAAGTAGAGGCATAATGAGGAACTTAGATAGATTGAGAGAGGGAGATAAAAAGAGGTATATACAGGTAGGCTAGACAAAAAGATGTAGAGTAAATTTTTGTGGAAGAGAGAGAGGATGGAGGGAGAGGTAAAGATGGATAGTTGAGATAGATAGAAGGAGAGAGATATAGGTAGAGAGAAGGTAAAGAGAGATAGAAAGAGGGGGAGGGAGAGAGGAGAAATAGAAAGAGGGGGGGAGAGGGAGAGATATAGAAAGTAGAGAGGGAGGAGAGATATAGAGAGAGGTGATAGAGAGAGAATTAGAGAGGGAAAGGTGGAGATATTGAGAGAGAGGAGGCAAGGTGGGAGAGAGAAATGGGTATAGAGGGACAACAAGGTAGAGAGAATTAGATATGAAAGGAGGGATATAGGGAGAGGTAGGGATGGAGATAGAGGTGAGACAAAACTAGAGAGAGGTATAGGTGGAGAGATGTGTGATGGATCTAAAAATTAGAGAGATAAGAAGTAACATGGAGAGATTTAGAGGGAAGAAGGGGGTAGAGAGAAAGATGTATAGAGAGATAGGTTAGATAGTGAGAAGTAGAGAGAAAAGGTGGGTGAAAGGAAGAGAGAGGGAGAGAGAGAGGGGGGGAGAAAGAGAGGTGAGATAGAGAGAAGTATAAAGGGAAGGAGACAGAGGGGGATATAGAGAAAATTAGAGAGGGAGGGAGAGAAGTGAAATAGAGAGAACTAGAGAGGGAATATTAGGTCTCTCACTCACTCACTCACTCCCTCTCTCTCTCCACTATACCCTTAACCTAGACCCTTAACCCTTAAACACTAAACCCTTAAAAACTCTACACTCTACCATCTAGCTCTCTCCAACTCCCTTCGCCTCTCTCTCTCTCAAGTCTCTCCCTCCTACCCCCTCTCCCTTTCTCAAGTCTCTCTCTATCACTCACTCCTTTGTCTCTTCCTTCTACCCCTATCTCTCTACCCTTAACCCTTAAACCCTTAAACCCTCTACCCTCAACCCTTAACCATCTAACCTTAACCCTCTACCCTCTATCTCTCTTCCCCTCCCTACCTCTCTCTCTCTCAAGACTCTCCCTACTACCCCCTCTCCCTCTCTTAGGTCTCTCTATCTCTCACTCACTAACTCACTCCCTCTATCTCTCTCCCCTCTCCCCTCTCCCCTACACCTTTAACCCTTAAACCCTAAACCCTTAAACCCTCTACCCTCTACCCTTAACCGTCTAACCTATATATCTCTCCTACTTCATCCCTCTCTCTCTCAAGACTCTCCATCCATCTCTCCCTCCCTCCATCCCACCTTCTCTTCCTTAATCCCTCAACCATATACCCTCTACCTTTCTAAACCTTGAAGACTCAACCGTATACCTTAAAGCCTCAACCCTCAACCCTTAAATCCTAAACCTCTAAACCCTTTACCCTCTACCCTCAACCCTAATCCCTCAACCCTTAAACCCTTAAAATGCAATTAAACTCTCTACCCTAATCCATCAACCCTTAACCCTTAAACCCTCATCCATCAACCCTCTACCTTCAATCCTAAACTCTTAACCCTAAAACATCAACCCCTATGCCTTGTACCCTATATGTTGGACCTTGAACCCTAATCCATCAACCCTATATCGTCAACCATATACCCTCATCCTTAAACTATTGACCCTCAACCCTTAAACCCTAAACCATTAAACCCTTAACCCTCAATCCTCAACCCTCAACCCTTAATCTCTTAATCCTCAACCCTTAAACCCTAAACCCTAAACCCTTATACCCTCTACCTTATACATTAGACCCTCAATGCCATTCCTTCAACCATATACCCTAAAACCTATACCCTAAACCCTCTACCCTCAAACCAAAACCCTTAAACCTTCTACCCTCTACCCTCAACCCTCTACCCTCTACCCTCTACCCTATACGCTCAACCCAATACCCTAAACCATCAATCCTATACCCTCTATCCTATACATTAGATCCTCAACCCTCTTATATCTCTATCCCTCTCTCCTCTTCTCTCCTTCTCTCTATCTCACTTCTCCCTCCATCTCTCCCTCCATCATTCCATCCCTCTCTACCCTAATCCCTCAACCCTTAAACCCTTAAACACTCAACCCTAACCCCGATACCCTATACCCTCAACCCTTAAACACTTAAACCCAAGTAAACTCTATACCCTAATCCCTCAACCCTCAACCCTTAATCCCTTGAACCTTAAACCCTCTACCCTCTACCCTCTACCATCTACCCTATACCCTCTACCCTCAACCCTCAACCCTACAACCTCAACCCTCAAACCTTAAACCCTCTACCCTCTACCCTCTACCATATAAATTAAACCCTCAACCTTCAATTATCAACCCTTGACCATTAACACCTCAACCCTATGGAGTGATGGAGGGAGAAGTGGGTAAAGAGGAGAGGGGAGATAAAGATAAATATAGAGGGAAGGAGATGTAGAGAGAGATGATAGATAGAGAGAAGTGGAGAGTGGAGGAATGGTGAGAGAGAAAAGGAGAAGATAGAGGTGAGTTTGTGTGAGAGGGAGAGAGAGTGCGAGGATGAAAAATGAGGGGATAGAGGAACAGGGAGAGAGAGAAATAGATTAGAGAGGGAAGGGGGGAGAGATATAGAGTATTGAGGGAAGGATAAAGTAAGAGAGAAAGATGGGTGAGGGAGAGAGTGGTAGGTAGTGTAGTGAGAGGTAGGTAGAGAGGGAAAGACAAAGGGATGGATAGGAGGGAGAGAGGGAAGGAGGGGGAGAGAGAAATATGTATAGAGAGATAGGTTAGATAGCGAGAAGTAGAGAGAAAAGGTGGGTGAAAGGAAGAGAGAGGGAGAGAGAGAGGGGGAGAATGGTGATTTAGAAAGGAGGGAGTGAGTGGGAAGGAGGGAAATTGGGAGAGAGGGAATGGTGATTTAGAGAGGAGGGGGTGGTAGGTAGAGATAGAGATAATGGTGAGATAGAGAGGAGAGAGTGAGAGAGAAAGAGAGGGATGGAGAGATAGAGAGAGAGGTAGGTAGAGGAAGGGAGAGGATAGATAGAGAGTAGAGAGGGAAAGAGGAAGGGAAGGCGGCATAAGTGAGATAGAGGGGGATGGAGGGAAAGAGTGATGGAAGGAGAGGTATGTATAAAGAGGGAAAGCAAGAGGAGAGATATAGAGTAGAGAGGGGAGGGAGAGGTAGGAAGATAGAGGTGTGTGTGTGACTGAGCGAGAGAGAATGGTGAGATAGAGAAAAATATCAATTGAGAGAGAAAGAGGGGGAGGGAGGGAGGGACTACGGTTTAAGGGTTGAGGGTAGAGGGTTCAAGGATTAAGAGGGTATAGGGGTTGAGGAATTAGGGTTTAAGTGTTGAGGGATTAAAAGGGTATAGGGGTTGAGGGATTAGGGTTTAAGGGTTGAGGGATTAGGGTTTAAGGGTTGAGAGATTAAGAGGGTATAGGGGTTGAGGGATTAGGGTTTAAGGTTTGATGGATTAGGGTTTAAGGATTGAGGGATTAAGAGGGTATAGGGGTTGAGGGATTACAATTTAAGGGTTGAGGGATTAGGTTTTAAGGTTTGATGGATTAGGGTTTAAGGATTGAGGGATTAAGAGGGTATAGGGGTTGAGGGATTACAATTTAAGGGTTGAGGGATTAGGGTATAAGGGTTGAGGGATTAAGAGGGTATAGGGGTTGAGGGATTAGGGTTTAAGGGTTGAGGGTTGCGGGATTACGAGGCTATAGGGATTGAGGGATAAGGGTTTAAGGGTTGAGGTTTGAGGGATTAGGGTTTAAGGTTTAAGGGTTGAGGGTTGAGGGTTGATGGATTAAGAGGGTATAGGGATTCAACAGTTAGGGTTTAAGGGTTGAGGGTTGATGGATTAAGAGGGTATAGGGATTCAGCAGTTAGGGTTTAAGGGTTGAGGGTTCGGGGATTAAGAGGGTATAGGGGTTGCGGGATTGGGGTTTAAGGATTGAGGGTTCAAGGATTTGGGTTTAAGGGTTGAGGGATTAAGAAGGTATAGGGGTTGATGGATTAGGGTGTAAGGGTTGCGGGTTGAGGGTTGAGGGTTGAGGGTTGATGGATTTAGAGGGTATAGGGGTTGACGGATTAGGGTTTAAGGGTTGAGGGTTGAGGGATTAAGAGGGTATAGGGGTTGAACCTATATATTTTTCCCACTCTCCCCCACTCTATCCCACTATATCTTTCTCCCACTTACACCCTGTCTCCCTCTCTCTCTATTTCCCACTCTCCCCCTCTCTCCCTCCCACTCTCTCTTTCTCCCACTCTCACCCTGTCTCCCTCCCTCTCTATCTCCCACTCTCTCCCACTCTCTCTTTCTCCCACGCTCCACTTCTCCCCTTCTTCCACTCTGTCTTTCTCCCTCTCTCCCCCTCTCTCCCTCCCTCTCTATCTCCCACTCTCCCCCTCTCTCCCTCCCACTCTCTTTCTCGCACTCTCCCCCACTCTCTCCCACTCTATCTTTCTCCCACTCTCACCATCTCTCCCTCCCTCTCTATCTCCCACTCTCCCCTTCTCCCCTTCTCCCACTCTCTCCCACTCTCCCACTCTCTCGCTCCCTCTCTATATACTAAGAAAACCAAATTTCATCTAACGCAAGGGCATTTTTTACTCCACTAAAATGGTAAAAAAACTCTATATATCCATGATTTGAAGGCCCACAGTCTACATATTCCCCTAGTTCTGAGCGTGCTCTGAAAAAAAGTAGCTTTTTGATGATGTTGTGAAGTGTGCAAGCATCTTTTTCACATTCCATCACCTTTTCCATGATCTTTTTACCAGCTTTGCATGAAATAGTAGAGTTTCCACGTTGAAAGACATAATATCAATTGAAGTTTGAATTCAATTGAAAACTGATATACAATTGAAGTGTGGAAGGGAAAAAACTTTTGAACAAGTCAAATTGTTGTGGAGTTTGAAGGAAGAAGAAGCTAAGGCTGCATAATTGGGTTGAACTCCTCCATTTGAAAGTCTAGTTTTTAAGGTATGTGAAGTCTTTACAAATTTTCTTTCATTCTATTATCACTTGCTTTCATTTTTGTTTGTCATTATAACCTTAGGTTGTCAATGCACATTTTAAATTACGAAATTATATACACAATTATATACACTTTCCAATTACCATTTTACACTTGCCAATTATAGAAGTTCAGAACCATTCACCAAAATTCATCCTTTAAGACAACACCAAGCCTCTCCCATTCCTCTGAAGGGTCCAAACACCTTCCAATACCTCTACACAAATTGATGTAGTACAAAGGAATAAATCAACACCTCTCTTGACACACTTATTCAACTATATTTCCCTTCACAAAACATTTGATTCGTATACTCAAATGAGCACTAAGAGTTCCCAATTCCTCAAGGACCTTCAAAACACCTTGAAAATATTGAAAATAACTAATTACAATCAACTAGGATCCTCAAAACATCAACCAATGATTACCATTGTTTACAAACACAAACTATAATTCTTAAGGTACAACAAAACCATTATTTGTTTAATAAATCTTTGTTTGAGTTAGTACAACAAAAATAAAACCTTTCATAAGTCTTCCCTTACACTCAAAATTAGTTCCTTTGTTCACTATCCATATTACTTGTAGCAAAGCATCTACAAACTGTAACATGTATCTCCCAAACCATGCACACACTTCAAACTATGATACTCATTTTTCCTGTAGTGTTAGACGACCTAAAACCATTGAAGATGTCAACTTTACTTCAAGAGCCATCTAATAAGATTAAAAAGGCATAATGGACCAATCCCAACACTCCTCCAAGCTGGAAAACAAACAAAAACATTATTTCCCAAATTTCACCATTGGAATCTAGTTATTGTGCAAAACCAATTTTGTGCCCTTAACTCCAAAACTTTCAAAAAAACTAGGAAAATAAAAGAATGATTGTAGCACCAATTTAAGATTTGCAAGACATACTTTAACCCATAACATGACTCCTTTGGGACAACATTAAGAAAATTGACCTTTTTCACTATTTTAGGCCTCCAAGTAGGCCAATTTTACACAGGAACTACCCTTAGATCTTCACACCAGACTTCCAAACCAAAAATAGTCTTTAATTATATCTCAAAACAAGATAATTTGTAGGTCTTAGGACCTTACCCACTAAACTAGGCTTCCAATACAATAACTACCATTTTTCAATGCAAAGAGGAAGGGTTTATAGAAACTCCTATACACAGGCCTTCCCAGACCATTCCAAAGTATCAAACATCTTCAAAATACCCTGCACAAGGTCAAAAGTTCATCACATAGACCACTCCTTCAACACTTTTTTAGGAACTAATATTCATCTCATTACCATTGTACAGATAAAAATATCTGCCATGTCGAAGAAAAATACAAAGAGGAAACTAACAGATGAAGAGAACAAAACCTTGAAAGAAAAGGAGAGAGTTCGGGTGGCAGCATATTGTGAAAAGAATAAATTGGAAATGATTGATGAAAACAAACTGATTATAGAGGAACCTCAATCATAAAAAAGAGAATGGGAATTGGCAGCACAAGAAGCACAAATGCGAAAGCATCGTCGTAAGACAGATTCATATACCATAGTTGGAGACACACCCTCTACAAAAAGTGAATATGAAGAGACACCACTAAGCATAAGCGAATATGGAGGGGCACCATCTAGCACAAGTGAATATGGATATACACCATCTACTGCAAGTGAATATGGTGGGACACCATTTACCGCAAGTGAATATTGTTGGACACCATCCAACACATCTCAAGTTGAGAGTACATCACCACTCGAAATTGACAAAGAAGGTATGGCATCATTCCCATGTGAACCTCAAGGTATGTCTTCTTCTCCACCCTTGATCGAAGGTATGCAATCTAGCCCACCTCAATTAAATATCGATGAAATTCCTAATGTTGAGATGTATGTACATAGGAGAACACCACCAAGAATTTTGCATAGAAAGCCAAATTATTTGATTAATATTGATGATGAGATTTTTCACCACATGGAAGGTAAGATTTCAGCACACACTTGTAGAAGATATGCTAATAATATTTGGGAATGTTTCTTTGAAAGGCTAAGAGTGTAGAGGGGTTGATTGATTAGGGTTTAAAGGTTGAGGGTTGAGGGTTGAGGGTTGAGGTTTGAGGATTGAGGGTTGAGGGTTGACAGATTATGAGAGTATAGTGGTTGAGGGATTAGGGTTTAAGGGTTGAGGGTTGAGGGTTGAGGGTTGAGGGTTTAGGGATTAAAAGGGTATAGGGGTTGAGGGATTAGGGTTTAAGGGTTGAGGGATTAAGAGGGTAAACAGGTTGAGGGATTAGGGTTTAAGGGTTGAGGGTTGAGGGATTAAGAGGGTATAGGGATTGAGGGATTAGTGTTTAAGGGTTGAGGATTGAGGGTTGAGGGATTAAGAGGGTATAGGGGTTGAGGGATTAGGGTTTAAGGGTTGATGGATTAAGGTTTAAGGGGTGAGGGATTAAGAGGCTATAAGGGTGGAGGGATTAGGGTTTAAGGGTTGATGGATTAGGGTTTAAGGGTTGAGGGATTAAGAGGATATAGGGGTTGAGGGATTAGGGTTTAAGGGTTGAGGGATTAGGGTGTATGGGTTGAGGGATTAAGAGGGTTTAAGGGTTGAGGGATTAGGGTTTAATGATTGATGGATTAAGAGGGTATAGGGGTTGAGGGTTGAAGGTTGAGGGTAGAGGGTTCAATGTTTAAGAGTTGGAGAGAGATAGAGGGTTGAAGGGTTAAGGGTATAGGTTAGAGGGTTTAGGGTTTAAGGGTTAAGGGTAGAGGGTAAAAGGGTTTAGTGTTTTAGGTTTTAAGGGTTAAGGATAAAGGATTAAGGATTAAGGGTAGAGGGGAGAAAGATAGAGGGAGTGAGTGAGTGAGTGAGAGAGAGACCTAAGAGAGGGAAAGGCAATAGGAGAGAGAGACTTGGGAGAGAGAAAGAGGGTGGCATGGTTAAGGTTATAGGATAGAGGGTTCAATGTTTAAGGGTTAAGCATTTAGGATTTAGGGTTAAGGGTAGATGGGACAGAGATAGAGGGAGTGACTAAGAGAGAGAGAGAGAACTGAGAGAGGGAGAGGCGTAGGAGGGAGAGACTTGAGAGAGAGAGGGAGGGGAGATATATAGACTCTCCCTCATCCCCCCCTCTCTCTCAAGAATCTCCCTCCCACCCCATCTCTCTCTCTTAGGTCTCTTACTCACTCACTCAATCCCTCTATCTCTCTCCCCTCTACCCTTAACCATAAACCCTAAACCCTAAAACCTTATCCCTTAAACCCTAAACCCTAAAACCTTATCCCTTAAAATCAAAACCATTAAACCCTCTATAATATACCCTTAACCCTCTACCCTCTATATATCTCCCACTCCCTCCCTCCCTCTCTCTCTATCAAGTCTCTTCCTCCTACCCCCTCTCCCTCTGCTAGGTATCTCTCTCTCTTCTACCCTTAAACCCTTAAAACCTCTACCCTCTACCCTTAACCATCCACCCTTAACCCTCTACCCTCTATCTCTCTCCCACTCTCTCCCTCTCTCTCTGAAGACTCTCCCTCCCATCCGCTCTCTCACACTTTGTCTCCCACTCCTTCTCTTTTGGGTGTCTCCCTCCCACAATCTCTCCCTCTCCCTCAATCATAGGTTTATCCCTCCCACCCCCTCTCCCTCCCTTTGTCTCACTCTCTCTCTCCGTGTCTATGGATTAGGGTTTAAGGGTTAAGGTTTGAGGGTTGAGGGATTAAGAGGGTATAAGGGTTGAGGGATTAGGGTGAGAGGGAGGGAGTGGGAGAGAGATAGAGGGAGGCATGGTTAAGGGTAGAGGGTAAAAGGTAAAATGGTTTAATGGTTTAGGTTTTAAGGGTTAAGGATAAAGGATTAAGGGTTAAGGGTAGAGGGGAGTAAGATAGAGGGAGTGAGTGAGTGAGTGGGAGATACCTAATAGCGAGAGAGGTGGTAGGAGAGAGAGATTTGGGAGAGAGAAAGAGGGTGGGATGGTTAAGGGTAGAGGGTAGAGGGTAGAGGGTAGAGGGTAGAGGGTTCAATGTTTAAGGGTTAAGGGTAGAGGGGATAGAGATAGAGGGAGTGACTGAGAGAGAGAGAGAACTGATAGAGGGAGAGAGGGTAGGAGGGATAGACTTGAGAAAGAGAGAGGGAGGGGAGATATATAGACTATCCCTCATCCCCCTCTCTCTCTCAAGACTCTCCCTCCTACCCCTTCTCTCTCTCTTAGGGCTCTCACGCACTCACTCACTCACTCACTACCTCTCTCTCTCTCTCTCTATCTCTCTCCACTATACCCTTAACCCTAAACCCTCTACCCTTTACCCTCTATCTATCTCCAATTCCCTCCCTCCCTCTCTCTCTCTCTCTCAAGTCTCTCTCTCTCCTACTTCCTCTCCCTCTTTTAGGTCTCTATCTCACTCATTCACTCCTTCTATCCCTCTACCCTATACCCTCTACCCTCTACCTTCTATCACTTTCCACTCTATCCCTCTCTCTCTCTCACTAACTCCCTATATCTCTCTTCTTTACCCTTAACTCTAAACCCTAAACCCTTAGCCCTAAAACCCTTAAGAACTCTACCCTCTACTTCTCTTTATCTCCTCCCACCTCTATCTACCTAGACCTCTATTTTTTTCTCACCTCTCTCTCCATCCCTACTTCTCCCTCTATCTCTTCTTTCATACCTACTTCTCTGTACCTATTTGTCCCTCTATACCTATTTCTCTCTCCCTCCTTGCCTCCTCTCTCTCAATATATATACCTTCTTTCCCTCTCTACTTCTCTCTCTCTCTCTCTCTCTCTCTCTCTCTCTCTCTCTCTCTCTCTCTCTCTCTCTCTCATCTCTACCTTAATCTAAACCCTTAAACCCTCTACCTGTTAGAACCCAAAAAAAAATTCATTAAAGAAACCTGAATGATTTTCCCTTTTGAACCTATAAATTTTCCATCAATACCCTAAAGGAGTTTATTCATTTATATCCATTACTTTCCTATCTTTTCATAATATTTCATTTACCACCTTACCCCCATTTAATTTCTCATTATTTTTCTATCCTTTCCTTTAAAATTCATTTCTCCCCTTTCCAAAAATGCTCATATATTTTATACCTCTACTGCTCCCTTAGTGATCACTTCATATCTTATTCAATGCCCAACCACAACTTCCCACAAAGTAGCCTGTGACATAATGGTAAAGAGCAGTCAAGGAAACCCTTACCACTGCACTATGGAGGGTAATCTCAAGGGCCACAGTAGAGTGGTAGTAGTTAGAAGGCGGCGGTAACGGTTAGCAAAAACAATCGATGGCTAAATGATTAGGCACAAAATGTTTACCAAGCCACTACGTGCATTCTAAACATAGAGTGTGGTATCATGGTAATCAGTAAGTCACCAGCACGGCAGCAGTGTAGATAGTCACCATGGTACTATACACGATGAAAATGGTGACCGTGGTGACTATGGTAAACTGTCAATGGAAGGTCAAGGTATGCAGCAACACGGCTACCATGGTACCGTGGATAGTCTACAGGGAGACCGCGGTAGCACAGTAATAGTCAGGAGAAGACCTTGATGGTTAAGACCGCCATACTGCCAAGTAGAAAGATAATGACCGTGGTATAGCGGTAAACACAATAAAGGCTGCATACAAATTTTACTCCATTACCACAGGTATAGATTTTACTGCGTGTAATATAGTTGTGGTTGTTTGATGACTACCAGGTTGACCCTCTACCGCACAACCATGAACTGTTTGAAGGCTATCTGCGGTAAAGTGGTAGGGAGAAAATTTTAATGGGTTTAGGGCAGCGGTATAGGATATAAGTCATTTTTTAGCTGTTTTGAACGAGAGTAAAGGAAAGTATAGGGTATAAATGAATAAAAATTTAATATTTTGATGAAAAATATTAAATTTAAACGGGAAAACCTTAGGGTTTTTAAATGAATTTATTGAACTAGAGAGAGAGGGAGCAAGCAGGAGAGAGATATAGGGAAGAGGGTTTGAGTGTTTAATGGTTAAGGCTAGAGGGCTAAGGGTAGAGCAGAGAGATATAGGAGTGAGTCAGTGAGAGAGAGAGACTTTAGATAGGGAGAGCGGGTAGGAGGGAGAGACGTGAGATAGAGAGAGAGAAAGAGAGATAGGGAGTGGGAGAGAGATAGAGGGTAGAGGTTTTATGGTAGAGGGTAGAGGGTTTTAAGGGTTAAGGGTAGAGGGGAGAGAGCTAGAGAGACTTGAGAGAGGGAGAGAGGGTAGGAGAGAGAGAGAGAGAGAGCGATATTTAAGGAGAGAGAGGTGAGATAGATAGAAATAAAGTAAAGAGGGGAGGGGGAGAGAGAGAGGTGATAGAGATAAGTAGAGGCGTAATGAGGAAGGTAGATAGATTAAGAGAGGGAAAGAGAGAGGGAGAGAAAAATAGGTATATAGGGGTAGGCTTGAGAGAGAGATGTAGAGTAAATTTTGGTGGAAGAGAGAGAGGATGGAGGGATAGGTAAATATGGATAGTTGAGATAGATAGAAGGAGAGAGATATAAGTAGAGAGAAGGTAAAGAGAGATAGAAAGAGGGGAAGGGAGGGAGGAGAGATAGAAAGAGGGGGAGGGAGGGAGAGATAGAGAGAGTAGAGAGGGAGGAGAGAGATAGAGAGAGGTGATAGAGAGAGAATTAGAGATGGAAAGAAGGTGGAGATAGTTAGAGAGAGGAGGCAAGAAGGGAGAGAGAAGTAGATATGAAAGGAGAGATATAGGGAGAGGTAGGGATAGAGAGAGAGGTTAGAAAAAAATAAAGAGAGGTCTAGGTGGAGAGATGTGTGATGGAGCTGAAAAGTAGAGAGATAAGGAGGAACGTGGAGAGATTGAGAGGGAAGGAGGGGGGAGAGAGAAAGATGTATAGAGAGATAGGTTAGATAGCGAGAAGTAGAGAGAAAAGGTGGGTGAAAGGAAGAGAGAGGGAGATAGAGAGAAGTATAAAGGGAAGGAGAGAGGGGGATATAGAGAAAATTAGAGAGGGAGGGAGAGAAGGAGAGAGAAGTGAGATAGAGAGAACTAGAGAGGGAATCTTAGGTCTCTCACTCACACACTCACTCACTCACTCACTCACTCACTCACTCACTCACTCTCTCTCTCCCTCTATCTCTCTCCACTATACCCTTAACCCTTAACCCTTAAACCCTAAACCCTTAAAAACTCTACCCTCTACCCTCTACCCTCTATCTCTCTCCAACTCCCTTCCCCTCTCTCTCTCTCAAGTCTCTCCCTCCTACCCCCTCTCCCTCTCTCAAGTCTCTCTCTCTCACTCACTCCTTCTATGTCTCTCCCCTCTACCCTTATCCCTCTACCCTTAACCCTTAAACCCTTAAACCCTCTACCCTCAACCCTTAACCATCTACCCTTAACCCTCTACCCTCTATCTCTCTCCCACTCCCTCCCTCTCTCTCTCTCAAGACTCTCCCTACTACCCCCTCTCCCTCTCTTAGGTCTCTCTCTCTCACTCACTAACACACTCCCTCTATCTATCTCCCCTCTCCCCTCTCCCCAAACCCTTAACCCTTAAACCCTCTACCCTCTACCCTTGACTGTCTAACCTCTATCTCTCTCCTACTTCATCCCTCTCTCTCTCAAGACTCTCCCTCCATCTCTCCCTCCCTCCATCCCACCTTCTCTTCCCTAATCCCTCAACCCTATACCCTCAACCATTTAAACCTTGAAAACTCAACCCTATACCTTAAACCCTCAACCCTTAAATCCTAAACCTCTAAACCCTCTACCCTCTACCCTCAACCCAATACCCTCAACCCTTTAACCCTTAAAACCCAATTAAAATCTCTACCCTAATCCCTCAACCCTTAACCCTTAAACCCTCATCCCTCAACCCTCTACCTTCAATCCTAAGCCCTTAACCCTAAAACCACAACCCCTATACCTTGTAACCTATATGTTGGACCTTGAACCCTAATCCATCAACCCTATATCGTCAACCATCTACCCTCATCCTTAAACTTTTGACCCTCAACCCTTAAACCCTAAACCATTAAACCCTTAACCCTCAATCCTCAACCCTCAACCCTTAATACCTTAATCCTCAACCCTTAAACCCTAAACCCTAAACCCCTATACCCTCTACCTTATACATTAGACCCTCAACTCTAATCCTTCAACCATATACCCTTAAACCTGTACCCTAAACCCTCTACCCTCAAATCTAAACCCTTAAACCTTCTACCCTCTACCCTCTACCCTCTACCCTATAACCTCAACCCAATACCCTAAACCATCAATCCTATACCCTCAATTCTCAACCCTCTATCCTCTACATTAGATCCTCAACCCTCATATATCTCTATCCCTCTCTCCTCTTCTCTCCTTCTCTCTATCTCACTTCTCCCTCCATGTCTCCCTCCATCCTTCCCTCCCTCTCTACCCTAATCCCTCAACCATATACCCTCAACCCTTAAACAGTTAAACACTCAACCCTCAACCCTAAACCCAATACCCTCTACCATCAACCCTATACCCTATACCCTCAACCCTTAAACTCTTAAACCCAAGTAAACTCTATACCTTCATCCCTCAACCCTAAACCCTTAATCCCTTGAACCTTAAACCCTATAACCTCTATCCTCTACCCTCTACCATCTACCCTCTACCCTCTACCCTCAACCCTCAACCCTCAACCCTCAACCCTTAAACCATCTATCCTCTACCCTCTACCCTCTACCATATAAATTAAACCCTCAATCCTCTATTATCAACCCTTGACCCTTAATACCTCAATCCTATAGAGTGATGGAGGGAGAAGTGGGTAAAGAGAGGGAGAGGGGAGATAAAGATAAATATAGAGGGAAGGAGATGTAAAGAGAGATTATAGATAGAGAGAAGTGTAGAGTGGAGGAATGGTGGGAGAGGAAAGGAGGAGATAGAGGTGAGTGTGTGTGAGAGGGAGAGAGAGTGAGAGGAAAGAAAATGAGGGGACAGAGGAAGGGGGAGAGAGATAAATAGATTAGAGAGGGAAGGGGGGAGAGATATAGAGTAGAGAGGGAAGGAGAGAGTAAGAGAGAAATATGGGAGAGGGAGAGAGTGGTAGGTAGTGGAGTGAGAGGTAGGTAGAGAGGAAAGGAGAGAGGGAAGGAGGGAGAGTGAGATGGAGAGAGTGGTGAGATAGAGAGTAGAGAGGTAAGGAGAGAATGAGAAATATAGATAAAGAGAGAGAGGGAGGTTGGAGGGATAGAGAGATAGAAAGGGATAAGTGAGACATAGAGAGGGAATGAGGGAAAGTGGGATAGAGAGAGAATGGTGATTTAGAGAGGAGGGAGTAAGAGGGAAGGAGGGAAATTGGGAGAGAGGGAATGGTGATTTAGAGAGGAGGGGGTGATAGGTAGAGATGGAGATAATGGTGAGATAGAGAAGAGAGAGCGAGAGAGAAAGAGAGGTATGGGGAGATAGAGAGAGAGGTAGGTAGAGGAAGGGAGAGGAGAGATAGAGAGTAGAGAGGGAAAGAGGTAGGGAAGGAGACATAAGTGAGATAGAGAGGGATGGAGGGAGAGGTATGTATAGAGAGGGAAAGCAAGAGGAGAGATAAAGAGTACAGAGGGGAGGGAGAGGTATGTATAGAGAGGGAAAGCAAGAGGAGAGATAAAGAGTACAGAGGGGAGGGAGAGGTAGGGAGATATAGGTGTGTGTGTGAGTGAGAGATACAGAATGGTGAGATAGAGAAAAATATCGATTGAGAGAGAAAGGGGGGGTGGGAGGGAGGGATTAGGGTTTAAGGGTTGAGTGTTTAGGGTTCAAGGATCAAGAGGGTATAGGGGTTAAGGTATTAGGGTTTAAGGGTTGAGGGATTATGAGGGTATAGGGGTTGAGGGATTAGGCTTCTAAGAGCTGAGACTGAGGGCTGAGGGATTAAGAGGACATAGTCGAGGGATTATGGCTCTAGGTTGAAGGTTGAGGGATTAAGAGGGCATAGGGTTGAGGGATTAGGGGTTAAGGGTTGAGGGATTAAGAGGGTATAGGGGTTGAGGGATTAGGGTTTAAGGGTTGAGGGATTAAGAGGGTATAGGGGTTGAGGGATTAGGGTTTAAGGGTTAAGGATTGAGGGTATAGGGGTTGAGGGATTAGGGTTTAAGGGTTGAGGGTTGAGGGATTAAGAGGCTATAGGGATTGAGGGATTAGGGTTTAAGGGTTGAGGGTTGAGGGATTAGGTTTTAGGGTTGAGGGATTAAGAGGGTATAGGGGTTGATGGATTAGGGTTTAAGGGTGGAGGGTTGAGGGATTAGGGTTTTAGGGTTGAGGGATTTAGAGGGTATAGGGGTTGAGGGATTAGGGTGTAAGGGTTTAGGGTTGAGGGTTGACGGATTAAGAGGCTATAGGGGTTGAGGGATTAGGATTTAAGGGTTGAGGGTTGAGAGATTAAGAGGGTATAGGGGTTGACCCTCTATCTTTCTCCCACTCTCACCCTCTCTCCCTCCCTCTCTATGTCCCACTCTCCCCCTCTCTCCCTCCCACTCTCTCTTTCTCCCACTCTCCCCCACTCTCTCCCACTCTCTCTTTCTCCCACTCTCCCCTTCTCCCACTCTCTCCCCACCTCCTCTCCCACACTCTATCTTTCTACTCACTCTCACCTCTCTCCCTCCCTCTCTCATCTCCCACTTCCACTCCTCCCTCTCTCCCTCCCACTCTCTCTTTTCTCCCACTCTCCCCCACCTCTCCCCTCTCTCTCCCACTCTCCCACTCTCTCTCTCAACACTTATCTTTCTCCCACTCTCATCCTCTCTCCCTCCCTCTATCTCCCTCTCTCCTCTCCCACCATTTCTTTTCTCCCCTCAGCTTCTCCCCACTCTCCCACCTCTTCTCTTTCTCCCACTCTCCCACTCTCCACTCTCTCCACTTCTATCCTTCTCTCCCACTCTCACCCTCTCTCTCTCCCTCCTCTCATTCTCCCACTCTCCCTCTCCTCCCACCTCTCGATCTCCCTCTCCACTCTCTCCCTTTCTCCCCCCCCTCATCCTCCCACTCTCTTTCTCCCACTCTCCCCCACTCTATCTTTCTCCCACTCCCACCATCTCTCCCTCCCTCTCTATCTCCCACTCTTTCAGTCTCCCACTCTCCGCTTCTCCCCTTCTCCCACTCTCTCCCACTCTCCTCATCTCTCCCTCCCTCTCTATATCCCTCTCTATCTCCCTCTCTCTCACTCTCCCCCTCTCCCCCTCTCTCCCTCTCTATATGCTAAGAAAACCAAATTTCACATAACGCGCTCATGTTGTTTTTACTCCACTAAAATAGTAAAAAACTCTATATACCCATGAGTTGGAGGCCCACAGTCTGCATATTCCCGTAGTTAACACGAGCACGTATTTTACTCCACTAACACGGTAAATAACTCTATATACCCATGATTTGGAGGCCCACAGTCTGCATATTCCCCTAGTTTTGTGCGTGCTATGACAAAAAATAGCTTTTTGATGATGTTGTGAAGTGTGCAAGCATATTTTTCACATTCCATCACGTTTTCCATGATATTTTTACCACCTTTGCATGAAATAGCAGACTTTCCATGTTGAAATACATATAATATCAATTGAAGTTTGAATTCCATTGAAAACTGATATACAATTGAAGTGTGGAAGGGAACAAGATTTTGAACAAGTCAAATTGTTGTGGAGTTTGAAGAAAGAAGAAGCTAAGGATACATAATTGGGTTGAACTCCTCCATTTGAAAGTCTGGTTTTTAAGGTATGTGAAGTCTTTACACATTTTCTTTCATTCTATTATCGCTTTCTTTCATTTTTGTTTGTCATTATAACCTTAGGTTGTCAATGAATATTTTAAATTACCAAATTATATACACAATTATATACACTTGCCAATTACCATTTTACACTTTCAAATTATAGAAATTCAAAACCATTCACCAAAATTCATCCTTTAAGACAACTCCAAGCCTCTCCCATTCCTCTAAAGGGTCCAAACACCTTCCAATACCTCTTCACAAAAAAATTGATTTGTATACTCAAATTAGCATTAAGAGTTCCCAATTCCTTAAGGACCTTCAAAACACCTTAAAAATATTGAAAATAACTAATTACAATCAACTAGGTTCCTCCAAACATCAACCAATGATTTTTTCATTTAGAAGTTGTCTTAAATCATCCATAATGGCACCATTGTTTACAAACACAAACTATAATTCTTAAGGCACAACCAAACGATTATTTGCTTAATAAATATTTGTTTGAGTTAGTAGAGAAAAAATGAAACCTTTCAGAAGTCTTCCCTTACACACAAACTTAGTTCCTTTGTTCACTGTCCATATTACTAGTAGCCAAGCATCTACAAACTATCACATGTATCTCCCAAACCATGCACACACTTCAAACTATGATACTCATTTTTGATGAAGAGTTAGAGGACCCAAAACCATTGAAGATGTCAACTTGCCTTCAAGATCCATATAAGAAGATTAAAAATGCATAATGGACCAATCCCAACACTCCACCAAGCTAGACAACAAACAAAAACATTATTTCCCAAATTTCACCCTTGGAATCTAGTTACTGTGCAAAACCAGTTTTGGGCCCTTAACTCAAAAACTTTCAAAAACACCAAGAAAATAAAAGAATGATTGTAGCACCAATTTCATAGTTGCAAGACATACCTTAACCCATCACATGACTCCTTTGGGATAAAATTAAGAAAACTGACCTTTTTTCACTATTTTAGGCCTCCAAGTAGGCTAATTTTACAAAGGAACTACCCTTAGATCTTCACACCAGACTTCCAAACCCAAAAAAAATCTTTAATTAGGTCTCCAAACAAGATAATTTCTAGGTCTGAGGACCTTACCCGCTCAACTAGGCTTCCAATACAAAACCCCCCATTTTTCAATGCAAAGAGGGAGGGTTTATAGAAACTCCTATACCCTAGCCTTCCCAGACCATTCCAAAGAATCAAACATTTTCAAAATACCCTGCATAAGGTCAAAAGTTCATTACATAGACCACTCCTTCAACACTTTTTTTGGATCTAATATTCATCTCATTACCATGGTACAGATAAAATTATCCACCATGCCGAAGAAAAAGACAAAGAGGAAACTAACAGACAAAGAGAAAAAAACCTTGAAAGAAAAGGAGAGAGTTCGGGTGGCAGCATATCATGAAAATAAGAAATTGGAAATGATTGATGAGAACAACTTGACTGTAGAGGAACCTCAACCATCAAAAAGAGAATAGGAATTGGCAGCACAACAAGCATGAATGCGAAAGCATCGTTGTAAGATAGATACACATACCATAGTTGGAGACACACCCTCTACGACAAGTGAATATGAAGGGACACCATTAAGCACAAGCGAATATGGAGGGACACCATCTAGCACAAGTGAATATGGATGGACACCATCTACCGCAAGTGAATATTGTTGGACACCATCCAACACATCTCAAGTTGAGAGTACATCATCACTCGAAATTGATGAAGAAGGTATGCCATCATTCCCATGTGAACCTCAAGGTATGTCTTCTTCTCCACCCTCGATCGAAGGTATGCAATCTAGCCCACCTCAATTAAATATTGATGAAGTTCCTAATGTTGAGATGTATGTACCTAGGAGAACACCACCAAGAATTTTGCGTAGAAAGCCAAAGTATTTGATGAATATTGATGATGGGATTTTGCAGCACATGGAAGGTAAGATTTCAACATGCACTTGTAGAAGATATGCTGATAAGATTTGGGAACGATTCTTTGAAAGGCTAAATGAGACTGCAAGATGTCAACTATTTGTTAAAATGATGCGGGGTGTAGAGTATAGGAACATCATGAAGACTCTTGGGTTGAGAAAATCGAATGCATCAAGTGAAGACACTATTGTGAAGAAACTAATGGATGCTTATGAGAGTGTGGGTAAGACCTCACACTCAAAGGATAGTAATGTCACCCAACATGTCATTACATCAAATTTGGTAAGTTGTCAAACAAAGAGAGCTCACCTAATTAAAGAGACTAGTGAAAAAAAGAGAATTAGTAGAAAAAGTTTATCAAGAGCCATTCAAAGGTGGCAAAAAATTGAGGGAAATGATACAAATGAATTATGGGAATTCTCGAGGAGACTGTCACAAAAAGATAAAGAAGTTGTCGAAGCCTTGAGAACACTAATTGAAGAGTATTAGAAGAATAACACAAGGCCATCTCTGAATCAAAGGGATGTGGTAAGAAGGAGAATCGGTAGTCAGAATCGTGAGCCACATCCAAAGCATTTTTTGGATATGACTCAAACCCAATTTTTTCAGAAATTTGAAAATGATTATCCTCAAATTAGGATTTCTCAAAGATTTTTTGAACTGCTTAAACCTTTTTATGTCAAGATAAATCACACATGCACTACTTGTTGTTGTAGACTACAAATTGAATTTTCTAACAATTATGATGTTTATCGTTCTATATGTTTAGATTTGCATACTAACAATGTTTTGCAGGATTGTGGCACAGAAGCCCCACCAAAATCTTCAAGAGAGTTCTTATCAAAAAATTTATGTGAAATAGAGGATGACCAGATATTCTATAGAACAACATGCTTGGATGGTTCATAAGAGCGTTGTGGTGGCTTCCAGCGTATGCCAGTATGTCAACATATGGAAAGCACATATGATGTGGTACAAAAACTAGTAGAGTTTGGGAAGTATAAAACAGTGGCATATGCTACAAAAGATGGGTCTCAAGCAAAAATGTGTGATTTGGTTATTGAGAAGATTCCAGTGCACAAATTTATGACCACATTTTGTGATAGTATACTGTCTGAGTATGCAATGCATACCCATAGAGCCCGATGGTTGGACACATAGTTCAAGCTATGTAAGGACACCTTTCTAGTTGGAAGCATAGTATCCATGGTTGAATTTGCAAAGAAATACACTCTACAACCACAACATGAGGTGCAGTCATAGTATTATAACTCCACACAAGTTTCGATATTTGTGCACATAGCATTCATTTATGCATCTGATAGTACATATGAGCAAAGGAAGGTATTGAGGGAGTACCACTTTTACATTAGTGATGATTGCACACATTCTCTAGAGTTCGTGCAAGGTTGCTTCCAGATGTTCTACAGTGGTTTGGCTCAGAGGGGCATAGAATACGATCAACATATAATATGGTTTGATAACTGTGTTGCACAGTTCAAGAACTCGTGCATGTTCTACTAGTTGTGCAGGATGCATGTCATTACAAGTGTTCAACATATGTGGAAATTTTGTGAGGCTGGGCATGGAAAGGGGGAGAATGATGGTGCAGGAGCATACATGAAAAGAGCATTAGCACGAGAAGAGTTAAAGTATAAAGATAGTGCAAAGTTCACAAATGCAAAATCAATCGTCGAGTGGTGTAATGCTTTGATGGGTCTAGGTAATGAAGGCACGTCTTCAATTCATAGATTTTTTTGGTTGATGGATGATACTAACATTGCACCATATGAATATTGTTGTACACTAATAGGATTGAGTGAGGTACACTCTTTCCTTAGCTCAAATACAGGTTCATGGAGTATTGATACACGAAATATGGCATGCTTTTGTTCTTCATGTACAATGCAAGACTGGAATGATTGTGAATTAGGGGAGTGGGTTGACAAATGGTTGACAAATTATCTTAGTCCACTTCACACGTATCGCCCTCTGACAGCATTGGAACTGACATAGATAGAATCATCAGTCGACTTTGACCACATATCAGATCTAGTTCAACGAGGTGATATATCTACTTTCTTAGTTGTTGAAATTCCATATCATTAGATCTTACTTTGTACTTTATTAATAATGTCGACAAATTTCAAGAGCTTTTTTGCACATATCAATGTAGGGAATGTTTATGCAGTTATTGTAGATGAAGACAATGAAGAGGGAACAGACTATTACTTGTGTCATTGTGTTGAGACCAAAAATAAATTGGAGGCTCCAATTATAGATGGAGAAAACATCGAATACCCTATAGGCTCAGTTGTGGTTACTGGAACATGGCTTAGAAGGTACCCACATTTGAGTGTTAAACATTGGCTATTTCAGGACTTTGACATGCATCATAAGATTCTTCATTAATCGAACCTTGTCGTGGCATCCAATGTTTGTTTGACCAAATATGGGGGTAGACCTTTGAACAAGATGTTATGAAAGGTCTGTGAGTTTGACCATGAGGCAATACTTGACACAATAAAGAGTAGAGCAGACTCAGATGGTTCGTTGGATTAATTTGTAAGTATATGCACATTGGTTCTTATTAATTTATACTTGTATGCACATTAATTTGTTTGATGCCAATGCTATCATCTTCTTTTATAGTGATTGGTGTGCCCTTGGAAAAAATGCAGATATATGAGCCATCCAAGAGAATGTCAACCAAAAAAGCAATGCAACATCCTTATTTTGATGCTTGCATGCAACATCTGTAAGTGTCTTCCATCTATTTTTATTTCATTTCCATTTTGGATGCTCTTTATTTTTCTCTTTTACTTTGCATATTTGTAAGTAAACTACTAAGGGTTGATTGATCTTTCGTTGTAGAAAATGTTGATTTAAGAGCCATCAAAGAGAATATCAGCCAAAAAAGCAATGCAACATACTTATTTTGATGATTTTTACAAATCTCAATTTTGATTTCAAGCCATTATAGGAGATCATGTGAAGCTTAGCGAGGGAATCTAAAGTTACTCATTTGAAGTTAACCTCATAATGAGCACCTATGATGTAGAAATTTAAAGAGAATTTTGAATGTATGAGTGACATTGTAAAAGATCTGAGAGAACGAAGTACCAGAAGCATTGTAATAAGATTTAATTAAATAATTAGATATACTCAAATATTGTAAGGTAAACAATGTAAACAATTTGGAAACTTTGAATTTTGAAATGTAAACAATGTGAAAAAGGTCATATAAAAAATTTGTACACATTTTTATACAACTCGTGTGACCAAGTAGACTGTTCCAACACGTCCGAATAGGTATGTTTACACTAGGCATGGTCCTCTTTTGCACCGAAACACCTAGAATCGCTCTGACCTATGTTCCACCAGATCGATCCCTTAAGGGTCCAAACTGCAAAATGGCTGCAAACTTCAACATGCTAGTACTTAGATACCATGACAATTAGAAACTTCTCATCTAATCCTACACAAAGGCGTTGGGCCCCTCTAGAAAAACCTCTCTCAGTTTTGGCTATCTTGGAGTGGTTTTCTCGTGGCGGTGGATTTTCACTTGATGGAAAAAGCATCAAATGCAAGCAGTGCAAAGTTGCAAAGTGGTACAACTTCCATTCTGCAACTTGTGTGACCAAGTTGACTATTCCAACACGTCTGAATATGTATTTTTATGCTAGGGATGGTCCTCTTTTGCACCAAAACACGTGGAATCGCTTCGAGCTATGTTCCACCGGATCGATCCCTTAAGGGCCCAAAGTGCAAAATAGCTGCAAACTTCAACATGTTATTACTTGGATACCATGACACTAAGAAAATTCTCATCTAATCCTATAGAAATGCATTAGACCTCTCTTGGTTTTGGCTATCTTGGAGTGGTTTTCTCATGGTGGCGGATTTTCACTTGATGGAAAAAGTGTCAAATTCAAGTTGTGCAAAGTTGCAAAGTGGTGCAACTTTCGCTATGCAACTCATGTGACCAAGCAGACTGTTCCAACACATTCAAATAGGTATTTTTATGCTAGGAAAGGTCCTCTTTCATATCGAAACACGTGGAATCACTCTGAGCTTTGTTCCACCGGATCGATCCCTTAAGGGTCCAAAGTGCAAAATGGCTACAAACCTCAACATGCTAGTACTCTGATACTGTGACACTTAGAAACTTCTCGTCTGATCCTACAAAAAGGCATTGGGCCCCTCTACAAAAAACTCTCTCGGTTTTGGCTATCTTAGAGTGGTTTTCTCATGGCGGTGGATTTTCACTTGATGGAAAAAGTGTCAAATTCAAGCAGTGCAAAGTTGCAAAGTGGTGCAACTTTCGCTTTGCAAATCGTGTGAGAAAAATAATTGCTCCAACACGTACGAATAGGTATGTATATGCTAGGCATGGTATTTTTTCGCACTGAAACATGTAGAATCACTCCGATCTATGTTCAATCAGATCAATCCCTTAAGGGTCCAAAGTGCAAAATGGCTGCAAAAACTTCAACATCCTAGTACTCGGATATTGTGACACTTAGAAAATTCTCGTCTGATCCTACAGAAATGTGTTGGGCCCGTCTAGAAAAAACTCTCTCGGTTTTGGATACTTCAGGACTTGGTTTTCTCGTGGTGGTGGATTTTCACTTGATGGAAAAAGTGTCAAATTCAAGCAGTGCAAAGTTGCAAACTGGTGCAAATTTCGCTCTGCAACTTGTGTGACCAAACTAAATGCTCCAACGCATCTGAATAGGTATTTTTATGCTAGGAATGGTATTTTTTTGCACTGAAACACGTGGAATCACTCTAAGCTACGTTCAACCAGAACTATCCCTTAAGGATCCAAAGTGCAAAATGGCTGCAAACTTCAACATGCTAGTACTCGGATACCATGACACTTAGAAACTTTTCATCTAATCCTACAGAAAGGCACTGGGCCCCTCTAGAAAAACCTTTCTCGGTTTGGGCTATACTAGAGTGGTTTTCTCGTGGTGACGGATTTTCACTTGATGGAAAAAGTGTCAAATTCAAGCAGTGCAAAGTTTCGAAGTGGTGCAAATTTTGCTCTGCAACTCCTATGACCAAACTAACTACTCCAACGCATCTGAATAGGTATTTTAATGCTACTCATGGTCTTTTTTCACATTGAAACACGTGCAATCGCTCCGAGCTATGTTCAGCCAGAATGATCCCTTAAGGGTCCAAAGTGCAAAATGGCTGCAAACTTCAGAATGCTATTACTTAGATGTCATGATGCTTAGAAACTTCTCATCTAATCCTATAGGACAGCATTGAGCTTTTCTACAAAAACCTCTCTCGGTTTTGGCTATCTCGGAGTGGTTTTCCAGTGGTGGTAGATTTTCACTTGATGGAAAAAGCATCAATTGCAAGCAATGCAAAGTTGCAAAGTGGTGCAAATTTTGTTCTACAACTTGTGTGACCAAGTGGACTATTCTAACATGTCCAAATAGGTATGTTTATGCTAGGCATGGACCTCTTTTACACCGAAACACATGGAATCGCTCTGAGCTATGTTCCACCAGATCGATCCCTTAGGTTGGAGGAGTCTTAAGTTGCAAATTTGTAAGTTGCTTAAAGCAACAAATTTGAAATGATATTGAATGTCCCACTTAACACTCATTGTATCTAAGTGATTCTCATAGAGGTGAGGCACTAGGCCTTCCCGGGAGGTCACCCATTCCAGTATACTCCAGCTCAAGCGCTTAACCACAAAGTTTTTTCCCCAAGGTTAAGCCCACTTAGCTTGCAACCCCATTTGCAAAACCTTCAGCAAGTGTTGTGCCTTATGAAACATTCATTATAGAGCCCCTTTAGCTCATCAATTGATAAGTAGGAGGTATTTTCTACAATATGTTAAATTGTGATATTGCTATTAGGATTCCATTGAGCAGTCATTTGAAGTATTAGATATAGCTCTAGCTTCTACAGTATTGCACATGATTATAGATAGTTTCAAAGATCTAGATAACATCAATAGTTCACATTACTCAAGAAGGATGAACATCTTAAAGACATTTGTGGAAATCAGGACAAGTAACCTTCTTGTGGACTTAGGGTTGCAATATTTGATCTAAAACATGTTCCACCATTTCTTTAGTAGGATCAAGAACACACATAAGGAAGGTGTGTTTGTAGCCATGAAATATTATGGTTCGAACTATCAAGGAGAGTGATGTTTTATCTCGACCAACCATATCTATACCATGGTTTGTTTGGAAAAAAGGATGGGTTCTCTCTTCATCGGAATATACATTATTCCTCGATGTGTTCACACCAGTGTTACAAGACTAGGACTCACCTCGGACATGACAAGCCATTTTTTGACTTGGACTCGGGCTTGGAGCCCAAACTCGACAAATAGAAAAACCTAAGAAATTCAAAGATTTGTAAGGATTTAAAACTTGTTTCATGCACCCTCTAATAAATAAACCTTAAATACACAATAGCATCATCAAATTGAAATTACTATGATCCCATACACAAACATACATCAATCACATAAGTATAAGCACAAATTTTAGCTGAAGGAAATAACACATTTAGATAAATAAATATTGTGATATTGCTATCAGGATTCAATCGTGTAGTTTTACAAGTCAAACTAATTGACCCATGATTAATTAGTAGTGGTTCACAAGAACCCATCTCTCACGATAATGAATGGTTCGAAAGGAGGAAGATAAATCTTCATACAATTCTTCTATCACAAATGAGATAAGTGCTTGGTTTCATGAAGGTCATGAGACAACCATTAATGGGGAGTGGATACATGAAGAACTGATGGAGGATGATAATGGCTTCAAAACTGCTATAAAGGAAAAAAAATTTGTTTCAATGATGCAAGAGGTTTTTGGTTTCACTACCAAAATGAGCCTACGAAGAATGCATGTGAAACTCCTTTTGACCTTGAGGGTGTACTTACTCCATCTCAAGGATCATGCATTGAGGATGACATAGATCAATGCTAGGGCTAACCAATTAATAATTATACACGTGAATAAGTCAAACATGGACATGCCAATAAGGGAAGTACAAGTACTCAAAAACACGTAAGCCTAAAAAAGTATACACATGAATACATAGTATACACAAATTAAAAAAAAGTATATGGATGAATACAAGGTATATGCATGAAAACATGTAAGCCACAAAGTATACACTCGAATGCACGTAAGTCACAAAGTATACATGTAAGTTGTAAAGTATACACTTGAATACACGTAACTCATATCTATTGAACCATCAATTTAGAATGCAAATATGGACAGGCATCGATAAAAGATATTTGTATTAACCAAATAGCCATGTAGACATACATCAATATATGTCGATATAAGTATAAATATATGTACAAAATAGCCATATAGGCTTACATGAATGCCATCTAGGCATACAATGTCAAATATGTCCAATAAAAAATATGTACAAAATTGCCATGCAGGCATACAAAAAAGGACTTTGGAATCAAAAGTCCTTGCTCTCCATGCCCTGGAAATAAAATATTTCCCTTTCCTTTTTGCCCGGATGGCGATAGGTCGATCACTCATTTTTTTTGCGGTCGTGGAGTGCTCCTACTACTCCTCCTAGGGTTTAGCTCATGGTGAAGTTTTAACTGTTACAATAAGAAGTAAAGACATAAATATATAGAAATTAAATTATAAAAAATGATATATCTGACAAAATAATCACTTACAGCCATCTAACGATCTCTCCATGAGGGAAATATCCTCACACCCATGCTCAGGCGTGCTCAAGCCTTGTATAAACCATACAAATAGACAAAAACTACATGAATCAATAATGGTTTGATTTTTCACTTACTAACATCTATAACAACAAATGTAAATTAAAATTTACTAATTTTCCTCATACCTCTTCTGTCAAAACCATCGAGGATTGTATAGCAGATGTCACACCAATATCCATTGCCCTCATCACATTCAGAGGTGTATCGTCTCGCAACAACTAAAAATAAAACAACAAATTATTCAATGTAATCAATGATGTGCATGTATAAACTACACAAATCTATTAAGTACTTGACTCATTAGTTAAAATCTTTCTTATATTACTTGCGTGAAGTTTTGAGTAAATCCACCGCCACTGGGAAGTGTTCCATCAAAACCTCCAAAATTGCATATTAAATTACCATTCGTAAAACAATGCCATTAATATGCAATAAACTTATAATTGTTTACTAGTTACATACCCTAGCGATAGGTGTACTGCAAAAAGAGGTTGGTGGGGGGCCGGTGTATCCAGTCTCAACACTGTAACCCTGCAATTTTATTAAAATCATAAAACATATTTAGTTAATCTTGCATTTCAAAATCAAAATTTAATAAATTAAATTCAATGAACACATGCACTAACTTTTACCTGACTATCAATGCCATATACCTCATGAAAAATGTCAACTGCCCTCTCCATCTCCATAGCTGCAGACGGATCCTATGTACCAGTCTCCTGAGGGTCAATGGGGTCATGTGAACAAGTAGCCCCACAAGATTGACACACATGTGTTCGAAGGCCACCACTAGAAGACTCCCCTGGATGGCGCTGTAGAATAGGGCTAGTATGATGTATGACACTCTGGGTCAAAGTGCTGATTGCCTGCAATGTATCTACGTCAGCACTTTCCTTCATGATGGAAGGCATAACAATGTGCTCATGAGGTGGCCTAGCGAGAGCTTTTCTACCTTGCCCATTAGGATCTGACTGTGCCCCAGGTCTATCCTGAGCTGACCCCCCACCTCTCCCCTGGAAATCCCTCATATCAAAATAATTTGGGATTTTGTTCAATATGAACTCATTGTATAGTTTCCTAAGGAAATATTGTAGGACCTCACAATTTTTTCACAGTGGGTAATCGAAGACCGTGTACCACCTATCATAAAACCAGTCCTTCATCTATTGGTGGTGGCACCAATGGATAGGAAACCTCTTCACATTGAGGGTAATATTTTGATTTGTGCGTGGGTTGGTGAATAATGAGCACAAATCACCTTTTGTAATTTTTAAATCTTTCACATCCTTGTATGATAGTTTATTTGCATAATAGTCCCTTGCCGCCTGCCTCCTATCTTCCCATCCAATTATTTGTTTGCTAATTGAATCTACGTTTTTTAACATATCTCTCAATGAATTTGCTAGAGTGATTCATTTTGTGGTTGAACCATTTGGATCACTCAACCTATTGATCAAATCCTCAATTTGTTTTTTGTTGTTCTTAGTTTCACTCATTAAATTTTGTTGAGTGCCAGGAGGGGGTTGAGTGATTGGTGGAGGAGGTTGATGTTGTGGTTTATTTTGATCTTGAGGATTTGGTTGGTCTTCCTGTTGAGTATTTTGAGGGTTTGCAGGTTGATTTGCATCTCCTAAAAATTCAAACAAATAGATATCAAATTCAACCTAAAACTAAAAAATTCAAAATAAAAAACAATAAAATCCTTACCTCTTATAGCTCCTCATCATCATGGTGCCATCATTGTGAAGAAATAAGGATTCTTGGTGAAGAAATTCTCCTCCTAGAATGCGAGCACGATATTCTAGGGTTTTTGGCCGTGGGTGCAACAAAAAAACTAGTTGAAATGCAAATGAGAGATTTGCATTTGTTTTTTTTCTTTTAACAGTTGATAACGTGAGTGCATTATAACACTCTCGCATTATCTATTTGTAGTTGTAGCCATCGAGACCTTGCTTAGGTTTAATGAAAGACATAACATGAGCGCATTATAACGTGCTCACGTTATGGTCTTCAACTTTTTTTTTTTTAAGGGTGTCCACAGAATTGCTACCCATTTCCATGCACCTGCCCTTTTATGTCATCTTACATACTACACTATTTTTTCAAACATTTTATTTGTCCAAGTTTACACTTGGTGGTGAACCCCTCATTTACATCATTACATCCCCTAGAACACACCCTTTGTTATATTTCAATACCCTTTGCATTGGAATCTCAAGGGTTTTTTCTTGAATGTGAATGTGGAAGATTGTTGCCCTAGGTCCTAAAACCCAAGTAAAGAACACAAAATTCTTCATTTTAATGATTAAATCTTATGTTAAATTATGTTTTTGAATTGATTTTTGGATAGATTGAGGGAGTTTTGAATTCCAAATTTTCTATTTTTGAATTGAGTTTTGGAGAGATTGAGGAAATTTTGAATTCCAATTAGGAAAATTTTAATCTTAATTGGGTTTTGAAATGGCTAGATAGGGAAAAGGGATTCTATTTATTTTTTATGTCATGAAATTGGGGAAACCAGTGAGAAAAACCATGTTTGGTCAATGAGAAAAGTTATTGATTATGAGTGCAATTCTTATCTAAAGTCAATGAGGTTAGATCTATTGGGATAGGATTCAAGGAGGGATCTTATTAGCTTGATTTCATGACTCCTCATTTTACGTGTTTGGTAAATTTCACCTTTCAAAATTTCAACAGCATTGATGTTTTTTCCTTGTTTTTAATTTGTTTGAGCATAATTCTTCAATAATTTTTTGTAGGAGAATTATTAGAGGAGTGTAGAATACTCCCATATTCTTTAATTTTTCATTTTTTTCATGTAAGGTAGAGATTGTCTTAAATTTTGAAAATTTTGAAAATGGCAAGGTTACTATGCCAATTTGTTTGGGAAATGATTAAAATGTTAATTTAATAGCTTAAGAGGGGTGTTGGGCATATTTTCAACCAAAAGGTATTCTTAGAATTTATATTTTTAAACTTTAAAATTTTGATAAATTTTAATGGTGAAATTCGAAAAAACTTAGTTTTTTCTTTCTTAAAATATTTGGAATGTTCAAAAATTTTACATGAAAATGGATGATTTTGAATATTTGAAGAAGGTGTAACTTCATGAAATGTGATAATTTATGTTGTAGGAATTTTTCATCAAATTTGGAAAAAGTGTGTTTTTGCATTCATTGGAGGGTGTGATGAGTGTTTTGGAATGTTTTGACGAAGTTGTACTTTGTGAAATGTGATTTTATGCATTGTAGGAAATCGTTATTTAAATTTGGAAAAAATCTATTTTGCGTATTTTTTTCCATGCCACACTCGTTGGTGAGTGTGAAGCATCTAGGAATAACATACTAGAGAGTGTTAGGGGAGTGGCTCCCAATGTTTCACTAGACCAAAGTGGAAATTAGGTTGACCACAGGTGGGGATTTATTTAATGAATTGATAATTAATAAAACATAGAAGATTCAATAACTAAGATAATAGATGCCCCTTTGATGCCTTGAGTGCTACCATATAGACTAAGGATGTTTAGGAAGAAATGATAGCATAGGGATCTTGGGTCTTGTAAGATAAAATATCCTCATTATGAGAGGAGTTCTAGGTCTCATGGGTTCCATACTTTTGAGCACCGTGATTACACTCCCTAACTATCTCTCTAGCACTTTACCCTATTGTCTTGTGTGTGTTTGTGATCCACCATTAGTGATTTGGCCCAACGAAAATCCTTGTGAAATCATTGTAGTGATTTTTTCCAAGGATGAACCTTGTATGGAATTATTAAGTTATCCCAATGTGGATTTGTGATGTGACATTAGTGATTTTTCACAATGTAGTTTGTGTAATTTCATTTTTTATTATACCATGTGCATAATTGTATTGGGTACATTATTTCATTGGTTGATTGGTTGTTCTATGATGCGTATATGGAGTGTATTATTTTTGTATGGTGTGCATAAACCACCCCCTATTTGTTTGGTGTGATTTTTGTGTTTGTGGCCCATGTGACTATCTCTTATCATAGTGGGAGTGAATTGTTTGATTCTAAGAGGTCAACTGGTTGGTAACCATTGTTTGGGACATAAGTTTAATAGATCAAGGAACATCATGGTATCATGTAATTTCAAGTCAAAGTCATTTATTTGGATGTTTATTCAGAAAGATTTTAATATTGTAATTAATGAACCTCCCTTTGAGACGGGTGTAACTTTTGTTAATAGAAAGGTGTATTGGCTTATTTATGTTTTGGTATTGGAACCAAGAACAACCAATTTATGCTTTTCAATATAATAATTTTCAAGGGCTAAAATGAATTTAGGTATGTTTATATTGGTGTTTAAAATGAATTTAGAGGTCACATTTCATAGTTGGGTCGTCTGGTCAGCTCAAGAGTCCCCAAATTCACCTGAAATGTTGCTAAGTGTGTTGTGGCAACATTATCATCAATGGGGTATCCTAGTATCATATTGGGGAAGCCCAATCTTGGTATGCCCAAAAACTGCAAATTTTGGCTAAGTGTGTTGGGGATGCCTCATTCCCATACAAAAAATAGAATGTAAACCCTCTTAACCATGGATAGAAGGTGGCTTTATAATCCTAGTTTGATTCTAAAATAATTTTAATTCCTTGTATATTTCTCGTTCCACTCATTTTAGTGGTTGAAACATTTGAAATTTTAGTCAAGTTTCTCTATTTTAGGACTTGATCTTTCCATGTGTTTTCAGGACTTCATTTAGGAAAACTTCAAGTTTTAACAAAAGTTATTCACCATAGTCCTATTATCCTAGTAGTGTTTTTACTTAGTCGACAAGTTTCATCATTGAGGTACTATGTCATCTCTTACATCATATTGTGTGCATCCTTTCAAAAGGACCTATTTATCAACCTAAGGTTGTGGGAGATCATTATTCTAGTCTTTTGAAGAATTTCAAAGGTCATAATCTTCTTGGTTGGCCTTGTTTGTGTCCTCCACATTCCTCATCATTCAAAGGGTATTATGGAGTAGTTATCCTTGTTATGTATTTTTGCATTGCAATGATATATCTTGGGAAGCATGAGGTTATTTGGAAGTGACTCATCGTCATTCCTCTTTGTGGTGAGGTGTGGATCTTGGTTAGGGAACATATTCTAGAGGTTTTCATCCATGTTTAGAGCTATTTAGTGTTCAAGATAGGATGGGAGGTTGGTATTTCCCTCATCACATTCTGGTGTGATGTTGCAAGAGAATGCAATCATGGTTTAGTAACTTATTTTCATGTAAGTGTTATCATCTCTCTATCTCTCATATGTTCATTGTGGTGGATATATCCCATGATTTGTTATTCTTCTATTATGTCCACCTTTCTTATGCAATAATGAAGTACCATTTTGTTCTCAGTGTTGTGTTGTTGCGACACTTGTGTGCACATTTTTATGTAAGTGGGATGTGATATTTTTTCAACTTTGATGTAATTGTTGTTTCAAATAAAAATTTCCATGAAGTTTTTTATCTTGTCATCTCGGGGCATTAAATCAAACATATCTCAAAAAATTATTAGCTACAACCCAATTCCATTGCTTTGGATCCTACATAAATCTAGAAAGATATCTAACAACAAAGTATAAATTTGATTTTATATAACTAAAGTAAATGATACTCCCAATAAGCTGATGATAGAGAGTTGCACCTACTTGAGGTGAATTTTGGAAATATGATAGTTACAAAAATTTCTTTGTTGGAGTGCACACAAGTTTACAATTTGACATTCCAAACTTTTTTCAGGAGTATCTTGGCATATTTCATTTTAGAGTTTAAAATATGATGCTTCTTTTGTCATATCTGTAATCCAAGATAGTAGTGAAGTAGACCCAAGTATATCATATCAAAAGATTTTTTTAGATGATTATTTACATCATCAATTATATTTTCTGAGCTTCCTATAATCACAAGATCATCCACATAAAAAACAAGAATGAAAATCTGTGTGTCTATCTTCTTAATACATTTTTTTTTATCTAAGGGGTTACAAGTAAAACTATGATGTAAGAGGCGACCACCTATTTTTATGTATCATTCCCTATGGGTTTACTTAAGCCCATAAAGTGACTTAATGAGATAAAATACCTTTTAAGGATTATGTTAATCAGTGAAACCTTCTCATTGGTTCATGTATACTTCTTCTATATCACCATTTAGGAAAGCACTCTTTGCATTCATATAATAAAGCTTCCAACCTTTATGTTCTTCTAATGCATAAACAACTCTTATTTTTTTAAGCTTCGTAGTTGGTGTAAATTTTTCCTTATAATCAATGCCCTCCTATTGACAATAGCCCTTTGCAAAAAGTCATGATTTATATTTTATGATGGATCTATCTTGTATTTTATTTTGAAAACCCATTTGCAACCTATGGGATTCTTTCCTATAGGAAGATCAATAATTTGACATGTTTCATTTCTTAATAGATAACCATACTTAGAATCCATGGACTTCTATTGTGGTTGACTAAGGGCCTCTTGGACTTTATTGGGTTCAGTGCTATCAACAAATGAATTGATCAATGGAAGATTCACCTTATTTCTCACTTTTATTCTTGTTCCAACTCTTGATAGGAGATTTGTAAGAGAATCTAGCTGATTGTTCTTGATGGTGGTTTGGACCCATTTCAAACACTAATGTTTTTGTTGATGTGAATAATGATCTTCCAAAGGGCCATGATCAACAAACAAATATCCTTGTAGCATGTCTTCTTTTAGAGAGGAATATTCATTCTCATTATCTAATTATGAGATAAATCTATGACAGGTGTTTGTATCTTATATTTTAAGAAGTCAAATGATGACTCATCACATATCAAATCTCAACTCTCATAAATATTTTGCACCTTGAGATCCATGAGGTGATAAGATTTTGAAGTTGTACTATACCCCAAAAAGATGCACTAGAGTGTCTTGGAATCAATCTTATTCCTCCTATTATATGGGATATGGATATATTTAGTACAACAAAATACTCTAAGATGAGAGATTTAAGAATCATAACCACTCTATACCTCTTCTATTGTCTTGGATTGCAATATCTTTGTAGGATCCAAAAATTGATCATCCAACTAAGCCAAGAAAAGAATGCACCAATCCATCTCCATGGAAATTTGATTTTGACACTATAGAATACAATAATGTTGGGGTGTATAAGGGGTAGTCAAGTGTTGTTTGATGTCATGATTCTTTAGGAATGCCAAGAAATCCTTTGATGTGAATTCCTTCTAATCTAAGTAGAGAAAAATAAGAGACTTTCTTGTGTCCCATACAACTCGAACAAGTATATTTTTTGAAATCATGCAAAGGCTTCACCCTTCTTCATAAGAAATTACACCTAGGTCTTATGAGATAAATCATCCTTGAGAAATTGAATGTAATTGCAACCTTGAAAGGAAACAAGCAAGGTTATACACATTGGTATGTAGAACATCAAGACTATCCTTGTCATAGAAGGTACTCGACTTGAATGAATCCAAATGTTTTTTTTCCTACAAGACATTAAAGACATAGAGTCAAATAATTAGCAATATGATTAATTCTACTTACCATTTCCTTAGAGAGACACTGATAGAGGGAGCCAACTGAAAGGTTCTCATATCGATAATGACAAAGAACAATTGATTCATTCATAGAGGCTAATAAATCAAATGTAGAGGATAAAATTTCATCTATTGCAAATAATAAATCCTTCAAAAAACTTGTAGAAATTATCATACCATCTCAAGTGATCGAACAAGATTTGATTTCATCATTATTCTGAAAATTCACCTTAAGATTTCTATTTAACAACTAAATGATTGACAAGAGATTTGATGTCAAAACTAGAACATAGAGCACCTTTGTGAGATCCCGAGAGGAATGGTAATAGTGTCAATTCCTTTTGCAACATACTCCTTATTGTCTACAATCTAAACCTAATCTCCAATAGATTAATTAGTCAATATATCAAAATTATTTCTATTTCCTATCATATGATTATTGGAACTAGATTCAATTAACCAAACATCCCTCAAAGGCTACGAGGTTTGAGAAAAAAGAACAATTCTATGATTGATACCATAATTGGTTGTATCTAGTATTCACTCATCATTTGTGTCATTTTGTTTGGATGTAATATGTCTTTTTTTGTTTCATTGGTGAGAATGTCATTTAGAGTGAGAATAACCTCCACTAGATGTTCCTTCTTGACTTGAACTTCCTTGAGTCAGACTATTATACCAACAATAATTAGTGTCATGTGTATGGGTAATACAAATGTAACACCATCAATTTTCCTTCTGAGGCTTATGTAGCTTTTGTGGTGGCTTCTATGAATACTTTTGTGGTTGTCCCTTTCAAAAAATTGACCACATTGTTGTCTCAATATCAGTGATTTGTGTTCAAACTCATCTTGTATCAATTGGACAAATTCTTCTTGTTAGATAAAATTCATGATTTCTTCAAATGACACGTTCTTCCTTGTGATGTTCAACATCATGAAAAAAATATAGAACTAGGAAAGAAGGCATCTCAAGGTGATTGGAACAAGTAATTTTTTTCCACCTATTCTTTGAGGGTAATAAGCTCTTCTTGGAGTTTTGATATGCTACATAATAATTCATCTACTTTCCCTCTAGCTTGCATATTAAGGGTATGAAGCTTGGACTAGAGATGGTGGATCTTGGTTTGATTCTTTGCCTCATAAATGGTGGATAGTGCATCCTAGGATTCCTTTGATTTTTTATATCCCAAACATGTACCTTGAACATCATAAAAGGCACTGAGGATGATCAACATCAAGGATTTTGGATTAGCCTTTTCAAACCTTTTTAACACATCTACATTAGTTGGAAATTACACTTCACTACTAATGATTCCTCATACTTCTTCAAAATGGAGAATCATGTGCATCTTCATCTTCCATGCAGCATAGTTAGGTAGCTTGAGAAGCTAAGCATTTGAGAGAAGAAACTTTGGTGCAGACATGATGACACCATTAAACAATAAAACAAAATATGTATTCCTTACAAAGAAATTTTACTATTTAAGTTGACATACACACACTTTTAGTGATGAAATGAGGTGTACATATGAGCTTTGTATGTGATATGGGGATGCTTATGTGGAAATTCTACCTCATACACATTAATTAGGAAATATTCCATTAGGTCTTTCCTAAGAAACTCATCTAATTGTAGGTTATCTATATTTAAAAGGGTGTCTAGTAGAGTGAAATAGAAGTTGATGTTCTATTTAACATTATTTTGACTTTCATAGTTGCTCAACACTACTAGCATCATTCGACATAATCGACATTCATACAATACTGCAAATTTTTGACTCCTTACGTTTTTGAACAACAATTCAGTCACACATTTCTTGTTTAAAAATAAGAAATATTATAATGTAAGGTACTCACAACATACCCCAACCGGATCCAAAATTCATTTGCATAGAATTTATCCACTATTGTAAAACCCCTACAATCAAACACCCTGGAAGAAAAGTTGGACCTTGGGCACCATCATCTCTGAATGGGTGAGGATGACTTATGTAGGGATGGTGTATAGTTAATACAAGCGCTTTGCAAGAAATCTACACATGCCACTACATAAACTAGTTACTTGCTTGGGTCATCCTAGGGTGCATTGCTTACTTTGGGTAATTTAAGAGTTCACTCTACTTTTTTAAATCTCTAAAAGCCTCATTCCATAGAGCTTTGTGTGCATCCCATAAAGCTTGAAGGGAATGTACACTAGTCCTATAATTATCCTCTATGTGACCTATCGAACCCAAATGCATAACCAACATCACAACTGGGAGGATCAATTGTTGGAAAGAAACACTGCCAATTTGATGACTCCTCACTCTCCCTTTGTTCTCTCATTACATGCATAGAAATAGCATTTTGAGGATCTTCCTATCCACCATGGTTTATTTTCCTTGTTTCTAGCTATTGAACCCTCCTTTCCTTCAGACCTCAATGCATAGGTATAGAGACTAAAACTACTTTGATACCAAATGAAGAGATGAAGTCTTTCTTCATTTATTCAAATATCACCAATGCATTTATACAAGTGATGAAGTGGTTGAATAAAAAGGTTCAATAGAAACAAGTTAATTTCATACACTCACTAATAATGTAATACCCTCTAACAACTTGTAATAAAGTTATGCTAACACTAGTTTTCTAAATATCCTCACACCTCAAACTGTGTTCCACCATATATTTCTCCCCTCTCTCTTTTTCACTTATATTGGTCTGCAACAATCTATTTCTTCTCCTTTAGCTCTCTTTCATTCTAGTGATGGATCATATAGTGTGATTCAAAATGTTAATGAGAAAATGACACAATAAAACCAGAAAATTATACTAAAATACAAGATGGATTGTAGAAACTTAATATCTTTAATGAATAATTTTAGTGTCTATGATAGTTATATCTTTGTAAAACTAGGTTCATAATGGAAAACTTTAACCTTCAAAACATGGAATCTAATGTATTAAGAATCAAAAATAGTTTTAGTACAATATTAAATTCTTATATTTTTGAAAGAAAAAAAAAATTGAAGATAGAGGAAATTTTGCATGATAAACCTATAGAAAGAAGATGACAGGTAATCTTCATCACAAGACTTGTATATAGGCCAAAGGTATTCAAAGCCCAAACTATGTGCTCAACCTTGAAGAGTAACTCATCCACGATTAGAATACAACTTCTTACATATTTTATTTTGTCATATGAACAATGGGTCCAAGTGTAACTCTAAAATACTATAATATGGACCAATAACTATACTTGCACACCTTTTGTAGATAGCTATGAAGAGTGGGTCAAAATTTATAATTAGATACCACTTTATAACTCCCAAATAAATGATATTTTATAAGTATCTTAAGGTGAACATTTGGCACATGGAGAAGTGTAAAAAAATAGTTTAGCAAGATTATACTCAAGTATAGTATTCTTAAATAAGCATCCTATGGCAAGCAAGAGGTCATGAGATCTAGTCTCCCCATTGTCCCTATGGTACCAGAGGGTGTGTTGTGCCAGTGTCACCGATCACGTAATTTTTTTTTACCAGGAACACTGTAGTTTATAGGGGGACGAATACCCGAATGATTCCTTCAATCTAAAAAAAAGTATAGTATTGTTTTCCATATGATCACATCATTTATAATATTATAAATATTAAATAATTAGTCCTTGAAGTATGACATTAAAAAAATTACAACACATAGTCCTCTTGTCCTAACAATCTCCCAATTTTATAAATTATAGGAATCATAAGACATACTCAATGTAGTGAACTAATACTAGGATTTCATCCACATATCCATTCTCAGTAAGGTAGTCACATTCTTGACATAACTATGCTCCATTTTTCCACCAAAGATATGTTTCTTTATAAAGTTGTTAGAACTCTTATTATCGCATTGAATAATATGTATATCTTACTTCAACCAATATTTAACATGGTCCCTAAAATGAGACTAATTCCCAAGAGAAATGAGTAGATTTCATGTAGTCTACATCTATAATCAAGAGATAAACAATAGATTTTCTTACTAATTCAATTAATTACCCCACAAATAGGGTAAAGACATACCCATTAGTAGACCTCCTTCTATCATTGTCATTATCATAATTATAATTCATAAATGTGTTATGTACTTCTTTAATATATCTTTCATGGTTGTAGGAAAATTCATCACCAACAATTCACCAAAGGAAAATGCACCATCAACAATTCACTGCCATGGTAAATTCATTGCTAGCAATTCATGTGGGGAAAAACTTTGATTTTATTAAAAATATTAATGTGATTAATTTTCCCCCGCGGTTAATTGCTGGTAGTGAATTTTACTTGATGGTGAATTTTTGAATTTGCCATATGCCAGCTTTCATAGTTTGGTCTACTTAGGTTGATTTTGGGTGTGATTATTCTCACATCTTTCCACAATTAGATATTGAGGTGTCTTCTCATATCATGCTAATGACACTTCCTAATGGATAAGGTGTGCACCTCCTTCCCATTTAATTTTGCACTCTTGAATATGAATGGATAGTAATTATTCAACTTATTTCAGTTGTCTTTGTTTGATATTATTTATATTATTGTTTAATTTCTTAAGACATTAACTAGATATTAATTATATTTATTTTCTCTAATAATCACATAAAGGCATAACATATCATTATGGTTTTAACAACATAGTTAGATGTCAATGTAAAAGTTTATCTAAAAAGGCAAGCAAGCTACTCCCTAATGTTGCTCCTAGTGGATAAAAATAAGAATTTCTAAAAGATAAACTTATTGAAGCATGGGTAACTGTAAAATATAATATAAAGGAGCACGTATATGGGTGTTGTAGGTGGTCCAAAAGTTCCCCAAGTTAGGGAAACAACCTAAGTGTTAGATAAGAAATATGTAGTCATAAGTAAATACATGATGTCATCGTGACAAGAATTAATAAAGTGCAGTTATCATCAATATGTGATCATAAGATGTAAGCATGTTAATGATAAACATGTGCCCGCATAAGACGGGAAGATCTAAGCATGACAATAATAAACATGTGCAATCAAAAGAACATAATAAGAATCTATGAAAAACATTTGAGGGAATATTTAAACTGTAATAGACATGTTATGGAAAGTAATCTGAAGCATGATCAACCAAATAGAAATGATGAACACGATGAAGTACGCCTCTTAAAACTAAGATATAATCATAAAATTAAAATTACATACTTGAGATAGTTACCATTATGTGAATAATGTAGTTGTGAAAACGAAAGATGAGATATGTCCCATGTTTATTCCAAATTTTAACCTGTGCAGTTACATGTGATGCATAAAATCTAATGATGGTAACATTAAATAAGAACTTTAATGCTTTTCCCTTTTGAACGGTGTTTCCTTCTACTCCATCTGAAGGCAACATTTCATTAATCAACCATCACGAATAATAGCATATTGATTACAACTTCAACAGCCCATTCTTTATGACACATTCGATGGCCTCCTTAAAAGCTTCCGGTAAATGATACTTGTAAGAGAAACCCATGTCCAACAATTTCTTTGAAGAAACAGGCAGGTATTTCTCATGTTCATCATCTTCATCCAACCTGTACAAAATACAATTAATAAGTCAAAAAATGTTGCAGTTGATGGTTCTCTAGACCGGTTAGATAACCTACAAGATTCAAATCAATATTATCTGCTTACTTGAGAGAATTTTTGAGTTGTACATAATGTTTAGCAAGGAAATCTTTGAGAGACTTCAGACTCAAAGAATCAGATGCACAAACATAGCGATTTTGAGCATTGGTACGTTCCATCAGGAATATGTGGGCATTGCAAGCATCATCAATATGAACAATTGGTACAGATCCCAACGTGAAATCCATAAACTTGAGATACTCATAAAATTCGTTGTTTCCTGTTAAACGAGGTAACATGAGAACTATAGAGAACCATGAATGTATCATACAAAAATTATGAAGAAACACTCAAATATTTATACCTCCAATCAGAGCTAATATTGTTTGAGCAGATGTAATGGCATGCGTACTTGTAAACCAGGGCCCAATAACCAAAGCTGGTAGGACAGTTACCACCTCAATGTTATTATTAAGGCCATATTTAAGGGCCTCTTGTTCTGCTAATGTCTTAGCTATCATATACCAGGCTAAATTAGTTGTCTGAGATTTAAGGAAACTTATGGGGCTCCAACTCCTTTCATCAAGGCATGTTTGGATGAATTCTCCCTTGTCATTCATTGGAGAGGCCGCTGTAACTGATGAAGTGAAAACTATACGTCTAACAGATTTAGCTCCTACGCAGGCTCTCATAACATTGAGCACCCCATTTACAGCAGGTACAACAAAATCATCCTGGTAAACAACATTCATTCCAGAAAGTTTTAGAAACAGATATAAGTGTAATTATGAATAAAGAGGTAGGAGTCATTTCATCTGCTTACCAGATTAGCTACCGTAAAATCCATGGGACCTGCCACATGAAAAACTCCTTCACAACCCTCCACTGCAGAATCAAAGCTGCCGTCTAAACATAAATCAGCTTTAAATAGCTTAATCCTTTCCTCTGCCCCCGGAAGCTTCAACAAAGGCCCAGATTTTTTCTCGTCTCCTGCATATCATCAACCCAAAGAAAACTGGAATGCTTTAATATATAACTCTTAACTATATTATTAGTATTTATATACTTCGCTTAAAAGACAAGTACCTGGGTTTCTAAGTGTGGCATTGACGGTGTAGCCTCTTTCCAGAAGATTTTTGATCAACCATGATCCTATATATCCCCCTGCTCCAGTCACACACACTCGTTTTACACTCTTGTTAAATTCGTCCGCCATAATATTGAATTGGAAAATTATGGGAGGAAGAGACTGAGATTGCCTATGTTTATAGCCCAGTGTTCAAAATGATGCTGGTTTCTTGATCGTTACAGTTTGGAGTCAAAACATGTGTTCAAAACATGAGTTCGTGTACCACGCGATTCTATCGCTGCTGCCGTGGGATTCTGACTATTATGCCGTGCGATTTTTATTTATAAGAGTTATTAAAGATCTCTTATAAGCATATGGTATTTGTATACTTGTTCTATATATAACAAAATTTAGGTTAAGCATGCGATTTTCACATTTTATTTTGTGTAACTTTGATATGATAAGGAGTGCGTTAATTGATTTTATATGTGAATTCAAATGTTTAAAAAAACAAAAAAACATATTTCAAATTCAATATTATGAATATTTCATTTTTAATGTTATTTTTCAAAAATGAAATGTTTGCTATGTGTTAATTTCAATGCTTTGAGAATTTCAATATTTTGAAATTTTTAATATTTGGAAAATTTCAATATTTTGAAAATCTCAATTTAATTTATGTGATCAAATATGAAGTGTAAACAAAATTTTATAGGTGAATTTTCAAGAATACTTTAAGTTATAAGCTATAATAAGCAATTCACTTACAAAAAATAGATTATAATACATTAAGACCAAAAGCATATTGCTTACATCACAGTAAAAGTATGAGCTTAACAAGTAACTTATTTACACCAAATTGACTATAATTTATTGAGACAAAAAAATTGTACATATGATATATAATAATGCATTCTATTCACATAGGTTTATCTCCCTAAACTACTTTTCAAGGATAAAAATTCACAGTAAAACTAATCTTGAATGTTTAAACACTTTACAAATTCATATAAGTGTAAAATAGCAATATGGAAGCAACCTAACCTCACCAAAAGTGAATAATATTGAAATGAGTGAGAATGATAATGAGATTTGTGGAGTCCAAAAAATATTATTTTCTATTATTTGTACAATCTAAATTTTACATTAGTGAAAATACGTTGATATGTTCTTGAAATATTTCATCTCATATGTGTTTCTTCAAAATATTTTCTTTCAATCTCTTTTTTGCTTTGGTTTTTCAATCAATTTTCAAAAAGTGGATGCTAATTGAAACCTTCTATAACTATCATAAAATTTCAAAGAATCATATGTTTCATTTAGTAATTTATGAGGTATTTATTTAGAAACTATATATGATGCAAAAATCCAAAGTGAAATACCTATAACAAATTACCTAGAAAGTAAAATCAATTGAGTAGAATCAATTGAGTATATAAATTGAGAATATAAATGGAACATGTATTTTGTCTACATAATTACCTTCAAATGTTGTGCATCAAATAAAATTCAATATAAGATAAAAATATCACTCAAAAAAAGAAAAATTGTAAGTGGGAAGTGATTGTAGGTGGTTTTATATGTTTCATACACCTACCATTCAATAATAAGTGTTGACTAATATTATTTCAAGAATTATTTCTTTCAATTGGTGAATAATATATGCATTCACAAGTTTCCTTTTGAACAATTATAGATGGTAAAAATAACATTGAATGAATAAATGGTTTTAATAATATCCATAAATAAAAAAACTCTAAATGATCAAGAGCAAGAACAAAGGAGAAATACACAAACCCAGGAAGGGAAAGTAATGGACCCAATAAATACCTATTTATTTTTAATCCATTTTTTATATTACAAATTCTACTATCCCTTCTACTATGTATCCTGGTAAAAAAAATTACCCATTTTTCTTTGAGTAAGGAATTTAGATTGCTTGCATTCAACTTTCCCTCATACTTGTTATGGATTTCACTAAAATCTAGGCATTCCATGATGTAATGTCATTTTATTTCCATCACTCCCTTGTTATAATCAAGCAAGTTGCTATTTCTCATTCCTCCTTTGTAACATGTCCACCAACCAATCTCACATCTAAGATGTTATGAGCTAGTCCTTAAGTAGGTCATCAACATTTTTTTTCCATTTAATTCTTACTCTTATGTAATAATTAACTCCATGGTCGCACATGGGCTTAAAATATTTTATATAGTAAGATTTGTTTTACCCAATTTTCTTTATCCACATGGTATTAATACTTTTTTATTTATATTCATTTTTAACTTTTTCATCAATGTTTTGTCACTCTTGCATATTAATATGTCCTTTATTCATCCACTTGATATCTTATTTCATCCATGTGTTCTTGTGTTTTCTTAGTCCATCCTCTAACCAGTCTAGGTCAATAATATTTCTCCATACTTTGAGCCTTTCTTGGGTATATTAATAGCTAAGCCAACATTGGTGCTTCAAATGAGAATGCACATGTTTTAGCTACTAGAATCTCATAGAAAGTTGAAGTTTTTATTTTCATTTTTTATAATTATGTGTTTTTGGAGTTTTTCTTCTTGCCTCCATTTATTTTGATCTAACATATTACTACCCCAAACTTCACACCCATAAAGGATCATAGGAATGAAAAGTAAAAATACAATTATATGTGTTTTTCAGTGTTATACTTCTCAATTCCTACCTTTATATTCTAGTGTGTATAAATATTTCATCGGATTGGTATATTATTTTTTGTTTACATTTCTCCTCACTATTCCTATTATAAAAATAATTACCATGATATTTGCATTCTTCCACTATTTCTAACAAGATCTCTTTGAATCTAAAGTTAATGGGTTTTTGTTTCTTAGTAATGAAAATATCATGACTTTGGTTTAATGGTTGTTCACTTGCATCCCACCTTATTGGGAAAAATATATAGTTCCATCAGGTTTTCTCTCAAATTATTGGATCTTTTAATGAATAGGATGGGATGATCAATGTCCAAAATTTTATTGCATAAATAGAAAGATAAAACCCCACCACCATCAACCTTATTTATCCAATTTTTCCAATTTATGAATTTATAACACAAATAAAGTGGAAGAGAGTAAGAAAAAATGTTTGAAACTTTTTTTGTTTCTAAAGCATTTTGACATCACCTCATTTCTTCTAATTTTGGCTCATACATAGTCACAATTCTTATGAACTATTTCTCTAAACTCACCTAGAAGTTGAGTTTCTCCATTTTCCTTCACATATTAGCTCTAAGCACCATGTCAAATTAATTTTTACAATCCATAAAGACACAAAAAGCACCTTGTATTTGCATCTCCCAGAATTTTCAATCAAGTTTTTATGGGTGATGCAATGATAAATAGTTGGATGTTTTAATTTGAAACTTTCCTAACACTTTACTCATTTTTTCCTTTTTTGTCCAAAGTATTTATTAAGGTCTCAACAAAGATCCCAAAATATTTCTAAGGAGATGATTGAAAATTATAGTCTAGTAGTTTGATGAGTTATTGATATTCCTAATCTTATAGAATGAGTTAACAAAACTAGAGTATGCTACATGATCAAAAACCTTCTTGAAAAATGATATTAAAATTGCATTTGATGTTAGGTATGGGTCTCTATTCCTCATTTTAAATACTCCATCTACAACCCATCTATATGAAGTGAGATTTACCTATTACAAGTTTCTTTATGTCTTGAATAATACCCTACATATATAAAACCTCTGTAGCTATGTTGATCACTCAAGGAATGCCCATATTGAAATAAATCATAGAGAAGCTTTGTGTGTCACCAAAAAGTGTAGCCTTTGACACTTTTGACTCATTTGGGCCCTTGTATATAGATTTTGGACCTAAATAACCCATTTTTCATCATCATTAATAGGCCCCTATGACCCCTTATTATGCATCCCAAGGCTTAATTTAATCAACTATCTAATAAAATCATCATATAAACCTAATTTCTTCGCTCTCGAACAATCTAGTCATCAAAAGGGCCCTTATGGGACTAGGTCGCCCATCTGGGAAAATTAGTCCTATCTAGGTGTACTAGGTTGCCCAAGGTAGCGACCTAGTCCCATTGGAGCTATTTTTGGGGTTTTGAGCTGGAAAATTTAGGGTTTTGGTTTATTTCTCCTTCATGTCAGCCTTGAGGATCAAATAACAGATGTTTTTAGGTGGATTGCCTACAAATAAGCCTAAAAAACCTAATTATTAATTAGACACACTCATTATTCACAACTCTCTCATTCAATCTTCAGTCCTCATCCACCTCTCTTCTTAAGCAAGCTAGGGTTTCTACATTCTAAGTCACCAAGACACATTTCTGAAGCATTCAAGGGCTGATGGTTGCAACAATACAAGAGACAACATCATGGAAAGGTATCAGCTCAATCATTTCATTTTTCTCTACAATACTTCATCATTTTATTTGATTATCTAAAAGGGGTTTGACAAAGGAAAACCCCTATACTCTAACAATCAACATTTATTCTTCCTTATTTGTGCATGTTTCCAAATTTAGGTATTTTGTAGGTTTGGAAATCATTCAAGGATGGTTTGAAGACATGTTTGGGAATCTCCTTGTCAACTAGGGAAAAAATCCACACTAAGACACATATAGGCCGAAAATCAAGGTTTCTAGTCCGAACACTTGGAGGAGCAGAAAGTGCAAACCAAGAACTCTCGTTTCCACCTTCAAATTTTTAGAAAAGGCTAAAGGGACACTCCCACAAGTTGTGGAAACCTAGTCCCATTGTTCATAGTTTTTAGAGATTTTTTCAGATCCAAATACCCATTTGGTTGAAACAAGCCCCAGAGTAGTTTTCTGAAATCACCCCGAAAAAGGACTAGGTCGCCCAACTTGCCACAACTGTCTCGCCAGACTCAAAAATCTCTTTTTTCAGAATTTCAAAGTTGCCCCAAGTCTGCAATACATTTCTAGGTACACATTTCTAGTTTTATAGCTTTCTATTCTATTTTATAAGCTTTCTTAGGTCATTAAATAGTATAAAGTCTACATATCTCAATATGTTTTCCAAGATAAAGCATTTTGTAGATTTTACATTAATAGTTAATTTATATTTTTAGATCATAGCATTTAGGGAATTCCATATCACACACAACACACTTAAAACCCCTCATCTTTGAATGTAACATATTCATTTTGGCCTACTTCTCTCTCCTTTTAGGTGAAAAACCCTATAAGTGTTAGAGAGTCTTGTGGTGCCAAAATCTTTGTTACATTTTGGTGAACCTGACTTTCGAATCCCCTTTTTCTCTAATTTAGATTTCTTTATCATCCTATATTTGCATTGCATTGCATTTTGCATTGTTAACTTTGAATTCTAGGGTTCTAAATTTGTATTAGTGAAAAGTTCTTATAGGTTGCATTTTTACACTTAAATCATTATAGACTCTCTGAAATTTTGCATTTTCATCTTAGGTTTGTATCATACAATCCAGAAACCACTTGAATCACTCCAAAACATCTCAAAAATCTCAAAAAAAACACCACTTGGAGGACTAGGTCGCCACCTTGGGTGACCTAGTCCCTTTAGGCCTCTAAAACAACCTTTTATAGAGATGAAAACTCTATTTTTAGGATTCCATTTTCTCCCATTATCTATTTGTATTAGCAGGTTGAGTTTCTGTAGCGTGCATTTCATTAAATCTAGCATAAAATAGCCCATTTCAAGTATTTCTTAAATTTAATTTTGCATTCACAATTCATTTTCCTTTTAGTACAATTAACAAATTACTTTGTTAAAAATCAAAAATTTGCATTTCGTCCTTTCTTTACATTGCATTGTAAGTTTTCATAGCTTATATTCCATTAAAATTATTAGACATCAACATTGTTTACATTCATAGCAATTAGAATTTTGTAATTTACTTTTCTACATTAGTTCCTAGTTCATTTAGGTCAAATTCATTACAAAACAAAAACAACAATTTAGCAGCATCACAAGCACCCACTCACACCCTTCTTAATCCCTTTAGTAGTGATGACTTGGACATGCTATATGAAACCCTTGATGACTTCATCTCTCCTCTCACATCCACTAAATCTTTGCCTCCAAAGGATACACACATCGAAAATCATGATAATCATAATTGTTCTTCTTGTGATATCTCTCCCATTAGTGACGAAGGTATCTTGTGGAAAGAAGACACAATCATTGAAGATCATGATGGTATTGCTTGTTTTCCTCCCCCTCCCCCTTGCAAAGACCTTATCACACATGAAGCTAAAATAATGGTTACTACCTTACCTAGTGTTCCATCCTCTCCCGACACCTCCCCTATTTGCGATAATGCTTTCATAACTAAGGCTATGTTGAGATCAAGCACTCCAATGATTGAGAGTTATAGAATTATTTCTCTTCTTCCTAATGTTCCTCACATTTGGAAGGATTTATTTGAACAAACAAGTCCAATCATTGGTAACCATATAACTCCTAGTTATCTTTCTCTTAATGCCTATCCTATGAGTGATGAAGCTACTTTACCAACTCTAACCATGCCATGTGATAAACCTATTGTTTGTCACTTTCAAAAATTCTCTCCTCTTAGGAAAGATACTATGACACAAGATAATGTCACCTTAGAGGAAACAAATGCAACCATCAAAAATCACAACAATCCAATTTCCCCCTCTCCTAATATCTGTCCTATTAGTGAAGAAGATATTATGATCACACAAGACACTTCAACCATAGATCATTCCCGTACTTGGAATGAAGTCAATAGAGTAGAACCAAACAATGAATGTCCTGAATATCCTATTTGTAGTTCTCCTACAAACTCTCCTACTAGGAAAGGTATCATGGTGGAAGAAAACAACAACATGGTTGCACTCCTTTCAAGTAATAATACTGGGTCTTCCTTGGGTAATGGTAAAAATATGATACTATTAGAGATACATCAATCCAAGCCTTCTAAGGTTATGCATATGGAAGTTTCCATTAGATCCCCATCTACTAGTGGACCTCCTAAGCATCATCTAGTCTTTCCCCCACCTAAGAACAATGTCTCACATCACCCAAGTCACAATGACCTCACTCGTATATATCAAAAAGTGTATACTATCAAGGCCAACTTTTTCCGAAACTTTGTTTCCTTACCCACATGAATAAAATTAGTTGCTACTCCTTTCCATGTAAGATTTGTAGGATCATAGAATACTCACTATTGCATATTTTTTATCCCTTGCGAGGAGCAGCATACCATCATCCGTTCTAGGCTCACCTTTTTCTTGCACTAAGTGGGCGCAAGGGCTTAGTTAGCCTTGTCCTCGTATGTCACTTGTATTTGTCTCTTTTGACTAGTTGTTAAAATTTCATCAACTTATAAGATCAAGCTTGGGATGTTGACAAAATGTCTTAAGATTGACTCGCATGTGACATAATATCCCTTTTCATGATTTAGCTTACTTCGGAAACATATGACTTAGCATAGGGCTTTCCAAGTCAGCTCTCATGTCTTCATTCCTATATCCTTGGCTCCTTTAAAGCAATTGCTCACATAAATGGTGTTAGCACACAATTTAAAGTGTGGGAATACATAGACAAAATCCTTTTGCAAATTTCATGGTGTGATTTTTCTATTTCCTATGATGTGTCCTCTTCTTGGTGGTGTCATTGGGTTTGATGCCTTCCAAGAGTGTACGATCAACTAAAGTGGCCTGATGCGAATGGCACATCCCATGGATAACGATTTGACACCCTGACTTGTCCTCTCTTGGAGACATTAGGCATAATTATCCCTAAGAAGAAGACCTCACATGAACAAAGCAAAATCTCCTTCAAAAAAATCTTTACAGAACATTCAAATTCGAAATCATTTACAAAATTATTACATTGTGGTGCCTTATCAAAGTTATCAAGCGAGGTAATTTTGGTATGGTTAGTATAATGGGAAGCCGACACACTGGCATGACTTTCTCACTAAACCACTTCTTTGCGACAACTCACCCCATGGACGACTTGATGTTCTGTGGCCCCAAAGTGAGCACATCTTTTCCACCTTTTTCTTCTTTCTTTTAGCACTTGTCATCACGTGATCGCGTATCTTGTTTTGCTACAAATCATTCACCCTTGAATGTGTCCTTGCACTGGTGTCTTTTTGGCTTAGAATCCTGAATCCTAGGGGCTTGACCACCTCCTTTCTCTTTCGCATTCATCACCATTCTTCGCCATCTCCATTATGCTACTTCAATGTGAGTTTGAAGCAGGTTCATCCTCTCAATAAAGTGGGGGCTAAATGTGTCGCCAAAAAATGTAGCCTTTCACACTTTTCACTCATTTAGGCCCTTTCCTATAGATTTTGGACCAAAATAACCCTTTTTCATCATCATTAATAGGCCACTATGACCCCTTATTGTGCATCCCAAGGCTTAATTTAATCAATTATTTGATAAAATCATCATATAAACTTGATTTCTTTGCTCTCGAACAATCCAGTTGGAAAAAGGGCCCCTGTGGGACTAGGTCATCCATCTGGGTGAATTAGTCCTGTCCAAGTGGACTAGGTCACCCAAGGTGGTGACCTAGTCCCATTGAAGCTATTTTTGGGGTTTTGAGTGGGAAAAGTTAGGGTTTTGGTTTATTTCTGCTTCATGTCGACCTTGAGGATCAAATAACAAATGTTTTTAGGTGGATTTCCTATAAATAAGCCTAAAAACCCTAATTCTTCATTAGAAACACTCATTATTCACAACTCTTTCATTCACTCTTCACTCATTATTAACCTCTATTCTCAAGCAAGCTAGGGTTTTTATATTCTAAGTCACCAAGACACATTTATGAAGCATTCAAGGGTTGATGGTTGCAATAATACATGATCTAAGATCATGGAAAGGTATTAGCTCAATAATTTCATGTTTCTCTACATTATTTCATAATTTTATTTGATTATCTAAAAGGGGTTTGACTAAGGAAAACTCCTATACTCTAATAATCAACATTTATTCTCCCTTCTTTGTGTGTGTTTGTAGATTTAGGTATTTTGTAGGTTTGGAAATCATTCAAGGACAGGTTGAAAACTTGTTAAGGAATCTTCTTATCAACTAGGAAAAAAAATCCACACAAAGACACCTACAGGCTAGAAATCAAGGTTTCTGGTTTGAACACTTGGAGGAGTAGAAAGTGCAAACCAAGAACTCTCGTTTCCACCTTCAAATTTTTAGAAAAGGAAAAAGGGACACTCCCATAAGTTGTGGTGACCTAGTCCCATTGTACTTTTTTTTTAGAGATTTTTACGGATCCAAATACCCATCTGGATGAAATAGGCCTCAGAGCAATTTTTTGAAATCGCCCCAAAAAAGGACTAAGTCGCCTAGCTTGGCACAAGTGTCTCGCCAAACTCAAAAATCATTTTTTCCAAAATTTCAGAGTTCCCCCATGTTTGAAATACATTTCCAAGTACACATTTCCAGTTTTATAGCTTTCTAATCTATTTTATGAGCTTTCTTAGGTCATTTAGCATAAAGTTTGCATATCTCAATGTGTTTTCCAAATAAAGCATTTTCAGATTTTACATTAATAGTTAATTTTTGTTTTCAGATCATACCATTTAGGGAATTCCATATAACACACCACACACCTAAAACCCCTTATCCTTGAATGCAACATATGCATTTTGGCCTACTTCGCTCTCCTTTTAGGGGAAAACCCCTAGAAGTGTTAGAGAGTCTTGGGTGCCAAAATCTTCGTTACACTTTGATTAATCAAACCATTTGTAAATAATCATATTAGTTTTCATTTTATTTTTCTTTCTTTCTGTTATAGTCACCTCCAAAATATATTGGAATTGTGATTTTTAGGACCAACTAACCCCTCCCTTATTATGTTCACATGTTTTTTCTAGATCATATCAACGTTTTCATTCTCCTTATTTTATATGTGCATCCTAAAATCCCTCAATTCTTTCAATTGAATTGCACTCTAGACCATAAAATATTTTTGTCAAGGTCTTATTTATAGTTTCTCTTGTAGGTTTATAAATTTTGTATGTTCTTAATCCCTTTTGAGATAAAAAAAATCAAAATATAATTATTTATGCGATGAATCGACATACATGTTGAGCTACTCTATGATGTCTAAAAATTCTTTCTATGGTAACTTTGAAAAAAAAAATATTATCTTAACAAAAGATGATTTTCCTTATGGATGTTTCATCTCTTAATTGCATTGAGGTTACTCCTTTTGCTAATTCTTTATGTTAATGCCAAGCTTTACATATATTAGATTATGAGTTGATTTTAGCTTTGAAAAGGTGTAAAGTGGTTTCTTTATGGTTTAGGACATAGAACAACACATTTCACAACATTCTCATCCAAGGAAAACCCTAGAGATCTCAATGCAAAGGAAAAAGAGATCTTGCAATTTGTCCTAGGGTCTGATTATAAACTAAAGAGGGGTTCACCACCAAGCTAGGGGTTGGAAAGACTAATGAAATGCAAGACCTAATGCTTAAACCAAATGTAATGCAATATTTCACTAAATGACCTAGAAAAGCTTGTAAATCAAAACAGAAAGCTGAGAGATGAAAGGTGTGTACCAAAAAATTTGAAGAGGACTGGATGAAGTCTTGAAATGTTGAAAACACTAAAGTTAGTGCTTACTGGGTCTCATACGCTAGTCTAGGCAATTTAGTCCTAGATTAGGGTTTTTGGGCAAGAATAGAAATTTGGCAGAGATATGACTGAAACTCCTAAAATCTACAAATTTTCCTATACTAGGACTCATATGCTAGAAGTGGCATATCATTCTAGTTAGGGTTTTATGGAAATTCAATGTCTAATTCTACTTTTCAATGTCATATATGTTCTTTCCACTTGATTTTTGGTTCTAAAACTCTGATTTGCAGCTTGTAGATGTTTTCCAATGATCTTTAATGTAAGGTGACAACTTTGACAACTTTGAACACTAGAAAGTTTCTCCAAACTTGCTCTCTAATGTGTCTTGAACCTAGATCTGCAAATCACATAGTAAAGAGAGGGAAAATTTTTGTTTTGTTGGTGGAAAGGGGTTAGCCTTGGTTAAACCCTATTTTGGTAATCAAACCTTGTAATGAAATTAAATGAGATAAAAGAATGTTGAACAAACAAAATTTAATGTTGTAACTCACCAAACCCTAGCATTAAAGTGTTGCAAACATGTATGAAGTGGCTCCAATGGATGTAGATCTTGAATTTTGCTTGAATGTGATAGATCTTGACTTGAATGCCAACTTGAATCATGAAACCCTACATCACAATTGTTAGCTAAAAAAAAAACATGATGGTTGATGATTGAATAATGCTTTAAAATACTTGATAATAAGCCCTTGAATGCTCTTGAATGCACTTGTGAACTTCAATTTTCTATAAGGATTCTCATTCAACTTGCTAGGTCACTTGATTTCTTGTTAGGATGAAAATGAGTGAAATAACCTTGTATTTATTCTTGTTTATTCCAATTTTCCCAAAATTACAACACTACAAGCTAACATCAGATCTAGGAGAATAAAATGCCAACAAGAATTTGAATTAAAATTCATTTTAGGCAACACGAGACTCATATGCCAGAAGTGGCATATGAATCCCATTAGTCTTAACTATGGGAAACATTTTCAAAAATGCTTAGAATGATGCAAAATATAGATTGGGGCCCAAAAACCTAGGTGGGACCCATACACCCAAGGTGGCGTATGAGTTTTAGATCACTAAATTTGGGCCACACAACCTAAAAACACCTGAATTATGATTGGATGTTGATTTATGTCAGGATTATCCTCGAAAAGATGCATTAAAAAGGGCTTGTGGATGCAAAATAAGGCCAATTAAAGCATAAAGAAACCCAATTATTAATGAAAACCCTAAAAAGAGTGAAACTATGGAACAACACTTTACAACACTCTAAATATGGCACCAATAAGCTCATTTAGTTCACAAGGGCCCAAGACCTAATGTCAATATGTTAGGCATATTACAACACTAAATCAAGGGCATGTTAGGGATTACTGTTTTTGTCATTACACGCTCTATATGAAAATTTGCAATTTATAACTACATAAGCCTCAAGATGGAGATTTGATAGAAAAACAAGTAGCCTAACATGCTTTGATCAAAAAAAGTTTTGTTTGTCATGTCACCTTAATTCAATCATGTGGAATCATGACATTAAATATATACATGGCATATAAGTTACATAAATATTAGATATGACCTTTACCATATTGTGAAGTGTCTTTCTACATTTTTTCGTGCTTGTATTATGCCCATAAAGGGTTTTTTTTCCTTCATCCTTAATATTCAAGATGAGGACTTGATTGTTTGTTTTCCTCACATTAAATTCACCTATTATTATGAATTTGTCCATAGTGCTAAAAATTAAAATGTTCTTTTTGAGTGAAGCATAAGAGTTTATAGAGTCTAAGTTCATGTCTTTAAGCCTTGGGTACAAAGTAATAATTAGTCAACTTTATTTTTATTTTATCTTCTTTTATTTTCAACCATATGCATTGTTTATTTTGGCCTTCTTTTCATTTTTTATAATTTTGCACCATGATTCTCAAATTAATTGTATTGCTCCTTTCATGTCCTTTGTGAATGTTATCATATTTCTCTATGAGTTCTTTTTTTTTGTCCATTAGTCTCTTTACTACTTGTGCCCAAGGTTTGGTCTCTTTTATTATTCTCTTTGATCTCCATGTTTGCAATTGTAAATTGAATCTCTTTTATTTTTGTGTGTATTTTCCTTTTAGAATATTTTTTTCAATTAGTTTTAGCGGGTTCAAATCTTATTTTACTATAGTCAGCTCTTGTTGCATGTTATCCATGTTGTATTGTAAGTTGTTTACTTATTCTTTAAGTACGTTATTCTCACTTACTATCTTTTAGTTTTGAATTCAACGGTCTCTTTTATCTTGTTACCATCCCTTTGCCTCTTTATAAATGATTTTAGAGACACATTAATGATATTAATGTGAAACTATGTGAATCTTTGATTTTTTTTACTATCTTAAACCTTTTTCTCTTATTTACAAGATATGCTTCAATCTTATTGCGATTTATTCTTATTTCACTTTGAAATAACAACTTTTTTTTATTTAAATTTTTTGTATTGCCTGCACATTCCATTTATTAAAGAATTACAAATTATTTTAAACATGATAATTATATATTTATTTTGATTGTTTCTATTTCCATGTCCAATGACACGTGAAATTCCCCTTATTATGTTAACCCCAAATTATCAATATCTAACAAATCTTTAAACGTCTAATAACTCTTTATCAAGATAATGAAAAAAAAGAGTGATACGATAAAAACTGCTTTAGTTTTAAAGCTGAGACGACTCTACAAGTACAAACAAAATATTTTCACGACTTAGACAAAATAGTATTCTATCAAATTATCAATACCTCATTTGTCACGTGAATATGTTGGATTGGGAAGAAAGAGAGAAGCTTTTCAAAATCTGATCCTTACTTTCGATGATACATACGTGCACTTCACAAACTTGTATTTTTCCGTTGGAGGTATTTTATCACAAAAAACATGAATGGGGTATTGATAACGATTGTTAGGTTAAATGACACGGGGGAAAATAAGAATGAAAACTAGCTGTAATAGGGTAAGGACAATTTTAAGTCACATTTTATTTAAGGAGCGTAATTTTACATAGGATTTTTATCAAAAAGTTTATATCAATGTATAAATGAAAAAGAATGTGATCAAAATATTTTTACAATTATTAGTTTAATATAATGATAGGGAGAAAAATTAGAATGAAAAATAGATGGGATAGGATAAGAACAATGCTAAGTCATGTTGTATCTAAAGAGCTCTATTTTATATAAGATTCTGATCAAAAAATCTATATAAAAGTATAAATGAAAATGATTTTGTGAGAAAAATATCTTTAACGATTGTTAGTTTAAGATAACAATAGAGGGAAATATTAGAATGAAAAATAGATGTAATAGGATAAGGACAATTCTAAGTCATATTGTATCTAAAGAGCTTAATCATATATAAGATTCTAATTAAAAAGTCTATATAGAAGTATACATGAAAAGGAATGTGAGAAACAAACTTTTAATGATTGTTAGTTAAAGATAATGATAGAGGGAAAAATTAGAGTGAAAAATAGATGGAACCGGATAAGAAAAATTCCAACTCATATTTTATCTAAAGAGCTTAATTCTATATAGGATTGTGATAAAAAGTCCATAAAAAGTAGAAATGAAAAGCAACGTGAGAAAATATTTTTAATAATTGTTAGTTTAAGATAATGGTAGAGCAAAAAATTAGAATGAAAAATAGATGGAATAGGATAAGAAAAATCCTAAGTCAAATTGCATCTAAATAGCTTAATTCTATATAGGATTCTAATAAAAATTTCTATATAGAAGTATAAATGAAAAGGAATGTGAAAAAAATAATTTTAATGATTGTTTTGATTATGGTAGATTCTAGAAGGCCCCATAACCATTACAGAACAACCATAAAGAAAAAAAAGAGAACAACTCATTAGAGGCAAGACAACGAAAAAACCACACAAAGAACAACTAAACAAACAAATATTTTGACCGAAGCAAAGAACGGAGAATAAGTTTTCAAAGGACCCAAAACTAGAAAAAGACTATCAAGGAGGTTCAAATCCAAATTTCAACAATGTCTTTGGAGTAGGAGCTAGGAAGCATTGAAGACTCCAATCAACAAACAAGCTACCAGTCTTATCAACAAAATTTCTCTTGCAAGAAGCACTATCCAACCTAAAGATTTCAGTAGAAAAATCCTCATTAGCAATAATTATAGGATGCAACTCAGTAGAAGTACCAAGCCTGACATCCAACTTCCTTTTTATCCCTAACATAGAATATTCACCAACGATGCCATGTGGGACCAAAGTAGGAATAGACTGGAGAGTTTCACAACTTTGGGTTCTTAGCGAAGTATTAAAATATTTAACATGAAGAGGCTGACCCTAAACAATAGGGCGATGTAGTCAAGTAGGTTCATAATGAAGTTCTTATATGAAATACCAAAGATTTTAACAAACATCCACACTTTTGGGCATCATAGAGCTAGAATTAACCAACACAAAATCTCACAAAGAGGAAGTTGGAGTTATTTTTAGTAACCTTATCTAAGGTAATTAAATGAGCAACAACATTAGTAATATCATGAAGAATATATTCATCCCAAAATTTTGATGGGAGCTCAAGGAGATGAAGCCAAATAGGTTACAAGTCAATCTTACTAACGTCAAAGCTAGTACACCAGCTTTGAAGGTGATGAAATGCCTTACCAAAAAACTAGTGGCCATCATGACAAATGTGATTGTGATCCTCAAAGGAATGAAAGGAGAATAGAAAAAATCATTCATTAAAACCTTAATTCAAAGACCAAGAGCCATCAAATAATCAAAATCCCAACTATAGATGATGTCAATATTCGGTTGATAACCAAAACCTATTCTAATAAGAGTCGAATGTAACTCATCCATATATATGTTGATCCACCCATCTGGAATAGTGAGAGAGAAAGAAGAATAAGGAGCACAAGGAATCTCTATAGAGCTAAGCTCGTGTTGAAAAGCATCCTGAGAAACAACTTCAAAGGTAGCAACACCTTGATAAACAACTCCACTTTAAATGATTGTTAGTTTAAGATAATGATAGAGGGAAAAAGTAGAATGAAAAATATATGGAATAAGATAACGACAATTCTATAAGTCATATTATACATAAAGAGCTTAATGATATATAGGATTTTAATAAAAAAAATTATATATATAAGTATAAATTAAAATGATTACATGAGTAAAATACATTCAAAATATTTTGTATTAATGATTTTCATTGAAGGCTTAGAATTTGATGGTATTTAGTTGTGTTTTTTCAACATATATTTGTTGAAATTAAATTCTTAACGATTTCATTAAAATTAATTTTAATAGGTAGAATATTATAACTAAAAATAGATCACAATGCATGGTGTTATACTTATAATTACTAAGATAATATAATGGTTGAATTTAAATATTTGTATTATTTGGTATTTAGTTTTGTTTTTATTTTGACGAATATTTTTGATACAAATATATAATGATAAGTAGGTGTAATCTTGTATTGAGTTATGCTCATTACCCTGGTCTTTTATCATTTAATATATACATATATCATTATGAAACTAGTCCTACCCTATATTTTTACACATACAAATTTATATGCATTTTCCTTCCTATTTATCACACTTATCCTTACACTATTCGTCAACACTAAAATAATTTCACAATCATGGAAAAAACATCATTATTGTAAAATTGTCCCCTTCTTTTTCAATATTTAAAATTCACATTTGGTTGACTCCAACTTACATCATTTTCCCATGCTAAGTTAACTATACACATGTTTAGAATAATTGGATGCTATGTGTTGTCTTTCAAATACATTCAAAGTATGCATTCAAATAATCAAATACCAATTCAATTTATGCATACATTGAATGAGAAATTAAGAGTGACATTTCAATTTGGTGCAATTTAAAAAAATGAGTAAGCAAATTATATCCTAAGGCCTTTGCCCATTGTGATGCAACAAAAATCCTTTTAAGTTATTTTAAAATATTTACAATCTCTAGATATTCAATAATATTTTAATAATCATCTATTCATCAAGTATAAGTGAGAATATAATTAAATTTTACGTAAAGAAGTATATATACTCTAAGTACTACTTGACAACCTTAAATCTATCCCAGCTTGGCATAGTTTTCCTTTGATTGATCACAAATTTAATATAAACCTTGAAATTCTTCACTAACTATAGTGTTGTAAATTGTTACCCTTGATAATTTCACACTAGGTTTAGCTAACTCCTATGTGCATGGACCCATTCATGATCTTAAACTACACATTTTATGATCATATTTAGAAAATAAAAATTTTAATTGAAAATATCAGTTAATGTTTATTTAACAACATTGAAAGACCCAAAATAGGTCTAAGCTAGGGTGCTAGAATCCATTTCTACGCCATTTTTTCCCCAATTTAAATATCTCATTATCGACATTTTAATATTTAAAAATTTAAATTCACTTGTAAGCTATCAATAATTAATTTTGTAGGAAATTAAAGAAATGCATGTAAATACAATTATTTTTCACCATTTGAAATAACTACCATTTTGATATGATAATTGATCATCTTAGTAAAGTAGTCAAGAGTATAATTAGTAGGATTATTGCAACATTATTCTAGTCAACCATCATGTTAGCAAGTTTGTATGTGAGTAAATTCATGTTTCACATGCATTATTTTTGTGAGAACTAACACTTGTAGGGTTTCAAATAAAGAATCTAATTCTACTTGAAGGTGATGAGTAGAATGAGTAGTAAGTTGTAATTCTTGCAAATTTATCATTCCTTTAAACATTTTTCTTTGCCCAATATAGGCTAAACACTCTCTTTACATCATCATAGCCATGGTGGAGGTAGAAATGCCAAAATGGAGTTTGACTTAGGAAAGACCCTATATGGCACAAAAAATTTTATCCTCTCTAATGTGCAAGTTATAGATCTTAATCAAATTTAGGAGAGGATTGAAGACTTAATCGCTCAATCAAGAATTCAAGCCTCGCATGTCAACGAATTGGGGAAAGTAGAATTAATTCGTGATAGATGAAGTTCCTACATTGAGTCTATAAAATAAGAGATTACATATAGTATCCAATTGAGATTTAAATTCTAATTTTGAAATTCTACATTTCTAGGCCTAGGGTGCCAGTGCCCCTATCCAGCCAATTTGAGCTCAGATTTCTATGTAAGGTTCCTATGTCTCTGCACTTTTCTCTTTTGTAAATTTTTTTAGTTTTTTTGTTCTATACTTCCCTAAAATCATAATAGTTTTTTTAGTTTCATAATTAACCTAGATCTACAATTTTATCGTCAAATTTAGTCAATTAGCAATCAATTAATCAATCCCCAAAATAAATAACCAAAATCTTGATCTAGCATTTTGGCTCTTCCATAGAGGTTTGTGTCATGCCCACTTTTTAGACACTTGATGGACACAACACAACCTAACTAATCTACATCAACCTTGACTTATTCTCAAATATTTTCTTTTATAAACAATACATTAGCATAATACATCAATTTAAGGCAACAAATTATGGTACTATTTAGTTAAGATTCAAGGTAGCAATGAATCGATTTTTAAAACAATAAATGAATGCTTATAACTAAAAACACGACATACCTCTTACTTACACAAGTTTCCCTTGCATACCATCATTTCGTAATACCCCTGCTTCATGTACCTGAACCTACAAGGTGTCTACATGACTAGATGCACAAGATAAGCTCAATGGATGATTAGTTACATGATCATCAAAATTAGCCATATCATTAATTTAAATAGATAAATCAAATGGTAGTTTATAATTTTATTTGTAAAGAAGACAAATAATACATATCATTGGGAGAAAATGGTAAGCTCAAAGAAAACCTTAGAAGGATAGGACCTAAGAGCTAGACCTATGCCTTGACGGCTCATATTTGATGGCCTTTCCTACATACATGTAGAGCCTTCATAGTTCAAATTTTATCATATCATACTTGGTTACTTAATAATGGTATCTCCCCTCAAGTTCGCTATATAACTTTAGTTCAAAAAAATCATAAACTAGTAACAATAATATATGCTAACATGAATTCTCTACTCAAATGCATCATATGTTCCTTATTCTATGAGTTATGAGCTACCTGAGTGGAGCTATGCAACCCTTTTTAGGATCCATTTCCCTAATTAGTTTCACCATTGAATGCTACCCACTTAGGTGAAATGGGGAACAAAAAAAAATTATTTAAGGATATACTATGCACAACAAATTCCAAGGAGATTTCCTTGAATGATAAGTTTGCAAGAAAAAATACAGTTCCATGTCTACCTATATCCTAGGTTCAACTGACATCTATGTATCTTAGCTTCAAACATAATGGAAACTAACATTAATCCCTACTATCTTGCATAAATGATAACACGTATTTTTTGCTTGATGTTCTTCAAGACTTCAACTATTTCTCCCTATATTTTGGATCTTAGAATTAAGGTAATCTACCTCATGTAGTTCATCTCTCAATTTTTTAAATTGAGTAATTCACTTGCATCTCAAATGACAATCAATTCATGATAATATATGTATTTATATTTAATATAACTTGAAACATCAAAAAATAGGGCTCACCAAAATGAATGAACATGATGATAAGCTGCTAGGTTTTCCTAGGGATGTTTCACTCAATTATGAAGTCCAAAATGCATATATAACAATCAAAAACTAACCCTAACTATTATAGAAACTATGAGGGGAGTTTTGATAACTTAAAACAATGTGTACCTTGCTGCAAGAAGCCTATTTTTAGGTCACAAAGGACTCATTTGCTGAAGGGAAAAATAGGATAGATCTAATGACCCAATAGTGCAGAATATATTCACTTAACACTAATACAATAGAGGAGAAGAGCATAAATAGGTTCAAAAATCTTTATAAACTTACTTGAGAAGAATACAACCAATAAGAATAGATAACAAAATTAAGCATTCAAAGTTGACACAAGATATACGTGGGAAAACCTTTACAGGTAAAAAACCTACCACACAAAGTCAAGAAAATTGTATTACAGTAACAAAATAGTTACATACAATGTTTAGTCTTCTTTGATCAGCTCACAACAACACTCTCTTGTTCTATCTCACTATTACAATGTTCTTTTTAACATACCATTTGAATGTCTCTTTTTCATGCAATATTGTACTTGACTTAATAAGTCATACGTTGCATTCAATTCTATCAACCAATCACTGATCATCAGGCTCATGAATCAATCATCCAATCATGCAACTGATCTTCTCTGACATATATCTTCATCATCGAGCCACCCAAGCATTCAATGCCATTCCATAATCGGGTTTCAATCCATGTTGAACAAGTCTGCATTAACTGCCATTTACTACATTGGCCTTTAGCCAATCAAACTATTGTCAACTTGCCACGTGTCCTTCCTGCATTCGCTATCGCACTTTGACTCTAAGTCAAAATCGGTCAAAGTGGTCCCAAGCTCGTCTAAGCTCTCTAAGTCCTTACTGTTCTACCATCGAGCCTATTCGACTTGCTCGCAGTATGGCGGTGAGCCAATCAAGCTCAATCGAGCTCTTACCGCTCTACCATAGCCAGGATTGAGTTATCCTATGGTATAGCGATGAGCTCTTCCGAGCTCACTGACGACTTCACCGAGCTCGCTCGCCTCGCCTTCAAAAAAGTCATCACGCTACCACAACAGTCATCAGACAAGACTGTGATGTGGAAATGACCGGTTTGTGGGACCACTGACGGTCTTACTATGCTACCACAGGGGCCGAGAGGCCACCCCGTGGTAGGGCAGTGACCGTCAGCCAGACCATTGGGGGTCTTATTGCAACCACTGCGGTTAGTCACTTAACTATCCACGGTGTGGCAGCAACCGCCCGACCCAACTACAGGCGGTCTCACCATGGCCACCATGGTGAGTGGACCCACCGCTTGCGGTATGGCAGTAACCGCCAAGACCATTGTAGGCATCATCATTATGGCTACCACGATCGGTTGCTTAACTACTCATGGTATGGAAATGACCGACAAGGAAAACCAAAAGATTCCAACCATGGCCACCACAGCCAAGGAATAGATAATGAGAAGTAACGCGATAAACCACCAAGGCCTTCACCATGGTACTGCCAAGGAAGGAAAAGAGCCAGGCACAATATGGCTGTGAACTGTAGAAACAACAAAAAAATTTCCAAGGCATGAAAACAGAGGATTCAATCTATAAGTTGAGACACATTTCTCAACAAGCTCCCACTTGGTGAACACTTCCAGCTCCCTCATGACTTCAAAACTTATTGTCTATCTTAGGCCACAAGGCCCATCGATTCTGTGCACCATCTAAACTTTTATGTGCTAACTGGCTTCGTCAAAGTATCTGCAACATTCTTCAAGGTGTCCACCTTTTCTAGATTGACCTTACCATCTTCAACCATATCCCTCACGAAGTGATATTGCACATTAATGTGCTTGGTTCTGGCATGAAAGGTCGGATTCTTTGCCAAAATTTGGCACTTTGACTGTCATAGTAGATTGAAATCTGCCCAGCATTAAATCTAATGTCTTAACATAAATGCCTCGGCCAAACAACTTCCTTACAGGCATGAGTTGCAGCCATGTACTCTACCTTTATCATGGATAAAGCAACTACAGCCTATCGGATGCTCATCCAACTGATTGCTCCACCATTAAGCATGAAAGTGCATCCACTGGTGGATCACCTGCAGTCAATGTCCCCTACCCAATCTGAATCAACATACCCATGAATGCTAAGAGTCCTCTGTGATGCAACCAAACTGCCATGGTAACACAGGGCATAGTCTGAAGTCCCCTTCAAATACCTGAATACTCTCTTCACAGCATCCCAATGTGATCTTCTCGGATTTTCCATAAATCAGCTTAGAACTCCCACTGCTCGGGAAATGTCTGGTCTTGTGCAAATCATAGCATACATCAAACTTCCAACAACACTTGCATAAGGCACACTGGTCATCTCCTCCATCTCAGTAGCAGACTTTGGACAGTCTTCAACAAACAGCTTAGTTCCATGCATGATTGGAACAACAAGTTGCTTGCAATCATCCATGCTAAACCTCTCTAGAACTATTTTTACATACTTACTCTGACTAACCCAAAGCTTTTTTCTTGTTATGTCCCTGGTTATCTCCATTCCAAGAGTGTACCTAGCTCACCAAGATCTTTCATTTCAAACTTTGTAGACAACTAAGATTTAAGATCAGAAATCATAGTCTTGCTATTTCCAATGAATAACATATCATCCACATACAAGGTAATAACAAGCACATGATCATTCTAAGATTTATAATAAATGCAGTGATCATATTTTGATCTCACAAATCCAATTGACAACACAAATGTGTCAAATTTATGGTACCACATTCTAGGAGATTTCTTTAAATCATAGAGAGATTTATTTAACTTACAAACCTAATTTTGTTTACCTCTTTCAACAAAATGCTCAGGCTGGGACATGTAGATTTTTTCTTCCAGCTCACCATGGAGAAACGTTGTCTTCACATCCATCTATTTAATTTCAAAATCATACACAATTGCCAATGATAATAGAAAGCTGATGGATGTCAACTTTTCTACATGGGAAAAAATTCCTTGTTTTACTAGTCTGAACACAATTTTACAGTCAAGAAAAATTATTTTCTTCACACCTTAGTCCTCACCATATGATTGGTAACCTTTGAAATATGAAATTACATTCCAAAATTATTTTTTACACCAAAATTGATAACTTTCACTAAGTAGAACAGAGAAACACAATTTCTCAAGTTCATTGTTTACCCTAACATAGGGTTTGACAGTTTTCGAGAAAAATTGCAATATCTAACTCAAATGTTAAGAAAAATTCATGATTTTTTTTATGTGGGAGGTGATTTAGTGTGAAAACACTTAAAAACATCCAACCAAGCATTCTTTCCCATACAAATTCATAAAAGAGCCTGAAACTCTGAAATTCTGAAGAAAATACAGAAAAATAGTGTGTTTATTCATTCAAAATCAGATATTCAATCACCCACAACTTTTCGAACGTACATGAGGCATTATAAATGAATTAAATACATGTATTATCAACTTCCAATTTCCTCCAAGCGAAAATAATCCCATATGACCTTTCACCCTCCCTATTTCACAGTTTTGGTAACTTTTCACAATTTTGTACTTGTGCAACTTTTGTAAATAGTGAAAAATTTACAAAATACACATAGGACTTAAAATTTAAACCTCCTAGTGATTCCCATACATGTAAACTTTATTTGATGACCCTCTTACAACATGGAGATACCCAAAATTGAATCAAATTTCAAAATGGAAGCATAGATTGTCAAGGTGCTCCTGCACCACAAACTTATCAAACACTCACAATACCATTACACTCATTATGATTGTATATTACATGATATTTATCTGATTTCCCTTCAAACGCAAACTCCCCCAATGTATCTAACTATTTTTGTAGCTTCTTAACTAACTTATCTCTTCACAACTTTGCAAAAAAATGCATTTTTTTACAAATTTCTATGCTTCCATTTTGAGCCTATCTTGCAATCATGGCATGCCATGTTACCACTTTTATTTAAAAAATTCTAGATTGAAAAAAATCATGTCACATTTGTCTATGCTAGGTTAACTTTTGTACAAGTTGATTGTAAAAATTATTTAAATGAAGCCTTGAATGGCATATTTTTCAATTAACTTGATAGGATAAATTTTTTAGGAACTAATATTTATCTCATTACCATGGTACAGATAAAATTATCCACCATGTTGAAGAAAAGACAAAGAGGAAACTAACAGATGAAGAGAATGAAACCTTCAAAGAAAAGGAGAGAGTTTGGGTGGCGGCATATCGTGAAAAGAATAAATTGGAAATGATTGACGAAAACAAGCCAATTGAAGAGGAACCTCAACCATCAAAAAGAAAATGGGAACTGGTAGCACAAAAGGCACGAATGTGAAAGCATTATCGTAAGAAAAAATTGGATACCATAGTTGAAGACACACCCTCTATGACAAGTGAATATGAAGGGACACCATTAAGCACAAGTGAATATGGAGGGACACCATCTAGCACAAGTGAATATGGACGGACACCATCTACTGCAAGTGAATATGGAGCGACACCATCTACCTCAAGTGAATATTATTAGACACCATCCAACACATCTCAAGTTGAGAGTACATCATCACTCATATTTGATGAAGAAGGTATGCCATCATCGCCTTGTGAACCTCAAGGTATGTCTTCTTCTCCACCCTCGATCGAAGGTACACAATCTAGCCCACCTCAATTAAATATTGCTGCAATTCCTAATGTTGAGATGTATGTACCTAGGAGAACACCACCTAGAATTTTTCGTAGAAAGCCAAATTATTTGAGTAATACTGATGATGAGATTTTGTAGGACATGGAAGGTAAGATTTCAACATCCACTTGTAGAAGATATGCTCATAAGATTTGGGAATGATTCTTTGAAAGGATAAATGAGACTGCAAGATGTCAACTCTTTGTTGAAATGATGTGGGGTGTAAAGTATAGGAACATCATGAAGACTATTGGGTTGAGAACATTGAATGCATTGAGTGAAGACACTATTGTGAAGAATCTAATGGATTCTTATTAGAGTGTGGGTAAGACCTCATGCTCAAAGGATAGTAATGTCACCTGACATGTCATTACATCGACTTTGGTAAGTTGTCAAACAAAGAGAGCTCATATCATTAGAAAGATGGGTGAACAAATGAGAATTAGTAGAAAAAATTTATCAAGAGTCATTCAAAGGTGGAAAATAATTGAGGGCAATGATTCAAATGAATTATGGGAATTCTCGAGGAGACTGTCACGAAAAAGATAAAGAATTTGTCGAAGCCTTGAGAACCCTAATTGAATATTATTGGAAGAATAACACAATTCCATCTTTGAATCAAAGGGATTTGATAAGAAGGAGAATCGGTAGTCAGAATCATGAGTCACATCCATAGCATTTTTTGGATATGACTCAAACCCAATTTTTTTGAAATTTTGAAAATGATTATCCTCAAATTAGTATTTCTCAAAGATTTTTTGAAATGCTTAAATCTTCAAGAGAGTTCTTATAAAAAAAATTGTGAAATAGAGGATCACCAGATATTCTATAGGACAACATGCTTGGATGGTTCATGCGAGTGTTTTGATGGCTTCCAGCATATACCAGTATGTCAACATATGGAAAGCAGAGATGAGGTGGGAAAAAAACTAGTAGAGTTCAGGAAGTATAAAACAATGGCATATGCTACAAAAGATGGGTCTCAAGAAAAAATGTGTGATTTGGTTATTGAGAAGACTCCAGTATACTAGTTTATGTCCATATTTTGTGACAATATACTATCTAATTATGCAATGCATACCCAGAGAGCCCAATGGTTGGACGTGCAATTCAAGCTATGCAAGGACACCTTTCCAGTTGGAAGCATATTATCAATGGTTGAGTTTGTGAAGAAATACATTCTACAACCACAACGTGAGGTGTAGTGATAATATTACAACTCCACACAAGTTTTTAGATTTGTGCACATAGCATTCATTCATGCATCTGATAGTACAAATGACCAAAGGAAGGTATTGATGGAGTACCACTTTTATATTAGGGATGATCGCACAAATTCTCTATAGTTCATGCAAGGTTTCTTCTAGATGTTCTACAGTGGTTTGGCTCAAGGGGCATAGAATATGACCGACATATAATATGGTCTACTAAATATGCAACATAGTTCTATAACTCATGCATGTTCTAATGGTTGTGCAGGATGCATGTCAAATTACAGGTGTTCAATGTATGTGGAAATTTTGTGAGGTCGGACATGGAAAGGGGGAGCATGATGGTGCACGAGCATGTGTGAAAAGAGCATTAGCATGAGAAGAGTTAAAGTATAAAGATAGTGCAAAGTTGACAGATGCAAAATCAATCGTTGAGTGGTGTAATGCTTTGATGGGTCCAGGTACTGAAGGTACGTCTTTAGTTCGTAGATTTTTTTGGTTGATGGATAATACTAACATTGCACCATATGAAGACTATTATGTAGTAACAAGATTGAGTGAGGTACAATCTTTTCTTAGCTCAAATGTAGGTTCATGGAGTATCGATACACGAAATATGGAATGATTTTGTTCTCCATATACTATGCAAGATTGGAATGATTGTGAGTCAGGGGAGTGGGTTGACAAATGGTTGACAATTTATCTTAGCTCACTTTACACTTATCACCCTTCGATGGTATTGGAACTGACACAGATGGAATCATCAGTCGACTTTGACCACATATCATATCTATTTCAACTAGGTGATATCTCTAATTTCTTAGTTGTTGAAATTCCATATCGTTATCTTACTTTTTACTATATTCATAATATTGAAAAAATTCAAGATGTTTTCTTGCACATATCAATGCAGGGCATGTTTATGCAGTTATTGCAGATGAAGACAATGAAGAGGGAACAAAATATTACTTGTGTCATTGTGTTGAGGCCAAAAATAAATTGGAGGCCCCAGTTATAGATGGAGAAAACATTGAATACCCTATAGGCTCAGTTGTGGTTACTGGAACATGGCTTAGAAGGTACCCACACTTGAGTGTTAAACATTGGCTATTTCAAGACTTTGACACGCATCATAAGATTCTTCATTAATCGAACCTTTTTGTGGCATCCAATATTTTTTTGACCAAATATGGGGGTAGACCTTTGAACAAGATCTTGTGGAAGGTTTGTGAGTCTGACCATGAGGCAATACTTGACACAATAAAGAGTAGAGAAGACCTGGATGGTTCATTGGATTAATTTGTAAGTATATGCACATTGGTTCTTATTAATTTATGCTTTTATGCACATTAATTTTTTTGATTCCAATGTTATCATCTTATTTTACTTTGTGTATTTGTAAGTAACATACTAAACAGTGATTGGTGTCCCCTTGGAAAAAATGCAGATATATGAGTCATCCAAGAGAATGTTAGCCAGAAAAGCAATGCAACATCCTTATTTTGATGATCTTGAAAAATCTCAATCATTATTTTAAGCCATTAGAAAAGTGTGTGCAAAGCTTGGTGATGTAATTTCAAGTTAACCTTCTCATGAGCAGCTATGATGAAGACATTATAAGAGCATCTGAAATTTCAACTTACTCTTTTCATGACAGGTGTTGTGTGCAATAGGTATGTTGGAATTCCCAGTGAAGACATGTATGACCTTGAGTGACTAAGTTGTGAGACCTACATGCCTATCTGTAAGTGCCTTCCATCTATTTTTATTTTATTTCCATTTTGGATGCTCTTTTTTTCCTCTTTTACTTTGTGTATTTGTAAGTAAACTACTAAAAATTGATTGATCTCTCATTGCAGAAAATGTTGATTTATGAGCTTTCAAAGAAAATCTTAGCCAAAAAATAATTCAACATCCTTATTTTGATGATCTTGACAAATCTCAATTTTTCTTTCAAGCCATTATAGAAGAGTGTGTGAAGCTTAGCGAGGGAATCTCAAGTTACTCAATTGAAGTTAACCTCATAATGAGTACCTATGATGTAGATATTTAAAGAGAATCTTAAATGTATGAGTGACATTGTAAAATATTTGTGAGAACAAAGTACCTAAGGCATTGTATTGAGATTTACTTACATAATGAGATTTACTCAAAATATTGTAACTTTGGAGTTCATGTTTGGTGTAGTAGCACCTTGTTCTGTAAATTCCTTCAATAGGAAAATTTACAAAATTTGAATTTTGAAATGTAAAAAATGTGAAAAAGGTCATGTAAAGGTCATATGTAATGTATTCAAAGTCTCAAAGAGGTCATTAGGTGATTAGAGAAGCGATATAAAGCATGTAAGGTTGAATTAGGATGTTTTAGCTGTGTGTGTGTTTATTTGTGCAGGGAAATTCAAGAAACAAAGGTGGAGTTTCTGCTAAAGGGTTTTATGATGAATTATCAAGTGAAAAGAGTGGCTCCATGTGGTGTTTTGAGGAAATCTTCTCAAATTAATTCACAAAAAAACTCACTCCACCATACCAAACCAAAACCCTTATTTTATGCTAGTATAAGGATGGTTTATTGAAAGGAATGGTTCCACACCTTACCAGAACATGCCACCACATCAAAAATTCCTAAAATAACCTACAAAAACTCAAAATAAAATCACCCAACCTCTACATGAAATATTTTATCAAACCCTAGGGTGAAACCTCATTTTTCACGCCCTTTTCCATTAAAATCTATAGGGGAAGCAACACAAAACCCATAAAAATTATTCCCTTTCACTCAAAAATTTCTCATCACATCCTACAGGATCGCGTTGAGCCCCTCTAGAAAAACCTCTCTCGGTATTAGCTTATCTCAGAGTGGTTTTCTCGTGGCAGCAGATTTTCACTTGATGGAAAAAGTGTCAAATTCAAGTTGTGCAAAGTTGCAAAGTGGTGCAACCTTTGCTCTGAAACTTGTGTGACCAAAATAAATGATCCAATGTTTCTAAATAGGTATTTTTATGCTAGGAATGGTCTTGTTTCACACCAAAACACGCGGAATCGCTCTAAGCTACGTTCCACCAGATCGATCCCTTAAGGGTCCAAAGTGCAAAATGGCTGAAAACACGAGTGTTCTATTAATCAGATACCATGATGCTTAGAAAATTCCCATCTGATCCTAAAGGATTGCATTGGGACCATCTACAAAAACCTCTCTCGGTTTTGGCTATCTCAAAGTTGTTTTCCCGTGGCAGCGGATTTTCACTTGATGGAAAAAACATCAAATGTAAGCAGTTTAAAGTTGCAAAGTCGTGCAAATTTCATTCTACAACTTCTGTGACCAAGTGGATGGTTCCAACACGTCCGCGTAGGTATTTTTATGCTAGGCATGGTCCTCTTTTGCATTGAAACACGTGGAATCACTCTGAGCTACGTTCCACTGGATTGATCCCTTAAGGGCCCAAAGTGCAAAATGGCTGCAAACTTCATCATGCTATTACTCGGATAGCATGATGCTTATAAATTTATCATCTAATTCTACAGGACTATGTTGGGCCCCTCTACAAAAACCTCTCTCGATTTCGTCTATCTTGGAGTGGTTTTCCCATGGTGGCGGGTTTTCACTTAATGGAAAAAGTGTCAAATTCAAGTTGTGCAAAGCTGCAAAGTGGTGAAAAAATTTCTCAACACACATGGCATGAAAAGCTTAAGTTATCCCTTTGGGCTACCAAGGTGACTCCTTAAAGAACCACTGGTTGTTCTCCTTATGTACTTGCTCATGGAAAGGAATCTAAGTTACCTATTTCCATTGAGTTACCAACTTTGAGTTTTTCTAAAGAACTAGAGTTGTTAAATGAACAACCTCTCAAAGTGAGATCTGCATAGTTAATGGAGCTTGAAATACATCAAGCTCAGATGAAGAGATCTTTTCATAAAAGGGCAAGGCCACGAGATTCCAAATAGGAGTGCAAGGAGAATAAAACTTTCCAAATTTCTAAGTTGACTAGAGAGGTGTTGTCTATCCTAGTTAATGGGATCCACCTAAAGCATTGTCTTTGACATAAGTATTGTTTTGAAAATAGTATAGTATTTGCTACTAATAAGTTCTTCACGCACATTTCATTTTAGTTGTTTTTGCTTTCCCTAAGTGCGGTTGTGCAATTTTTGGTTGGCCATCAGGGCTAGTTAGTTTTCTTTTAGTATGTTTGGTTTTGTTTTGCTGTTGCTTAGAGTTTTACTATTTGACTTTTTGAGTTTCATGAAGGGGAAGATTTGGCTCTACACCTAATGGAGTATTAAAGGCAACTAATCTAATGCTTATCAGGCAAGCATGTAGCATAAATCACCAAAATGTTACCAATTTTCACTACAACTCAATTGGTAGAGCTGATTAGTTTCATTTTAAATTGAAAGTTTAGTTAGTCGATGTATATGTTTAGATTGTTGTTTTGCATTAGATTTATGAATTTTCAGTTATGCAAATGTTTTCAGTGAAATAATTTCAAGAGTTATGGCATTTTGAACTGACTAAACAAAGATGTCTAAGAAGAGTTACCCATAGTTGTGAGTAAAACAAAAAGCCATCATATGCTATCAGTAGTCAATGAGTATATACATGTGTGGAATGAAAAGAAAAGCCTGCAAGTTATGTATCAAAGAATTCTACATTTTGACTTGGTTTTTTGCTTCATGTCATTCAAGTGTTGCTACAACAAGAGCATTATAAAGGAAAAATGGTGTTGTTTCATTCAATTTAAAATAGAAATAGAACAGTGGAGCATTATTTTCCTATCAAGGGTTTCATTAATTTCATGATATGCCAAATAATGGTAATTTTCTACTGGAAAACAAGGAGTTGCATATATGGTGTAGCTTAAATGTAGAATTCTTCTTATTATAGTTTACCCATTTGAGGTTTTTTGTCAAAAGATACAAAATACATGGAATACTATCATGGGTCGAGCCTAGGAGTTGGAAGAATACAAAAGAGTTTCAAGAAAGTGTGACAAGAGTTTCTTAATAAGAAACAAAGTATTTTTTTATTTCATACTTAAGACAATGATGATGCGGAGATTTTAAAATACTCAAGTTGAGCATATAATAGCTGCGGTCTAGAGGAAGCTTTTGACTCAGATATTCACCAAAGTCAAAAGACCATTTGAATTTTCCATCAAAATGTAAAAATCAGAACAAACAATGCATATAATGCAAGTTTCCTCATGGAAATTTATTAGAAAAACATGTAATAGTCATGACCTATAATGGAGGAAAAGCATAGAAATTTATAGTTGGTCCATCCATAATAATAGCTTCTTTTTTTGTATCAAAACTCTTTGATTTTATTTACAAAAATGCTCAAACAGAAATCTTCCAATGAAGATCAAATAGAATGCAAAGATGAAGCACATAAATATGAAGAAAAATCATAAGAATACATGTGATGGCCACAACCTTGAGGCCAAGTTCTTCTTTCAAAATGAATGGGAAAAGCCATGAGGTGGTTTGAAACCAACTTACCTTGCTTGCGCATGAAGAATAGGCCCACAAAGAGTTTGAGTGGTGGCTTCAAGCTGCAAATCCCTAAGCCATGGTGGGGGCACCATTACTTCAGCAGAGAGCAAGCTCTTCAAAATTACAAGTGTAAAATGATGGCCAAAAAATTAGGGTTGAAGATTTTTGTTATTAGGGTTTTCCCATTTTTCCCTAATTCGAACTTAGGTAGTTTTCTATTTTTGGGGGGGAAATATCAAACTCTTAATGCCAAGTATATCATTTGACTAGGAATCATTTGCCTAAGTCTTTAGGCTAGGTTTTGATACAATATTTCATAGTCTAAAATACCTTAGGTATTTTATTTTAATGTCAATACTTATGCCTTAGGAAAAAACATTCATGCATTAGGCTTTATTTTCATTCATTTTGAAAAAATCAATTGGAGGTTAATAATAAACATCTATGCTTATATTTTTGATTTTTTAGAGAAAAATCAAGTTGTAATGGAGATATAAAATTATTATTTTTGCAAATATTTCTAAAATTTTAATTGCAAAATTAAGTCAAATTGAGAAAATTGAAACATCAAATATTTTGTAAAGAAAAGATTAAAACGATTTTGTATAAATTGTTTTATTCTTTTGCTATTTTTAGAAGTTTTGTGAAAGTAGTGGTGGTATACTTTTCCTTGGGTGAAATTGAGTTGCATGGGGTGAGGATAGGGTGTTTGTTTTACTTTTAAAGTAGAATGGACCTATTTTTGGATGCTTTTTGGGATAGACATGCAAAAAGTGTGAGCTTTCCACTTTTGTTACACATTATGATGCAGTTTTGGTTGCTTTTTTAGGCGGGTTTCTTCTCGAGCTCGGATTAGAATTTTGGAGAGATTTATTAAGGAGAAAAAAATAGGGTTTTTCTTAGTTCAGATCATTGTTTCTTCCTCTCTTGTTCATGTAGAGAGTTTGTAAGTAGATTTGCACTTAGATTTTGAGAGTTTCACTCTTTCATTCAATAAAACAACAAAATTTCCTTTCTCATTTCTTGTTTACAATTTCCAATAGTAATTTGATGTGTCTTGTGATTCAAATCTATTGAATCCTTTTCTTATCTTACTGTTGTAAAGTGATTTGTAGGATTTGCATGCTAATTCAGGTTGTGCCTTGTGTTTATTCTAAACCTTTGCACAAATCACTTTTGGATTATATGTGTTGTGAGATTGTCAAAGTGTTATTTTTAAAAATATTCTTAAAGTTGGTCAATAATTTTAGGTGATAGAATTTCAGCCATAAGTTTTAAATCCATTTTATCCTTCTAACTCTTTACCTCAAAAATCATTTAGAAAAAGAATTATCATTCGGAGAACCAACTCACTCTGGAGATTCCTTCTTCGTTTAAATCACCCACATCTGAAGAAGGTTTCCATTTGCCAATAGATAGTTAATTTTTCTATAAATTTAGCATAGGGTGCATATCTGATTAATAACAGTAATCAACATAGTCTTCCAAGATCTTATGTATGTAATCATGAAATATGAATGCCATAGCTCATTGATATGTTGTAGCCACATTCTTTAATCCAAAGGGCATAATTACCTAACAAAATTTTCCACAAGGGTATGTGCGGGATCATGATGGGCCAAAAAGTGGTGATATGTAAGTGATATGATGGCCCATGTGGCTGATGACTTTTTTTTTACCAAAAATTGATGAAACGAAAAGGGTTTTTAAAGGATATTCTCAGCTTTCCACCAATATAAATTATGCTTTACTTTGAATTTAATAATTAATTATTATTCATTTTCTATTTGAATTACGACTATAGCCCTGATTGATAGGCTGATTGAAAAACATCTATTTCTTTCAAATGATATCACATTTTTTGAATCCAAAACATGTGTCACATTCTATGCTTCACATACTATAGGATTTTAAAAAAAATGAATTTCATGAATTTTTGACCAAGTTAAGGTGGTCAGACATACGAGTTTTTATATTTTTTTAAAGTTGTAATAAAAAAATCATAATTAATTATTTACTTGGAAAAAAATTGCAAAAAAATATGCATCACATCGGAACATGAGTCTTCTACTTATATCTAAAATCTTATAAAAAAATATTATCATTTTATTGTGGTTAGGGTGGTCAGATAGACACCTACTTATTTTTTCCCAGAAATTCAAATACTACTGCATTGAAATTTCAAATTTTCACCAAATTTTCTTTTTTCAAATAAAAATAAACCTAGTAGTTTAGAAACTACATTCAATTTTCTACAAATTTTATTCTTACATATTTTCGAAATAATATAGATAACTTATTCAAATTTTTACATCAAGTTGCCTAACTTTGATTTTTCTGATTTTTATTGCCACTTAAGGGCCTATTTTTTCCATGATGATCCTATACATGCCCCCAAGATTTCATGAATCTTGTTTTGTATTGATCTTGAGGGTTGATAAATATTTGATTATATATGAAAAATCCATCCATGAACGACAAAAAAGCATGTTTTGTAGTCGAGTCTACCATCATGTTAATATTAGGAAGAGGGAAATCATCTTTTAAAGATGCTTTATTCAAATCACAAAAGTTCGTACACATCCTAATATGATTATCTATTTTCACAACTACGACAATGTTTGACATCCAAGGAGAATAATCAATAGGTCTGATAAACCCAACATCAAAGAGTTTTTCAATCTTGGCCTTAACTAGCAAGGCTATCTTAGGATTCATCTTTTGTATCATTTATCTAACGGGTTTGGAATTTTTGGCAAGGACTATATTGTGTGTTATGATCTTTGCATCAATTACACGCATATCCAAATAAGTCCAAGAAAAATGTTCACGAACATCATGATGTAGAGTTACATGATCTTCTTGTTCATCATCATCAAAACACTTTCCTATCTTAATCACTTTTTCTTTATTACTAAAATCCATCGGTACATCAATGGTGTCTCCAAAAGGATGTGTGTTTTGTTTCAGAAACTCAGGGTTGTATTCTTCATAATCCTTATCAAACTCAACATCTTCCTTTTCTCCATCTTCTTGTCTAACATTATTCATAGCACATGTAACCCATTTATTTTTAGGACGAGTAAATGTTTTATCATAAACTCCTAACATTTCTTTATGGGTTTCATCATATTCAAAGAATTCCAATGATGCTTCACAAGTTGCATCAATCAATTCTAGATGTTTTAAGTTGAAAGTTGTTTTAGGTTAACACATGATAGTGTTGATATTTAACAAAGGTATTTTAGCTTCTTGCATTATCTGAGAAGGACAAATCCTATTCTACTTTTTTCTTCTTGTGTGGTAGGCTCTATAGGAACACAAATGCCTTGTTCTTCTTTCCACATATTTTTCCATTATAACCAATTTCCTTCATGAAATCATAACCTTTTGCATGGGTGATCCCACAATACTGGTTTACAATTTTTGGCCAAACTGGACACTGAAATGATTTTTTCTAACTAAATCTTCACTTTCGGTCACCTATAGCGGCTAAATCGTGAGGAATTTGAAGATGGTGTAAACTAGTGATTTGTGACATTTTGTCTATAGATTCTAAATATATTTTTTAAAAAAAAATTGGAGTGAGATTGCACTTATTTTTTCATCTCCTTCAAAAACTAGTTTTTTTAGTAAACAACATTTTTAACGAGTGACACTCATCGTATACAACATAAATTTTTTCCATCAAGGATAAAATTCTATTTTTTCCAAATTTAGATTTGTAACTCTGATATCTAGTGCTTCCAATTGGTTTCATAGTGTTTTATTGAATATTTTTTCTTTAATCAAGTTTCGAAGTCAGACAAATTATAATTCAAACATAGGTGGACCGTATACAACATAACTTTTTTGTATGTATCGAAATTCAATTTTTTCGCTAGATCAAGGACTTCAATAACTGGTACACTCATATTTTTCAAATTTTTTTAATAATCTACTATTTTTTCACATGTGCATAACAAAGAGCTTGATTTTCGATAAAAACCTATGTTTAATAAAACTAAAAAAGTAAATACATAATAAAACTTAAACATGTTAAAATTATATTCATTGGATAGCTCATTCCAAGGACTACCATCATCCAATTGGGTCTGTGAAGTCTCCTCCATTTTCATCCTCAATCAAAGCTTTGGAGGAAAAAATTCTAGATTTTTTTGGTGCCAGAGGGTGAGAAGGTGGGAAAAGGGGGTTTCGGACGAACCAGGAGGGTTCAGGTGAACCGGGGGAGTTTGAGCGAACCCCCTTTCAAAAACTATTTTCTTTGCATTTTTTTGTGGCAATGGTGGGACCTTGTATTTAATGGTTTCACTTGAACTATGATTCTAACGAACCCTCTTTTGGTTCGCTCGAACCAAAAAATTCATTCAAACCCCAAAAACCAATTTTTTTTTCATGGGGTCATTTTTTGCAACTTTTCCTTCCTCGCTTGAGTTTTAAACCAATTTTGTGGGTTTTCCCCATAAAATATCCATTTCTTTTGGGTTTGGTAGTTGTTGATAGTCTATCTCACCAAATTTTGTTTTATAGCTTGTGTCATCTTCTAGAGTAGATGAGGTAGATGCTTGTGATTTTTATCCTACATTTTGCGTTAACATCACCATAGGTTGTTTTTTTTCAGCTTCTTTCATTGTGATCATGTATTCTCCCATAAACAAAGGTGTGAATTCTAAGGAACCCCAATCATCTTATAACAAATTTGTTACTTTTTTCATCTCATTTTTCTTTTCTTTCAATGGTTCTATCTTCAAATTTGGAATGAGTTTGTTTAGAGGATTTTTCTTTCCCTTTTCAACTTGTAAATAACTTTCAAGATCTGGGTCTATTTCAACTTGGTACACTTTATTTTTATAGACATACTTCATGATATGATGAAGAGTCGAAGGCACCTCATGCATCTTATGAATCCAGGGTCTTCCTGAAAGGAGGTTGTATTAAAGGTCATGATGAATCAAATGAATAGGAGTTTATGAGGTGGCCTTTCCGACCGTAATAGGTAAAGTTATCACACCTAGTGGTTGCTTTCCTACATTATCAAATCATAGAATCAATAAGGAATCAGGTTGAATTCTTAATTTATCCAGGCCTATTCTTTCCATAAGGTTCACACTACACATGTTAAGAGTAGAGTCATTATCAACAAGGGTTCTTTTTATTCCAGTCCTATTATATACAACTACTATCATGAAGGCATCATTTATCTTTCTCATTTCCAAGGGTGGTAGCTCATGCTGGGGAAAGGTGATGTCTACATTAATTATGTTCATTCCTTGAATTAAAGTTGCTACATCACTTGGATTTGTCTTAGAAGTGAGCACAACTTGTTGCAAGGTTGTTTGGAGCATAGTGTGAACTAGTTAGGTGAATTTTCAATTAGACCCCATAGGGATATTTTTGCGGGAGTATTCTTAATTTTATCAACAATATAATACTAATTTCCACTATTTGAAAGCAAACAAGGCGCACTAGGCAATACAAAGTTAGGTAAAGGTAAATATGTTGAGGTTGATTGTCTTGGTTGTGGATTTCTTGTGGTGTTATATGTATGAGAAATGAAATTGCAACTTGATTTCTATGGAACATTATTCTTCATTCGTTCAAGAGTGAAAATGGTTTTGTTTTGTATTTGAGGTTTGTGCAAAGGTGGGTAAAGGATAAGTTGAGGTTGAATCACGTTAACTTCTATTGGTTTTATTTTATCATAACAAGCATTAGTGGATGAACCTTGTGAGATGAAATCCTCAAGGGCTTCATCTAACATGTCAAAGTAATCACTACTAAAAGGCTTCGGGTTTAGGTTAACTTGGAAAAAGAGATTTGACATACTCAAATAGCTATGCTTTCTTCAAGTGGTTCATCAAGTTTTAGGTTTTTTTGGTTTTTATTTTCTAATGAATACCAAATGGAATCTAATCTAATTTAACTATGAACTAATGTTGAAAATGAAAAGTAAGGTAATTTGACTCTATCCACAATCAAAATATATATGAATTAAGCTAAATCTAATGAAATGAGTGAAACATAAACTTTGTAAACTGAAACAAAAAGCTAACAACAACAAATCGAAGCACATAAATAGAGAATTTAATGTTGGAAAATGCAATTTAAAATATGAAATGAGACTAAATCGCCTAGTGGGGTGTATGATTCTTAAACAAGGGTTTTTAGGGATTTGAGTGTTGAATAATGGTCACCATAGAATACCCAGAAATCTGGCAAAACCACCTGTACTTGGACTAAATTTCCTAGAGGGGTGTATGAGTCCTAATTTAGGGTTTTTGCAAATATATCAATAAATTTTGAGAGAGAGTTATGCTTTCTTGTTTGGATGATTCTAAAATAAATGAAAATGCAAATTTTAGATGAAATTTATCGATGCAAGATGTGAAAATTTAACCTATATGTACTTTCACTAATGCAAGATATAGAAAACCTAGATGCAAATCAAATAATGCAAAACCCTAATGCAAAGTCAATGTAAGCTAGATCTAGGACCTAGAAACCTAAATAGAAGATTGAGAAATTAGAATGGTGCACCTAGAAACCTGTAGCAGCTTGAATGGAGACCTAAAATGTTGAAAATGATAAATTTAATATCTGCTAGGACTCATGTGTCAATCTAGGCGATTTAGTCCCAGATTAGGGTTTTTGGGCAAGAATAAAAATTTGACAATGTTGATCAAGGATCTTCAAAAATTTGGAAATTTTCTTGTAGTGGGACTCATATGCACTTCTAGCATACCAGTCCCATTCTGATATTTTGGAAAGTCGAAGTCTAGATCTACTCTCCAATCTCTGCTCTTCCTTCCTAATCTGATTTCTAGATTTGAACTTGTAAATATATATGCAAAATAGAATATACTATTTATTTTCTTATGGGGGTTTACCTCGGTCAAACCCCTATTTCGGTAATTAAAACTTGATGGAAATAATGAATCTTGAATGTAAATGTGAATATAAACCCTAACCTTAAGTGTATCTAAGATTAGTAAATGCAAAATGCAATGTAGCCCTATCCTAGTGTGCTAGAATGAAATGCATGAATGAAATATGAAGATGAATGACTCACTTTGGGAGATGTCTAATCACCTTAATAAGCCATAATGAATTCATGTACCTTCCTTAGGATAAAATTAGAGTGATATGGAGGCTGGAATTGCTTAGGAAACAAGTCATTAGGCTTGGCTTGATGGCTAGTTGCATCTCCCCAACCCAGAATCCATCATGACTCACCATAGGAAACCATAATACATCCTTGACAATGCTAGATCTTGAATGAAAGTGAGCTTGAAGACCTAAAAAAATACTATAATGCTACCCCAAGACTTCAACTTTTCTTTCTCTTGAAAACTTGAATGCTCTTATGAAAGAATGTTTGAATGCTTATGAGTGCTTAGATCTTGAATTTATTTCTCTAGATTGAAAATAATGACTTAGAAGCTTTCTTATATATGCATTGCACCTAATTAATGGTTTATTAGATCTCAGAAGAAGAAATCAAACAAAATTTTGAATTAGAAACTTGAATTTCCCGCTCAAACCCTAAAAATAGGCCACACGAGACTTATATGCCACTTGTGGTGTATGGGTCCCACCTAGGGGGACTCATATGCCCAAGGTGGCGTATGAGTCCCACCCTACTTTTTCGGGGTCGACCATTGATGTGTTGTTAGAAATTTAAGTACTTTTTTTGGTTTTGTTGGGATTTTAGGTAAAATGAGTCTTGTGATTCGAAATAAAGTGTCTTAGGGGCCTATTAATGATGATTAGAAGGGTAATTAATGCAAGGGTGCTAGAACAGGTTCAGATTAAATGAGAAATTATATCTCCAATAAGGGAGTACAATTTACTTCATTATACTACTACTACATCAATCTTATTGAAAATACATATATTATTTTGAGAACAAATAAAAATAGAGAAGATCAATGGAGATGAATCAACTATGGCATAGAGATTGATTATTATTGTTTCATTATTAGGATTTATATTTTCATTTGTGCATCATTATTGGATTAGGGTTATTATTGCTTGAATTAGGTAGTTTTATGGTTGTTATTATTGATTCATTCTTATAATACCAAATTTTACCCTATCTACATTTGGTGAACCCAACATGAACTCACCAAATCTATCAATTTTTTAAGGAAATTTTAATTTTTCAGTACATTGTAATTGATTTGTGCGGCTATGCAATTGAGACTTCAAACTATGAAATCATTGTATGACATGATGTAGTTGTTGAGCACAGAGCTACAATCATCACCCAGGAAGATGCATCTGACCATCATTTTGAAAAAACACATTTTTCTTAAATTATTGTTATTTTGGATCATTTTCTTGATTATTGGTTATCGATCTATCATTCTAATAGTTTATTTTCATCATCTACATCATCTTTTTTGTTGTTTCCTTGCAGATCTGGGTGTTTTTGTAGTTACATGTATAAAGCCACAATTGTTATAGAGAACACCACAATCATTTAGTAGTGCACAACAATTGCCTTTCAGTTCATCATAGTTTCAGTGACACAATATAGCCTTTGTACGTTGTAGCTAATTGTCATAACAAAAAGAGGGTATAAATTTGATATTTTCATTTTCTACTTTTTACAATCATTAGGGAAGAGGTTTTTTGTGTTACTAATATTTGATTTTCATCTTGTGGCAATCATTGAGAGAGGACCTATTGATATAAAATAATAATCCAATTTCTTGAAAGGTTCCATTGTGTTTTTATGATTTTTAAATTATGAACATTTGGAATTGGTGCTTAAAAGTAATAAGTTTCTTTTATGTCTTGTGCTTGCACATTGTGTTAAAATTCTAGATTGGTGTGTGTATCCTCTCCCCTTGTGCTTTGTTTGATATTGGGTGTAAGAGAAACACATAGAAATCTATTTAGAGAGGTATTCCTTTGAGACACATCCTAACAAAGAACTCAAGGGAACGACCTCAAAGCGTGTGTTTAGATGGGATATATTAAAGGTGCAAAGATGAAATTTAGTAGCACTATGTAGGAATGTTATACCTTGCATGTCAATTTTGAGGTGGATTTATAGACCACACATAGTTTGATTAGAGAATTAAGTCTCTCACATATGAAGTATACCTCTAGTGTTCACTGTGTCATTAGAAACTTCTTGTTTTATAGACCAAGACTTTTTTGGTCATATTCTATTGTGATACAAGGGATGTAGATTGTACCTTAAAGTTACTTACCACATCTATTTATTGGTTGAGGTGGAAAGGTTCCTTGTTTGGAGTTATTCCTTTTAAGGTAAGAGGTGTCAAGGTGGTACATGACCTTGGCATACTCTAGCTTCACCCACTCCTTGTTCACGAATTACATCACTCCTCTAAGGGTGAGGTAAGCCACTTTATTAGAAAAACCAAATTATTCCCTAGGTTTTTCTTTCTTATATTGTTTATGAACCAAGGCCTAGCAAGTCTTATCGAAGAAAAATTGCAAACATACTCACTTACCAAAAATTCAATGAGTCAAATCAGCCAAATATATTTTTTAAGGGTTTGTTGTGTTTTATAATCAAATTTGAACTTGCCAAAAATGGAAAACAACCTAGAAAACATCAAATTAGGGCTAAAAAGAAGAACATTGCAACTATTAGTAGAACACCATAATCATCAGATAATACACCATAATTCTCAAAATTTCTAGGAAACCAAAAACTTGCATTTGTCTATGCATCATAATTGATCAGTGATGTACCATAATTGACTGGCTTTGCACCACACATGTGGCTTGGAGCACCACAATCGTCAAAATAGTTATTTTGGGGAAATATCTATACATCCAACTTTCAGTTTCCTTATAGATTATGACTATACACTCAGACCATAAACTTTTTTGGGTTTAGTCAGTCCACCACATTAGGTCATCTTTCATGGTCCTAGTTTGCATCCATCCATCTTAGCTTCATTTTAGCACCATCTTTGAGTCTTTAGATCAGAAAGCTTATAATACTATTGAGAAGACCATTAGTCTCATAGTTAGGTTCCTTAACCTTATCATGCCTCTCATCTATCTTATCTTTAGGTTGGGTCTACAACTCATTAGTCTAGCTTAGGTTCACCTTTGATGAAATCATCATCATCATCATCTCAGTTTATCCTCTTAAGGTCTTGACATTTAGAGTTGTTACTAAACGGTCCATCATAGTGTTCTTATCATCCTCCTCTAGGGTTCAATTTTGTATACCCAATCCAAGCATAGTCATAGTTCAATTAGAACTTTGCATCCCAAGCATAGTAATAGCTTCATCATTTTTGCATATAAAAAAACTTGGTTATAGTTTGTATTGTCATCCTTATAGTCCAAAAAATCCAAAAACATAGCATAGTGTAGAGTCATCTTCCATTTTCATCCTTAGTTTACATTTCCATTTTAGTTTCATACTCTTCAACAGTATCAACATCCAAAGGTCATAAGTCTTATATGGTCTTGACTAGGTCATGAAGGAAACGAAAATACATGGATTCCTCATATGATCCCAATTTCAATCTAACTAGCACCATGAAATTTGGGTCCTCTTCAAAGCAACCTCAAACATTACAAGATAAAATTCCAAACCCATTCTATAATTTTACATTAAAAGAGGTTAACCAAAACCCAACACAAGAATATATTGAATAAGATTCTCAAGATTCTAAGATAGTGTGTATCATAGAAGAGATGGTTAGATCAAATCCTAATCAGTACTTGTCAGTTCTCTCCCAAAATGGTGCCAAGATTCTCTTTAGTTTTTACACTTCCAAAATTGTAGAGGGAACAACACAAACACAAACTCAAGGTCTTGGTCACAGCAGATTTTCACAAGGTCAATCATCCTCAAGAAAAATGCACACTAGTTTTTCACTCAAGAGAACACATAATATAACAACTACATGCATCCGCTCTCCTCCAACATTTTGGAGAAAAAACACATGCAACATCTCAACGACCAACTATGACATTTAGTAATCTATTTGCTTCATCCTCTAGTACTATGGGAATGAATTTTGGAAATCCATTTAGCACATCCACCCAAAAAACCACACTATCAACCAACAAAAACATAAATCAAAATCCAAACACACCACACAAGACAAGAAGGATCCATATTGTCACATCAAGAGTGCCAACCCAAACAACCAATACTACAACAAACACAAACTTTACACCATAATTCCAACACTCCAACGAACCTGCATCACAATAACATGTCACTCAAAACACCAACATCATACCACAACCTCAACACACCAACCAAGCCTCGCCACAACATCAAACCAATACCAATACCATGTTCACATCTCACTTCCAACAAGGCAATCAAAATCCTTTACAAAAAAACACCAACCCAAATCCAACACTTACATCCAACTTTCAAAACCAAAACCCACCATACAACCATCTCAAGACACTCAACACCAATACCTACCCTCTTGGGAAAAGTCAACCAAGAATTCCACCATCAACCATGGAAAATTTTATGTAACAAAAAATGGAAAACATGCAAGTGGGTACAACAATGAAAACATACTCAATGGAGGAACTATGTTTGTATCCCTTTGATAGTAGCATATACATGCCACCTTTCCCACAACACTTCAATGCACCAAGCTTTAACAAGTATAAGGGGAAAGGAGATCTATTGGAACACATAAGGGAGTTTAAAACTATGTGTATGGACATTGCTTTTGAGCCTATGTACTTGATGAGATTATTTCCATGTAGCCTTTTGGGGTAGGCTCTAGAGTGGTTCACACATCTTCCTCCTGAGCTAAGAAGAGGGAATGAACTAGCTAAGAAATTCATCACAAAATTTTCCTATAACATTGAAAGTGACATGCCCCTATGAAATTTATGTATAACCAAACAAAATTAAGGGCATCCACTTACATCACTTTATCAAAGGTGGTGAACTATGTCTAGCAAATATGCTTGCCACGTACCAAGAAAATTGTTGGTCCATATCTTTGTGGAAAACCTCAACACATAACTGATGATTCAATTTCAAATCCATTGTTCCAACACATTTGAGGATGTCATTGAAAAGGGAAATTCTCTATTGAGAAAGCTCTTGCTGCAAAAGGACTACTCAAAATCTTCAAAGAAAACCAAAACACTCCTAATGATAAGGCTAAACTTTGGTCAAGAAACAAAAATGTCACCAATGATGGGGTAGTTGATGCTAAAATGGTTAACAAGGTTCACCCCAACATTCACCTTAATGGTCTGTCTATTCAAAATACTCCAACACCAAGTCATGACCAAACGATAAATGCAATTCAAAACAATCAACAACATAGAGCTCCCCCCTGAGCAAACATGTCAAAAAAAACAAACACACCCTTAGTGGAGCCTATTGAATCAATCCTAAATATTTTATTTTAATAAAACATGAATCAACTTCTAAATGTACCAAACCATATCATCCAACACTAGTCAAACGAATTTGGTGGAAGGACAATGAATTTTGTGAGTACCATCATATGAAAGGACATAAAACATCATCATGTTGGAGACTTAAAGATCTTAGCCAAGAACTTATTGAACAAAGTGACATATCAGTGGATAATTCATAAGGAAATACAAATGTTGACCAATGACCATACCAAATTCAAGACACCCCTACAAGACCATGGGAAGCGAAAAGCCTCTAGTTTAAGGAACAATACCAATAACAATGCCAATTATACCAATGTTTCATATGACTATACCATCAATCACATTCAAGTCTTTTATAACCATGTCTCTGCCATTACCATCAATAAAAATTCAAAATATGTTGTCACCACCCGAAGAGCTAAAGTGTCCTTGTAAGGGGCCACTTCTAATCCACAACCAAAGACTCAATATAATCTCCTAGACCATCTAGGAAATACTCTCACACAAATATACATTATTGAGTTACTTTGTATATCCACTAAGAATAAGGCCATTTTAGAAAAATATTTGCAAGAAACATTAGTTCCCACTGACCTTAATGTTAACAAATTTTAGGCCATGGTAGGATACTTAGCTACCACCCATCATGTCACATTTTCTAAGAAAGATTTTCTTACACAATGAACAAACCATAACAATCTGTAGCACCTTGAGGTATACATTATTAAACACAAAATTAGAGGATTTTTTGTAGATGGTGGAGCACGTCTATGCATGCTAAAATTGGTCACAATATTGGGATCGTCTAAAGCTCACAAGATGAGTCTAATAAAATCATTTTCAAGGCGTCCTATGATGATGTTGATTGCTAATCCAAGGGTATAATCACACTTCTTGTAAGAGTTGGGATCATTATTTAAAACATGATATTCAAAGTCTTGGATCTGGACCTACCATACAATCTTCTCCTTGGTCGCCCATGGATTCATGCCATGAGATATGTACCTTCGACATGCCATCAATGCCTTAAGTTTCCATATAACAGTACCGAAATCACTATTGTAGGTGATCCCGACCCCTTCCAATATTGCAACAATCTAAAAGGGACCAGTGAACATCAAATTCCTATTAACTAGGAAGCTTCATCATTTGCCTCATCACATTAAATTGATCCCTCTTCACTCACCAAGCCATCCATTCCATCCACTACACCCTCCAAACCTAAGCTCCAGGTCCATGACATCGTGTGTGCTAAATATAACATGAAGAGCTTATTTTGTGTTGAGAAGTTACCCACCTCACTGAAATCTTATGGAAAACATCATCCTATCAAGAAGGGAACTAAAGTCGTCATTCTTAATTCTCCTACTACATTCACTAAATGGGGTGAATTGAGAAAAGAGTCTATAGGCGAGGATATTTCTACATGGATCTACAAGGATGAGGACGATGCTAAGCCTAAGTAAATACTGATTGAGAAATATTCAAAATGGTTTAAGATCATGAAATAGCAAGGTTATGATGGACATAGAGGTCTTTTTTTGAATAAACATGGAATGAAGGAAACAATATTGCCTCCCCAATTATCGAAGAACATAGGGTTAGGGTATGTACAACCAAAGGCAAGTCCTCCTCATACTAAGTTGCCTTTAAGTGAAAATATTAAAGCTTCAAATGAAATCAAAAAATTTGAGGAATACCATACTAAAACTGACTCTAATGAATGGGAGTGGGATTCCTACACATCTAGTGATTATGACCTCACCGAGAATTTTCAAGAGCTTGGCATATCCCGATCCCAAAAAAACCTATCAGTGGTCATGCCTAGGTCGAAACCTTCTAGGATCTTGATGATACCTTTTTTTTTACCATATCCTCTCATGCCTTCAACTTTAATGGCACCGATGGTGACTTACCCCTTGTCTACCCACAATTCATAGATTGGGGATCAACAAGTACCTCCAAGTTTAGACATATTAAAAAGTGATGAAGCAATAGATGAGTTCATGGGAATTTGAGAATGGATACCAAGTGGGGATCGTAAGGTTGGTTTTATCATAGAACTTTAGAACATAGTATACTTTGGAAATTTTGTCCCACTCTCTAGTTGCAAAAATGAGAAAAACAAAAAGAATAGGTCTCTAGGTAAAAATTAAGATGTCTTTAGACCAAGAAAAAGTAAAAATAAAGGACATGTACGAGGGTGAAAACCTCTCTAAGGTGCATATGGATGGAAGGTTGTATAGTCTCCCATAACACAAGATATTTTGTGCCATTGCTTGTGGAAAAATCAGAAGAGGTCAATCTTGGTATAGAAGATAATCCTAGAATTATTCACCTTGCAACATCTTTGACAATCAAGGAAAGACCAAAGTTCACCATTTTCTTCTCAAAGAGACAAATTAATTTTGAATGGTCATATGATGATATGCCTATGTTAGATCTTGAGCTAGTTCTACATCACTTTTTGTTGGTTCGAAATGTTAAACCTGTCAAATAAAATATATGACTAAAAGGTTTAGGAGTACTCTACGAAAAAACAAATTGGATAGAAGAAAGATTGCTATATCAAACAGTTCTAGCCCATTTAGGACCATGGAGATAAAGCTTCCATAAGAGCATGAATTAAATGGAAAGAAATTTTTTGATGACCTAGTTAAGGACTAGCTCATAACATCTTAGATGTGAGGTTGATATCTAGACATTACCTAAGGGGGAATGTGAAATAAAAAACTTTCTTATTTTGTAACAAGGGAATGATGGCTCAAATAGAATGACACTACTTCATGGGCCAAACTTATAGTGACATCTAGATCATGTACAATGACAAATTAAATGTAAACAATTTAAAGATTTTTTTTGAAGAGGCAATGCTCGATAGAATGACAATCCTTTTTACCATGATCCATTTTTGAATATATAACATCAAAAAGAGATTAAAACTACTTAAGTCTTTTGTGAGTCCATTTTTTTCCCTACTTGGGTTTTGTGTATTTCTCCTTTGTTCTTGCTCTTGATCCCTTAGATTGTTTGGACTTGTGGATATTATTAAATTATTTCATTTACTCATTTTTGGTTTTAGTTTAGCTATAATTGTACAAAATACTACTTGTGAATGCATATGTTTTTCACAACTTGAAAGTATACATTGTTAAAATCATATTAATCCACAATTTTTATTGAATAGTAAGTGTTAGAAACATACAAAACCACTTGCAACCACTTCCCACATGAAAATTTATTTTATTTTGAATGAATTTTCTCATCTCATAGTAGATGTTAGTTCATGCACAACCTTTGGATGTTATGTAGAGGAAATAAATATTTTATTTCTAGTCACAACCAAGTGTGCTCATATTTGAATGAACTCATAGTGTTTATTTTGTTGGTATGAAATGAAAAATTTAGCCTTAGAAGTAATTTGTTATGGGTATTTTTGTTTGCATTTTTGTGTCATACATTATTTCTAGAAAATATATTATAAATAGGTATGACTCTTGAAAAATTTATGATATTTATAGAAGAGTATCGATTAGCATCTATTTTTAAGAATTTATTGAAAAAACATTTCAAGAGTAAATCAAAGGCGTTTTACTAATGTAAGAATTTAGATTATACAAATAATACAAAATAATATATTTTGGAGTCCAAAATACTCATTATCATTTTCATTAATTTCAATATCATTTATTTTCAGTGAGGTTAAGTTGCATCTGTATTTATTGTGTAACTACTTTACCCTTGTATGAATGTGTAAAATATTTTAAAAAAATTGATTTCACATATAAAATGTGCTCCTTGACTTTACTCTTGTCTTTTTTTATAATGTTGAAACAACATACATTAATTTTAAAAAAATACTTCAATTAACACACCTCTATTTTTTCATTTGGTACAAATTTTTACACACATCAAAGTAAAAGACAAAATATAAATGAAAAATCACATCTCCATTACATTTAGATTACATTTGATTGAGATTTAATTTTCTATTTACAACAAACGAGACAGAATGGTAGGGTCTGGTATGGATAATTTTGTGGGTGGCAAATGAAAGGCCACATTTATGTGTTCGACTTTTTAAAGTTTAATATTAATTATAATGCAAAATTTAATTGGAAAATTGGGTGGGCAAGGAGTAAATGGCTATTGGAACATGGACATCTACTCAGACAAAAATCACCATTACTTTGAGCACAGGCCTATAAAAATTGACAATCTCAGCCTCTTTCTCTCACAACATTCCACTTTAATTTCTTAAGCAGCAATCTAATGGCGGATGAAGTTATCAAGAGTGTAAAACGAGTGTGTGTGAGTGGAGCAGGGGGATACATTGGATCATGGTTGATCAAAAATCTTCTGGAAAGGGGCTACACCGTCAACGCCACACTTAGAGTTGTCCGTTTAAGCGTTCCAGTTGTATATGGATTCATGACATGCAGGGGACGAGACAAAATCTGGGCCTTTGTTGGGGCTGCCGGGGGCAGAGGAGAGGCTTAAGCTCTTTAAAGCTGATTTATGTTCAGAGGGCAGCTTTGATTCTGCAGTGGAGGGTTGTCGAGGAGTTTTTCATGTGGCAGGTCCCATGGATTTTACAATAGCTAATCTGGTAAGCAGATGAAATGAATCTTCACCTCTTTATCTATCCAAACACTTTAATCTTTTTCTAAGGTTTTCTGGAATGAATTCTGTTTTCCAGGATGATTTTATTGTACCTGCTGTAAATGGAGTACTCAATGTTATGAAAGCCTGTGTAGGTGCTAAATCTGTTAGACGTGTTATTTTAACTTCATCTGTTACAGCGGCTTCTCCAATGAATGACAAGGGGGAATTCATCCATACATGCCTTGATGAGAGGAGTTGGAGCCCCCTAAATTTTCTCAAGTCTCAGACAACTAATTCAGCTTGGTATACGATAGCTAAGACATTAGCAGAACAAGAAGCCCTTAAATATGGGCTTAATAATAACATTGAAGTGGTGACCATCCTACCAGGTGTGGTGATTGGGCCTTGGTTTACAACAACGAGTTCTCCAACATCTGCTCTAACAATATTAGCTGTGACTGGAGGTATAAATATTTGTGTATTTATTGATACTTTTTGTATGATATATTCATGATTCTGTTTAGTTCTCATGTGACCTGACTTAACAGGATGTGATGAGTATTATGAAGTGCTCAAGTTTCTTGATTTAATGTTGGGATCTGTACCATTTGTTCATATTGATGATACTTGCAATGCCCACATATTCCTGATGGAACATACCAATGCTCAAAATCGCTATGTTTGTGCATCTGATTCTTTGAGTCTGAAGTCTCTCAAAGATTTCCTTGCTAAACATTATGTACAACTCAAGAATTCTCTCAAGTAAGCAAACAATTTTCATTTGAATCTTGTAGGTTATCTAACTGGTCTACAGAATCTTCAATTGCCAGACATTTTAAAGTTTTTAATTGTATTTGGTACAGGTTGGATGAAGATGATGGAGCTGAGAGATACATACCTATTTCTTCAAAGAAATTGTTGGATATGGGTTTCTCTTACAAGTATGGTTTGCCAGAAGCTTTTAAGGAGACCATGGAATGTGTCATAAGGAATGGACTGTTAAGTTATAACCAATAAGCAGAAAGGAAATGCAATGTTGATTAATGAAAAGTTGCTTTCAGATGGAGTCTTAGTTATCCTCATGCAAAAAGGGAACACCGTTCAATGTTTGTATGGTTTGCAATCATTTCATGTATTCCACTTCCTTTAAGTTCACATGTTTTGTTTTCCCCTATGAAAGGAAAGAATATTTTACTTCAGATAATAAAGAGTTTTGTGGAAGATGATAAATTTTATATTTAACAAGTAATTTTGATCTACTGGCATTGTCTTGGCCGCTTAATTTTTCTTTCTGTTATTAGACTTCTGGGCTAGGCCCATGTGATATTTTGGCTTTTCTGGGCTCTGCCCATATGACATTCGGGGTGTGCCTTTTCACCATCCGCCCCTTTTTTGTGAATTTGTAATTATATCTTTATATTAATATAGATATCTGCCTATTCATCAAAAAATTAAAAAAATCACTTATTAGTTTAAAAAAATATTCAAACTAATAAATTTTTTAAAATAAATTAGTATTATAAATAATAATAAAAAATACTTTCTTAACTCACTCCCCATTTTAAATAGAGATTTTTGTTTTAATAAAAAATATTTGCTTTAATTCACTTCTTATTTTAAATAAAGATTTTATTTTAAGATAGAATGATTTTAAAATGAAGAGTTGTAATTTTAAAAAGTCTAGTGGGTTGTGTTTTGGATTACAAATTCATTCTAAATTCTATAAAAATAATTATATGTAAGATATGTAGGAGGTATTTTCTACTGTGTGTCAAACTATGATATTTCTATTAGGATTCAACCATACAGTTTTTCAAGTCAAACTCATTGACTCATGTTTCATGAGTAGTGGTTCACAAAATATCAATATCACAACTGTATGTAAATTTGAGTGAATAGTAGGAAAGGTTCAAAGTAAATTTTATGCCTTTTAATTCAAATAGAATAAATATTTATAAATATATTTTTCTCCATGATTTTGGAAAGGTAGATTTGAGGTTGGATTTGCTCTCAATGAGAAAACAACAAGACAAATATAATGTTATACAAATGAAGATTCCACATAACTTTCAAATGTAATTCCATTTAATATCAATATAAATAGTCCAGGCATTTTGCCTTTTATTTTTAAAAAACAAAACATAACTTTCTCACTGTTTTTTAAGTTTTTCTTTTTTTTGGTATGAACTGACATTTTAAACATATGAAATTTGTGGGATTGGTTTTCCCCTCAACATGAAACTACTTTTATAGTGTAAAACTACATTTCGAGGGCTAAATATCACAAAGACTATTTTGTACATATAGATTAATATTTTTATGAACAACAATTTTATATGAGTTAGTTATAGCCTTATGAAATATTCTATCAAGGAAAAAATTTAATTGGTTAATGGATTCGATGATATGATAATTTTATAATGAGTGGAAAAAAAGGTAGCCATAATGACAATTTTATTTGTTTTTATCATATTTTTTTCAGTGTGTTTATATTATGTTGTATTAAACCATATTTATTTATTTAGCAACACTATTCTTATTTAGTATTACCATCATTAGATATTTTGAAGCACGGGTAACTATAAATGTTAGGACTTGGAGTAAACATTGGGACATCCTTCATCTTCCCGTTTCGCATGCACATTGTTCACACAAAGGTAATTATCTCAAGTATGGACTCTTGATTTTTTATTATATCTTAATGTTATCATTTGTACTCAATCATGTTGAGAATCTATATTTGGTTAATCACACTCTAGATTACTTTCAATATCATCATAATCATGCTACATATCTATCAAAGTTTAAAATATTAATTCAAATGCTTGACATGCATAGACATCTTATGGTCTTTTGATTCCACATGACTATTATTATTCTTAGATCTTAAAATCTTATGCCCACACATGTTTACACTTTATGATCACATTTTATAGTCATTACACATTATTAATTCTTATCATGATGTCATCATATATTTAGTTATAATTACATGTTTCTTATCTAATACCCAGGGCCATTGTCCTTGATTATTTATCTATATCGGAGAACTATTGAATCACCAATTACCCCCTTATACATGTTATTTTATTCTATACATTATATTTATCCATTCTTCAATAAGTTCATCTATTATAATTTTTTTTTTCCCTCTAGGGATTACATTAGGGGGCATCTTGCTTGCCCTTTTATATACAATTTCAAAATCACATCCAACTATGTTGTTACATCCCTTTTAATTATGTAATTATATTATTTTATAGTATCACATAATATTTTCCTCCCTTGCAATATTTGTGAAAACAAATCTAACTAAGATATAAGTAATTCCTTAAGAAACTAAATAAAAATATTAAAATTATTTAACAAAGAAAATATTGAAATAAGTTGAACAATGACTATCCATTTAATCTGAGACTGTAATAATAACATAGCAATGGGAGTGTAAAATTCAAATGGGGAAGGAGGTGGACATCTCATCCATTCAGAAGTGTCACTAGTATGATATGAGAAGGTACTTTAATATCTAAATGTGGAATGTGTAACTCCTATGAAGAGTGTGACAACTATCACACTCAAACTCAACCTATGTGGACCCACCTATGAAAGTTATACTTAAGAATTGTATAATATATTTATGAGTTATAATTAGGATAATCAAATGGAAAGAAGGAAGTTTACTAGTGGGTATGTGTTTACCCTATTTACTATGGAAATTAATTAGATTAGTAAAAAAAGTATATGGTTGTTCGTTGGACTATAAAGGTAGAGTACATTACATCCACTTATGCCTCTCAACAACTAGTTAGTTTTAGAGATTATGTTTATACTTTGGTTGAAGTAAGATATAATTATTATTTGATGTGATAGTAAGGGTTCTATCAACATTTTAAACAACCCTACCTTTCATGGACAAAAAGAGGTTATTTATTGTCAAGAAAGTGAATACCTTACTAAAATGTTGGGAAATGATTTGATGAAGAACATGCAAAAAAATTTCAAGTGATGGATGGTGGCTATGATGATCAACACCTAATATTAGTTCACTATATTTATTACCCCTTATGATTCATGTGATTTATACAAGCAGGAGATTGTTAGGGCTAGAGGACTATGTGTTGTACAACTTCCAAAGTCATATTTCAATGAGTAATTATTGTATAGTAATAATATTATAAATTAAATGTTCTCACATGGAAGAAGAATACTTCACTTAGATATAATCTTCATATTCTATTTTTTTCACTTTTCCATGTTTAATTGGCTTTAGGATGCTTTTAAAAATTATTTAATATGGAGTTAACAAGTGGAATCCAACTAGCATTTTTGTCCTGTCATTTCTAGATATGTATAAAAGGTGTGAAAATATAATTATTGCTCCATATTAGAGTATTTGAGAGTTAAACTTGCACCCCTTGTTCATAGGATTCAATAAAATGAATAAGAAGTGGTACACTCTAATTGTGGAGAAGTTACTCTTCAAGGTGGAGCACATTGTTTTTCCTTGGACCACATTTATCTTATAGACAAGTCTTGTGACGAAGATTAGGTTTCATGATTTCTCTTATGTAGGGTTATGCTTTAAAAATTCCTCTAGGTTCAAAGAGCATACTTCTTACAAGAATTGAAGAAATTAATTTTTGATATTTTTTTGGTCTTGGTAAAATTAGATAATTCCACAATGAATCCTACAGTTCTCTTGAAAATAATCAAATCCTAGAGTATAATTTAACAATCCTAAATGTCAAGTCCTAACATACAAGATAACTCATAAGTTTTTTGTAGATACTATTTAATAAAAGGACTTTATGGTTCAAGAATCAAGAGGTATGGTTGTGTAGATGATTTGGGCCACATTAAAACACTCAATTTCTTGAGGTGTCATTTGATTTATTTCTAATTGATTCTTGGAAATTTATGTTCAATACAGAAATGAAAAAAGAAAAGGGGAGAATAGAAGGGTTAAAGACCTTACTTTATGAAAATTATAGAGATAAACACATAAATTTGTAACTAGAAATCATGAAACTAATATATATTTCATTAAATATGGTCGCAACTACATATAGATGATGAAAACTTCAATGTGAATTTTCAAATCATGAAAGAGACTATGAAATGATAAAAACATGGCACAAATCTATAATATTTCACAAGATGAAATAATATTCAAGTCACTTTTAATATTCAAAGATATAGGAAAAGAAAGAAAAATTATGTAATTGCAAAATCAGAATAATTTGAGAAAAACTCATAATTCTACATGAGAAGAAACCACAAAGGAAACTAAACAATAACAATTCTATATTACTAGTCCCAAAATTATCAAAATTTTCTCTCATTATTTTTAAATTGCAAAGTGATGGCCCTTTAATATACACGAGCTACTTAAAATCAATTACAAGTTAAAGGTCTACATTAAAATTAATAATGAATGGCTAAGATTTAAAACACAAGAATATCCCTTTACAAAAGAATATTTGTTGGTTGAGCATATTCTTAGGAATATTTTCTACTTTTATTGAGGCATAGCTTTCCTTTTTGGATTCCATTAGAGTTAAGAAAATTTTGACTTGAAGCTTACTCTTCTACATCAAACCTAATTATCATTTCAACATTCTTATAAGAGGAAAAAATTGTGGAGTATCTTATATTTATTTTATGTGCATTCTTTCCATTATCTTTTATTAAGTCTTTAATTTATATAGCCTTATTCAATACATCTTCATTAAATTCCTCTATCTTCTATTCTAATGTGCCACAAATAATAAATTATTGAATGCATCTTGCATCATTTCATCTTTAGTCTCATATATTGAAATTGAGACCAGATATATTTTTCTATGAATGCTAATTCTTCAAATTTCAAATCCATTTCCTTTCCTCCTATCTTGTTCATTTATCTAATGCTTTCTTTGATCACCTACTCTTTCTATTTTAATAATTAAATTTATTTTTTATCTTGAGAATTTTTTCATTATTTAAGATGTTTTCTTTTAATAACATTTGATCATTCATGTTTTCAATATGAAGTAATTTGGGAAGATCTATATTTTTTTTCATGCCTTGCTTTACATTCTTCTACTTACTTATTTATTGATTGGTGGGAGACATAAATTATTTTACTCTTTCCCTATTAAGATTGATGTATATTAATGTGCTAGCATATAGAATGCAAAGAGTGGATATTGAGTTGAACTTGTATACAAAAACTAAGAGGTAGATTTGATCCAATCGCAAAAATCAGTAGGGTTGTTGGTTCCTTCTATAAATAAGAACCCATGTTGGAGGATCACTAGTGCAATTGCAAGGATGAATATGAAATAAGAATCAAATATTTTTGTAGGTTGACAGTAGAGATGATTAGAAATTGTAATGTTGGTAAGTTATCGAAAGAATTAAAGGAGAGTGGTGAAGTTTTGGATCCAGATTAATATAGGGAGGATGTATCTAAGCAACTAATTTGTAATGTTGATTGATCTATTGTGGAGAATACAAGTATTGAAGACATAATAGGTAGATTTCTGGAATTGTCGAAGAGGTGGATGCAATTCCCTTTTGCAATGATGGGATTTCCAAAAGCTATAGGGCAAGACGAAAAAGAAAACAAGAGAAAATTTTAATTGTGTTATGTTGTGGATAAGGAAAACATTGTATGTGTATATAGTGCATCAGTAGAGAAAGAAAGGGAACACCCAATCATAGTGTCCAAATAATTGAAGGAGAGGGCAAGGAAGAGTTCCATCTACAAAGAAGAAAGAAAATAGTAATTCGTTCTCAAAGTAGTTCATTGTTAGTTGTGTCATTTGCAGAGTCTTATTCAACTAGTGAGTCTTTTTTTTTGTGAAAATGGTGTTTGTAAACCGTTTATTATTGTGTCTCCAAAAAGTGTAGCCTTTGACACTTTTTCACTCATTTGGGCCTTTTCCCTTGAATTTTGGCCTTGTTTTGCCTTGATCTGGCCTTGAACGCTTACAAATCAACAACAATCTAGCAGTGTTTTACAGAGGTGTTGTGAAGTGTTGTAACACACCTTCCCACTTTTCTAAGACCCTTTCAACACAATTCACCTAAACAACCCCTTTTTTATCCTTTTCAAGCCTTGTGCCAAAGTCTTGTAAAGTATTGTAAAATATTTTCACACTTTCCTAGGCTTGTCATCAACAAATTAACCCTTTCTTATGTTAAATTGGTCCCTTAGTGTACTTTTAGGCCTGACTTAAGTGTGTTTCAGGAGGCAATCCTGATAATCATCATTTAAGACCACTTAATTCTCGACCACCACTTGAATTTGTCCAAGTGGACTAGGTCGCTACCTTGGGTGACCTAGTCCCTTTTGGCATAAAATTAAAAATTAAAACAAAAACCTAATGGGAATTTACCCCCAAAACCCTAAGGTCAGAATTTACCTTGGGTGAGCTTGAGTGTAAGAGTGCTTAGGAAATTAGGGCATATCTTGTATAAATAATGGTTTTCACCTTCATTTCCTACCCCTAAGATCATTTTTCATCTTCACAAGCACTCTTACACTCAAGCTTCTCAAGCAAGAACTCAAGCACAAGGCACTTCAAGCAACCTCCATTGGAGTTGGTTCTTGCATGTTGCAGACTACAACAACAAAGGATTTGGTGAGTGTTTGTACTTGCTTTATCATTCAACCATCGCTTCCTTTCATTTCATCTCATTTGGGTTTGATTACCATCAATGGGTTTTGACTAAGGAAAATCCCTATCCTCTAACCCTAACATTTTCCTTGTCTTTGCATGTGTGTATTGCAGGTTGTATGCAGATTTCGCAAGGAATAAAGTGTTGAAAAGGGTACCATCATTCCATTCAATTCAGCTCAAGTCATCAAACCCTAGAAGGAGCAAAAGGACAACTTGCAAGTCATTTTCTGAGGATTCTAACATGGGTATCTGATAGAAAGGGAAGTGCAAGTGGTGGCCCATAAAATCAAACTTTGAAGCTCCCAAAGGTACCAAGAGGACTAGTTTGCCATCATTGGTGACCTTGTCCGTGTACCAGGCCTGAAAAAGGGTTTTGACATTTTCGGATACCCTTTTAGTAGAAATCCACTCCGACAAATTTTCCTGACAAAAGGACTAGGTCACCCATTATGGCGTAAGTTTCCCTATGCAAATTTCTAGTAGATTTCATAACATTCCAGGACTCCTCTTCTACAAGTTTCAATTCCCCGGTACACACAATCTCTGTATTTTGCAATTTCCTTTCAGATTGCATACATTTAGGTCATTTAGTTTATCTTGCATATAACTTACATTTGCTTTGTTCATATTTCATAGTTAGTTTAGTTTCATTACATTTCCAGCATTTAGACACACTTCATCACACACAACACAACCCTATTCAGCCCATACCCTTTGAATGAAATCACCAAAAAGCATATCATTAAGCAGAAAGAGAGTCATTTCACAATCCAGAGCTCCTAGGTGAAAAACCCTAGGGGCCTAATTGGGGAATCCTCTTTTCCTCTTTGACCATATCTTTTTGGTGGTTCAGTTATTTCTATTTAGATTTGCTCTATTTTTATGAGTTTTGGTTCTCTAAATTTTTCTATCTTATAGTTTATGTTCTAGGTGAGATTGGCACCTCAAAAGTTCCTAAGCAAGGACAAAGTTGCATAGAAAAGGAAGCAATTTTAGATAATAAATCTAGTGAGACATAATTTAGAATCTACAAATCAAAAGGAAGAAAATAGGTTCATCAATGGAATGAAGGTAAATAAGGTTATGATGGACCTATCTTCTTCAATTTCATTAGGAAATGAGATCCATAGAAAGGGTTCACTTACAACCCTTAGGTGAGTCAACTCAAGGTGTGAATTTGTAGATTTCCTTATGACTGGAGAACAGGGGTCAAGGTCAAATGGCACCTTGGGGAGAAAAACTAAAAATAGTAAATAAAATCCAAAATGCAACCTATCACTTGGAACGACAAGATTAAACTCAATATTGTAAAAACCTACAATCAAATTGCATATCAAAGAAGGGCATATTTGAGTGTACCTTTGACCAAAAATATTTAAAAGGTTGATTGGGACTCATTTGCCCAAGGGCGAATGGGTCCACTGTCAGGGATTTTCTACAACTCTCAGGAGCCTCTGCTACAGATTTGAATCTTCCAATTTGTCTAAGTGGTAGTGTCGGGGATTTTTCGCAACTCAATCTTAATGATCTCAAGTAAGCAAACAATTTTCATTTAAATCTTGTAAGTTATCTAACTAGTCTAGAGAACCTTCAATTTCCAAAAAATTTAAAGTTTTTAATTGTATTTGGTGCAGGTTGGATGAAGATGATGGTACTGAGAGATATGTACTTTTTTCTTCAAAGAAATTATTGGATATGGGTTTCTCTTACAATTATCATTTGTCAGAAGCTTTTAAGGAGACCATGTTATGTGTCATCAGGAATGGATTGTTAGGTTGTAACCAATAAGCAAAAAGGAAATGCATTGTTGATTAATGAAAAGTTGCTTTTAGATGGAGTCTTGTTTATCCTCATACAAAAAGGGAGCACTGTTCAATGTTGTATGGGTTGCAATAATTTCATTTATTCCACTTCATTTCAGTTCACATGGTTTTTTTTCCCTATCAAAGAAAAAATGTTTTACTTCAGACAATAAACAGTTTTGTGGAAGATGATAAATTTTCTATTTAATAAGTAATTTTGAAAATCACTTATCAATCTTAAAAAACATTCAAATTAATAGAAACTTCAAAACAAATTAGTATTATAAATAATAAAAAAAAATACTTCCTTAACTCACTCCCCATTTTAAATAGAGATTTTAGTTTAAGATAAAATGATTTTATAATGAAGAATTGTAATTTTTAAAATTCTAGTGGGTTGTGTTTTGGATTACAAATGATTTCTAAACTCTATAAAAACAAGGCTCTATTAATGCTGCAAAGTTCCTACCAAATGCTGACAAGACAGTTTGTACTTGCATTTTGATCAATATAAGATTGTGATGACAACTATTGATTACAAAAAAGAAAAAAAAATTATGAAAAATGTATTCTCTATTGTAGCAGATGTTGTGTTCATCAAAGTTGAATGGTTCAAGAAAAATTACGTCCTTCAATATTTTGGATTTGTCAGATAAGGGTTGGAATAAGAACACCATTGCATCATTCTCTAGTCCTTTTAAATTTGTTAGTGGATGGATAAGAGCTATGATAGTTTTGTAAACAAGACTTGGTTTTGGTCGATGTTTCCAAAAACTTCTACATGAAAGAATTGTTTGCAAGATAGATTGCTACTAACAAATAAGTTTAAAGAGATATTTAAACTTTTAAAATGGCTACTAATTTAACACTAATGCAATTGCAATAGTGACCTTTTTATGAATCTTTTTCATTTCTTCCTTCCAATCCCTAATTTGTTGGTTGATTCCAAAATTTTCAAGGATAACAAGAGGCTAATTAAATGGAAAAAAATCAATTTTTCACAAGAATCACTTGTTTTTCTAGGGTATGCAATTATTAATAGGGAAATAAGGATAGACCCAACACATATTGAGGCCATAGTGAATTGGCCAAAGCCATCCAATGACACGAATACTAGGAGCTTTGTAGGAGTAGTATTGTAGTATCGAAAAATGTCATCGATGACAGTTTTACACTTGTTTGGGACCTCCTTATAAAATTGAGCTTAATGTTGTCTAGACTTAGTGTTGTAACGTGTTTAACATGCTCACATTAGGTCTTGGAACCTTATAAAATAAATAAACCTAATCATACCTTATTTAAGGTGTTGTAAAGTGTTGTAACACACTTTCAGACTTTTTTAGGGTTGTCATTAATAATGAGGCTTCTTTATGCTTTACTTGGCCTTATTTTACACCCACAAGCCTTATTTAATGTATCTTTTTGAGGATAATCCCGACACATATCAATAACATGTGTCGCCAAAAATTGTATACCTTTGAAGAAAAGGACAATTTTGTGCCTGATTTGATCCTATTTTTGGCATCTTAGCCACTAAATAACCCCTTTCCAAGCCTTATTTCAAAGTGTTGTAAATATTTGTAACAAACTCTCACACTTTTCTAGGCTTATCATTAACAAATTTACCCATTCAAATGTTAAAATGACCCCTTAATGCACTTATAGGTCCTACTTAGGTGTGTTTCAGAAGAAAATCTCATTAATCAACATTAATCACCTTTTAATCCCTGACATCCACTTAAATTTTCCCAGGTGGGCTAAGTCACCACCTTGGGCAACTTAGTCCCATTTGGCATAAAAATCAAATTTAATCTTAATTTCTAGTGGGATTTTGTCTCCTAAACCCTAAGGTTAACCTATGATGTGTTATTTTGGGGGAAATAGGGCATCACATGTATAAATAAGGGTTTTTCTCCTCGTTTTACCCCCCAACACCTCTCATCTTCACAAGTAATCAATCAACCTATCTTCTCAAGCAAGCATCAAGCATTCAAGCACTAATCACTTCAAACAACATCCATTGGATCTTACCACTTGCATATCTTTAGAATTCTTCAACAAGGGCTTGGTGAGTTATTGTACTTGCATGTTATTCAATCATCTTTCTCTTTTCATTCTATTTCATTATCTTGGGTTTGATTACCAACATGGGGTTTGACTAAGGAAAACCCCTATTCTCTAACCCTAACCTTTTTCCCCTTTTTGCATGTGTGCTTTTCAGGTTTGTATGCAAAATATTCAAAGATTAAGGTGCTAAAAGGGTGCCATCATTCCAAGTCAAAAAACCCTAAAAGGAGCTTGGAGACCTCTTTCAGCTCGTTTTCTATAAAATCTGAACTAGACACCTATTAGGAAGGGAAGTGCAGACCAAAAGCTATAGAATCCTACCCTGAGTTTCCCAAGATCCCTAGGTGGATTAAGTCACCATCATTGGTGAATTACTTCCAGTATCAGGCCTAAAAAGTGGTTTTTGTGTTTCTGGATACCCATTTTTTGGAAACCTGTTCAGGCAAAGTTTCCCAAAAACTAGACTAAGTCCCCCAAATTGGTACAAGTGTCCCAATTGACATCAAATTTTTTTTGGGAAGATTCCAAAGCTCCTCTCCATCAACCTTTAGTTTTCAGGTGCACCACTTCTGCTAATTTAAGTTCTATTATAGTTTGCTTGCATTTTAGGTCATTTTACATAGTGTTTTTAATACATTTGCATTACATTAGTTTACATTTCATAATTAGTTTGTTTCATTAGTTTACAACACCTAGACACATTCTATTTCACACAGACATGACATATCAAACCCCTAATCTTGAATGAATCCTAGATTTTGGGTGTGAAAGGAACTCTCTCCTTCTAGGTGAAAACCCTAGAAGTGTTAGGGAATACACTTTCCCATAAAATTTGTGGTGCATTTTGGTGAACCTGACATCCATATACCTTCTTTTTCTGATTTGGAGTCCATCATTATCCTAGAATTATCTTGCATTAGTTAAGTTGCATTCTAGGGTTTCCAATTTTGCACTAGTAAAATTACATATAGGTTACATTTTTTCATCTTAAATCATTAAAAATTTCTAAAATTTTGCATTTGAATCTTAGGTCTGCCTCCTCCAACACATAAACCACCCAAAAAAATCTAAAAATTCTAAAAAAATCACTAGCAGGATTAATTCGCCACCTTGGATGACTTAGCCCCTTTATACCCCTGAACAACCTTTTATAGAGCTAAAAACCTTGTTTTTTGGCTTTTGTTTTTTTCCATTACTTATTTGTATCAATTGGTTGAGTTTCTCTAACATACATTCCATTAGGTCTAGCCTCAATTAGCTCATTTCATGCATTGCTTAAATTCAATTTTGCATTCACAACATTTCATTTTAAGATAATTGCATAGTGTAATCAGTAAATTACCTTGTTTGAAATTAGAAAATTGCATTTCATTCTAGGTCTTAATATTGCATTGTTCAAAAAAATTAGTTACAATCCTTTCTAAAATTGCAAAGAACAAGTTAATCAATAAACCTGTTAATTATTCATTCAATGCGTTCCCTAGTTATGAGAGTCTAGAGAATGAAAATGTTAACGCTTGTCTTAAGCTTACACGACCTCCTATCTCTCCTATTTGTGAGGATGATGTGTTAGAAGAGAATACAAACATAGATAATCATGATGATCATAATTTTTCTTCTCTTGATACCTCTCCTTTTAGTGATGAAGGTATCTTGACAAAAGAAGGTACAATCGTTGAGAATCACGAAGGTCTTGCTTGTTATTCTCCTCATCCCCTTTGGGAAGATATTTTAGCACAAGAAAATTAAAATCATAGACACCTTCCTAAATATCACCTTGTACCTAGACTCTATAACCATGCCCATGACAATTGTCATTCTCCTACTATCTCTCCTTGATGTGAAGAAGATATTTTAGTGTGAGAAGCTATCCTTAATGTGACTCATGGGAATCTTCTTCCTCCTTTTCCTGATGCCCCTACCATTTGGGAAGACCTCTTTGAACAAAATTTCCTTCTCTTGCTATCTCCCCTATTTGTGATGAAGCTATTTCACCAATTCTAACCATACACTGTGATGAACATATTACAAGATCTCCTACTACGGTAAATACTATGGCACAAGAGAAGGAGACTTTAGACAATCAACTAGAGCCTTCTCCCAATATCCCCACTATCAATAAACAAGAAAATCAAACCATTGATAATTCTATTACAAATGATGAAGTTATCATGGTGCAAGAAATCAACACCATTGTTGAACTCCTTTCAATAAATCGCAATATGTCTTCCTTGGGTGATGGTACAAAGATGATACTAGATTTCTCTTTCTTAGACATACATCAAACCAAGCCCACCGAGGTTATGCATACACAAGTTTCCATTAGATCCCCCTCGATCAATGAACCTCTTACATACCCCGTGGACATCCTAAGAATCCATTATTTCTTTAAACCCACCATCACATGAGCAACACACTCCAAAAAAACCTGAACTCTTCCTTCCCCCACCTAAGCACAATATTTTGCACCAACCAAGTTACCATGACATTACTCACATATGTGACAAAGTGTATACCATCAAGGCTAACTTTGTCAAAAATTTGTTTACTTATCCACATAAATAACATTAGTTGTTGCTTGTTTCCATGTAGTAGTTGTATGATCATAGCACACTCACTATTGCATATTTTACATCCCTCACAAGGAGCAGCATACCATCATCCATTTCAGGCTCACCTTTGTCCTGCACTAAGTGGGGACAATGGGTTAAGTAGCCTTGTCCTCGTATGTCACTTGTTGTTGTCTCTTTTGACTAGTCGTTAACCTTTCATGAACATATAAGAGCAAGCTTGGGATGTGGATGACATGTGTTAAGTTGACTCACATGTGACATACTATCCTCTTCATGATGTAGCTTAATTCAGAAATATATGACTTGGCATAGGGCTTTTCGAGTTAGCTCTCATGTCTTCTTAGCATTTATCCTTGGCCACTTTAAAGAAATTTCTGATAGTGATGGTGTAGAAACTACTTTAAAGTGGGGGCATACATAGATGACATCCTTTTCCAAATTCCATGGCGTGATTTTTATTTTTCTTGTGATGTGTCCTCTTCTTGGCGGTGTCATTGGGTTTGATGCCTTCCAAGAGTGTATGATCAACTGAAGTGTCCCGATGCGAATGAAGAATCCCATGGATAACATTCTAACACCCTGACTTTTCCTCTCTTGGATACATTAGGCACAATGCTCCCAAAGAAGAATACCTTACATGATCAACAAAGAAAAATCCCCTTCAACAAAATATTCACATTCAAAAGCATTTACACAAGAATTGTGATACCCTATCAAACTTATCAAGCAGGATAACTTTGGTATGGTTAGTATAATGGGAAGTCGACACACTGGCATGACTTTCTCATTATATAGTGGGAAGCCGACACACTAGCATGAAATTCTCACTAAACCACTTCTTTGGACTTCTCACCCGGTTGACAACCAAAAGTTTTGTCACCTCAGAGTGAGTATGCTTTTTTTGGACAAACAACCTAGATTTGATCCATAACTAGCTGGACAAATGGTCAAAGCTTGATCCTCCCATTTAATTTTTCTTATTATTCTCTTCCTTCTAGTTCTTTCCATTGCATGATCATGTATCTTGTTTTGTTGCATATCATTCACCCTTGAATGTGTCCTTTTGCACTTATGTCGAGTTGACTTAGGATCTTGAATCCTGGGGGCTTGATCGTCTCCTTCATCTTTTTCATTCTTCACCATCCACATTTGCACCATTTGGATACTTTAGTATGATTTTGAATCAAGTTCATCCTCTCACTAAAGTGGGGGCTAAATGTGTCACCAAAAATTATATGCCTTTGAAGAAAAGGACAATTTTGTGTCTAATTTGATCTCATTTTTTCCATCTTAGCCCCTAAATAACCCCTTTCCAAGTCTTATTTCAAAGTGTTATAAAGAGTTGTAACAAACTCTCACACTTTCCTAGGCTTGTCATCAACAAATTAATCCTTTCTTATGTTAAATTGACTCCTTAATGCACTTATAGGTCCTACTTAGGTGTGTTTCGAAAGACAATCTCGTTAATCAACATTAATCACCTTTTAATCCCTGACATCCACTTAAATTTTCCTAGGTGGACTAAGTCGCCACCTTGGGCAACTTAGTCCCATTTGGCACAAAAAATAAATTTAATCTTAATTTCTAGCTAGATTTTGTCTCCTAAACCCTAAGGTCGGCCTATGATGTGTTATTTTTGGGGAATTAGGGCATCACATGTATAAATAAGGGCTTTTCTCCTCATTTTACCCCCCCCCCCCCAACATCTCTCATCTTCACAAGTAATTAATCAATCTATCTTATCAAGCAAGCATCAAGCATTCAAGCACTAATCACTTCAAACAACATCCATTGGAGTTGATCAGTTGCATATCTTCATACTTCTTCAACAAGGGCTTGGTGAGTTATTGTACTTGCATGTTATGCAATCATCTTTCCCTTTTCATTCTATTTCATTATCTTGGGTTTGATTACCAACATGGGGTTTGACTAAGGCAAACCCATATTCTTTAACCCTAACCTTTTTCCCCTCTTTTCATGTGTGCTTTGCAGGTTTTTATGTAGAATAGTCAAAGAGTAAGGTGCCAAAAATGTGTCATCATTCCATCCACATCATTCCAAGTCAACAAACCCTAAAAGGAGCTTGGAAACCTCTTTCAACCCATTTTTTGCAGAATCTAAACCAGACACCTGTCAGGAAGGGAAGTGTAGACCGAAAGCTACAGAATCCTACACCGAGTTTCCTAAGATCCCCAGGTGGACTAAGTCACCATCATTGGTGAATTCTTCCTAGTACCAGGCCTGAAAAGTGGTTTCTGTGTTTTTGGATACCCATTTTTCGGAAACCTATTCAAGCAAAGTTTCCCCAAAACTGGACTAAGTCACCCAAATTGGCACAAGTGTCCCAGTTGACATCAACCAAAAATTATAGAAGATTCCAAAGCTCTTCTCCATCAACCTTAAGTTTCCAGGTGCACCGCTTCTGCTACTTTAAGTTATGTTATAGTTTGCTTACATTTTAGGTCATTTTACATAGTGTTTTTAATACATTTGCATTAAATTAGTTTACATTTCATAGTTAGTTTGTTTCATTAGTTTACAACACCTAGAAACATTATATTTCACACACACACACACACCACATATCAAACCCCTAATCTTGAATGAACCCTAGATTTTGGGTGTGAAAGGAACTCTCTCCTTCTAGGTGAAAACCCTAGAAGTCCTAGGGAATACAATTTCCCCTAAAATTTGTGGTACACAGCCAGTCATAATTCAGTTGTTTCTAGGTTGTGTGGCCTAGATTTTGTGATCTAGGACTCATACACCACCTTGGGCATATGAATCCCACCTAGGGTTTTGGGTCCCGATTTGGATTTTACACCTTTCTAAGAAATTTTGAAAATGGTCCCATATTTTATGCCTGATGGGACTCATACACCACCTTAGGTGCATGAGTCTTGTGTGGCCCAAAATCAAAATTAATTCAAATTCTTGGTAGGATTTTTTCCTCCTAGATTTGATGCCATCTTGTAGTGTTGTAATTTCGGGAATTTTTGCATAATTAAGTATAAATACAAGCTTATTTCACTCATTTTCTCCTAACAAGTAATCAAATGATCTAGCAAGTTGAATGAGCATCCTTGTAGAAAATTTGAGTTCACAAGAGCATTCAAGAGTCTTCAAGGGAAGATTATCAAGTATTTTAGAGCATGATTCAAGCATCAAGCATCATGTCAAAGTCTTGATCCATAATATTTGTTTTTGAGCTAACATTTGTGATGTAGGGTTTCATGATTCAAGCTATCATTTCATTCAAACTCTATCATATTCAAGAAAGAGTCAAGATCCACATCCATTGGACCTACTTCATACATGTTTGCAAAACTTTATTGCTAGGGTTTGGTGAGTTGTATCATCTTATTTTGTTCATTCATCATTCTCCATTCCTATTTTATTTCATTTCAAGGTTTGATTACTAAAATGGGGTTTGACCAAGGAAAACCCCTTTCCACTAACAAAACAACATTTTTCCCTCTTTAGTGTGTGATTTATAGGTTTATATTGAAGAAACATTGAAGAGAAAGTTTGGAGAATTTTTTCAAAGTGTTCAAAGTATTCAAAGTTGTCACCTTGCATTGGAGATCATTGGAGGACTTCTATAGGTTGCAACTCAGGGTTTCAGATTTGAAAATAAATTGGAAACGATAAAGAAAAATTTGAAGACCAGATTCAAACCTTGAAGTTCTAGAAAACCTATTGCATGTGAAAAGTGAGATGGATGTTATCATATTAATTAGGACATAGAGCATACCCATTTTCCACCACTACATTAAAGGGTAACCCTAAAGATCTCAATGCAAAAGAGAAAGAAATCTTGCAATAGGGTTGTCCTAGGGGCCAAATGCAAACTAATATGGGGTTCACCAACAAGTTAAGACTTGGAAAGAAAAATGAAATGTGAGATGCAACACTAAACCCTAATTGAATGTAATGACCTACAAAAGTAAATGAAACAACATAGAATGTTATAGAAATGAAGGTGTGTAGCTGGAAATCTAAAGATGGTTGAATGAAGCTCTGAAACACTAGAAAATTTGACTTTAATGTTGATTGGGACCCATTCGCTAAGCTGGGAGAATCAGTCCAAATTTTGGGTTTTTTGTGTATGAATAGGAATCTGCCAAATGGGTATCTGAATCTCCAAAAATATAAATTTTGAATGGAATTGGGACTCATTCGCCAAAAGTGGCATGAATCATTGTAGTTAGGCTTTTCTAAAGCTTAAAAATCTAATCCTTCTCTCCTCAGTCTACTTAATCTACCTTTGCAAGTTTCTGGATCTAAATCTCTAAAAAATTGACCTATAGGTGTTCTCCAATGTTCTCCAAGGATTGATGACAACTTTGAATGACTGGACAACTTTTATCCAATCTCTCTCCTTAGGAAATCTACAACCTAATCTTCAAAGGATCTTCAAGTCTTCAAATCCTCTAGGTCTGTAATTACACAAAGAGAGAGAGACAAAGATAGAGACAGAGACAGAGACAGAGACAGAGACAGAGATAGAGACAGAGATAGAGACAGACAGAGATAGAGACAGAGAGAGATAGAGAGATAGAGACAGAAAGAGATAGAGACAGAGAGAGACAAAGAGAAAGTGTTGATTGTTAGGGAATAGGGGTTTTTATTAGTCAAACCCCTTGTAGGAAATTAAACCAAATGATGAGACAATGAAACAAGGACATGAAACATGAAACATGAAACATGAAAAAAGATACCTTGAATGATGCCTTGTAAATGATGTCTTGTAAATTTGCAACTAAACATGAAATGGTCATGAAGGATGTAGATCTCGATCTTGACAGAAGGTGTAGAACAATGCTTGATCTTGGATATCCAATGCTACATCACAAAACTATCTCAATAACATGCTTGATGCTTGATATCCTTGACATGATGTTGGATCTTGAATTGTTGCAATAATTGATGAAAAAATTTGCCCTTGAATGCCTTAGAAATGATCTTGAATGCTCTCTTGATGATCTTGTAAAGTCTTGGAATTCTTAACTCTTGAATGCTTGACTTGGTATCATGTAGACCATATAAAATAATGGTTTGAAAGCTCATTTATATAGGAAATCCATCTTAGATCCTATGTATTAGATCCCAAAGGCTGACATACATGAAATTTGAACTTAAAACACAATTTTTCCCACTTAAAACCTTGAAAAATAGGCCGAATGGGACTCATTCTCCAAGCTGGGAAAATGGGTCCCACCTGGATGGGACGCATTTGCCCAAAGTGGTGAATAGGTCCCACAAGGCCTATTTTGATTGCTAAAGTGTTAGGGAGAGTGTAAATTAAGCATATTTGTTGATCTTGTCAGGTTTTTGATTAAAATATTGTTTGAGATGCATAATATAGGGTCTTAGGGGCCTATTAATGATGATATTAAGGTTATAAAGGTAAGAAGGCCCAAAATCCAATGTGAAATTGTAAATAAATACACTTTACAACACTAAATTAAGGAAAAATTGGGTTTATTTAGCTTAGAAGTGCCCTAAATCCCATGTGAATGTGTAAAACACATTACAAAAATAGATTAGGTCTAATTTAGTTTACAAGCCTCCTTAATTTAAAAAAGGTGTCAATAAATACACTTTACAACATTAAATTAGGGAAAAGTTAATGTTTATTTAGCTTTAAAAAGGCCCAAGACTTAATCTAGATGCGTAAAACACATCATAGCACTAGATCAAGGTGATATCAAGTCCAATTTATCATTAATTATTTCCAAATTAAGCAAAATTGTACCATTTCCAAGAGCATACAATTTTTGTTACTACATTTAGCCCCCACTTTAGTGAGAGGATGAACTTGCATCAAACTCACACTAAAGTAGACATTCAAGAAGGCTCCAAGTGTACCAATACGGATGACAAAGGATGACACAAATCAAAGGAGGTGGCCAAGCCCCCAGAATCCGAGATCCTTCATAAAACCAACATGAGCATAAAAGAACACACACAAGGTGTATGATTTGCAACAAAACAAGATACACAAACATACAATGCCAAAGACATAAAGAAGAAAGAAAAAAATAAGATGGGCAGATCCAGTTTCAATAAAAATTCACTACTTAATCTAGGGCCACAAAACTTCAAGTCATCCATGGGGTGAGTATCCACAATACACTCACTCTGGGTCTGTGAAACTTCAATTCGTATGTGGGGTGACTATCCAAAAGGGTGAGACACATGATCGGTATGTGCCCACATACGCAAGTGGCTAAGGGAATTCATGCCTCTGTTCGGCTCCCATACAACCAAACCAAAGCTATACCTCCTGATAACTTTGATAAGGTTCCATGAAATAACGATCTTTGAGCTTCTTGAGGCAAGAAATTTTTTGTATGCTTGGAACTTATGAACAAACAATATGGCTCCATAGATAAGCAAAGTGTGTTATAAAAGGTGGTCATATAACCAATGTTGTAAATGCAAAATAGTGTATGGAATGTTCAAAGCGATTTTGCTTAGTTCATGTAAGGTCTCTTCTTAGGGAGAATTATGCCTAATGTCTCCAAGGGAGGACAAGTCAAATAAATATCACACTCTCAGAGGAAATCAAATCGAATGACACCAACAAGAAAAGGATGCATCGCAAGAATAAAGAAGACCACACTCTGAAACATGAGTGTTAATGTATGTAGCCAATTTAAAGAGGTTGCTAACACCATTGTTGTGATAAATTGCTTGAAAGTAGAAGAAGACACAAGAGTTTATTCAGAAATCCCTATGCCAACTCATACATTTTTGAATCGAACTACATCATGAATGAGTATGTCATCAGTAAACCCACAAAACTGGTTTACAGTTCCAATGAGGAAGGAAAATTACAAAAAATTCCCCCATGTAGAAAATTTTGGTTTTTGGGGGTTCGAACGAACTTTTGGCTCGAGTGAACCCAAAGGGGGTTCACCTAAACCCCCCTTCGAGCGAGCCTATTTAATGTTGGGTCCCACCATATTCCACATTTCTCGGAATGAAAAACAAAGGAAAACTTGGTGGAAAGGGGGGTTCGCTCGAACCCTGGTTCATTCAAACCCCCCTTTTCCCCCTTCTCCCCCTCTAGCACCAAATTTCTCCATAATGTTTTGCTTCAAAGCTCAAGTTGAGGATAAAAAATGGAGGAGACTTCACAAACCCAACTAGATGATGGTAGTCCTCAGAACAAGCTATCCAATGACTATAATTTTAATATGTTTTGGTTTTATTATGTATTTGTTTTTCAAGTTTGATTAAACATAGTTTTTTCACCAAAAATCAAGCTCTCTATTCGGCACATAGGGAAAAATAGCATATTATCAAAAAAATATATATATATATATCAGTGCACTAGATATTGAAATCCTTGATCCAACAAAAAAAATTTGAATTTTGATATATACAAAAATAATTATGTTGTATGCGCTCCGCCTGTGTCTGAATTGTAATTTTACTTCGAACCTTGATTAAGGAAAAAATATTCAATAAAACACTATGAAACCAAATGAAAACACTAGATATTGTAGTTATAAATTCTAAATTTGAAAAAATTAGAATTTTATCCTTCATGGAAAAAATTTATGTTGTATATGGTGAGCATCACTCCTTAAAAATGGTGTTTACTAGAAAAAATAGTTTTCAAAGGAGATGGAAAAAGAAGTGCAATCTAATTCCAATTTTTTTGAAAAAAATGTATTTAGAATCTATATACAAAATTTCACAAATCACTAGTTTGCATCATCTTCAAATTCCTCACGGTTTAGCCGCTATAGGTGCCTGAAAGTGAAGATTTAGCTAGAAAAAAACAATTCAATGTCCAGTTTGGCCATAAATTGTAAACCAGTATTGTGGGATCACCCTCACATGTCAGTCAACTTAAGGCATGTCATCCACATTGCAATATTTCTCTTATATATACATGAAAGGTGATCAACTAGCTAAAAGAGACAACGACAAGTGACATACGAGGGAAAGGCTACCTAACCCCTTGCCCCCACTTAGTGCAGGACAAGGGTGACCTGATGGAAACATGCTAAAGTGAAAATTAGTATCAATTAGAGGAATTAGGCACTCCCTCATAAGGAAGAGCACCACACTCTTGAAGATATTGAATTTTATCACTTAAAGCCTTGCATTCATTAGTAGCATGACCATGGACTCTATGATATGCACAAAATGAATGTTTGTAGTAGAATTTCTTTCATGTTCTTGGAGGGAGAGATATCAAATGATCTTGGAGAAGTCTCGAAAAGATACTCTCTTGATCAAAAGTAGAAGATGTTGCTTTATTTTATGACAAAGATATATCTTGCTTAGTATAGGGTATCATACTTATGCAAGACTCTTTAGATTGCGAGATTTTGTTCTCTCCTTTACAAGAGGGTGTAAAATCTAACAAATTCAAATCATTAGTGTTTTGCGAGATGACATTGATGTTAAGTGAGGATTTTTTTTTTTCATGTCTTTCAAAGGATAATAATCAAGAGCGTTGATGTCTATTAGTTCAGGATGCATTGTACTATTAAATTCGACTTAGAAGAATCTTTTGTAATAGTGTTGATATTGAGTGATAGTTTCTTTCTTTCTTTTGAGGGACAATAACCAAGACCACCAGTCTTTTCTTGTGTGTGAGGCTCTAAAGGGACACAAATACCTTGTTCTCTAGCACCAAATCTTTTTCTACTATATCCAAGTTGTTTCATAAGCTCATAACCTCTTCCATAAATTTTTTTCAATTCTTTAGGATTCAGTGGATGTTGGTAGTCAGTTTCGTCAAAGTTTGTTGTGTAATTTTTTTTTCTTTTAAAGTGGTTGAGGTGGATGCTTTTGAAGGGTCTTTTGAATTTTGTGTTGAAATTACCACTTTTTTCTTTCCCTTTTCAGAGTCTTTGTTTATGATCTTGTATTCTCCCATGAATGTTGGTTTGAAATCCAAGGAGCCTCAATCATCTTTTAATAGCTTTGTGACTTCTTCAATGTGTTTTTCTTTGTATTTTTATTGCACGGGTTCCACTTGTGTAGTTGGTCTTAATTTTTTCGAAGGATTCTCCTTATTTTTCTCAATGTTCAAACTTTTTTTGGTTTGAGATCAGCTTCGGGTATATGCACTTTGTTGTTGTAGACATATTTCATGGTAGTATGCAAAGTAGAAGGCACACCATTCATTTCATGAATCCATGGTCTCCCTAAAATGAGGTTATATGACAGATCATGAGGCATAACATGGATAGGTGTTTCTAATGTTTCCTTTCGAGTTGTAATAGGTAAATTAATCACACCAAGTTGTTGTTTTCCTACATTGTCAAATCCCTGAATAGATAAAGAGTTAGGTTGAATTTTTTATTTATCCACACCAAGACTATCCAAAAGGGTCACACTACACACATTAAGGTCCAAACCATTGTTAGAAAGGGTTCACTTTATCTCTATTCTTTTGTATCAAGATATTATTATGAAGGCTTCATTTTGTTTTTGCATTTCCAAAGGAGGGAGCTCACTTTGGTGGAAAACAATGTCAACATTTATTCCTTGAATCGTGGTTGTTATGTCATTTGGTTGTGCATTAGAAGGGATAGGAACTTGTTGTAAAACATGTTGAATCATGTTATGATAATGATGGGAGGCTTTAATAAGGTCCCATAATGATATTTTAGTAGGAGCATTCTTTAGTTGTTCAACAAGATTGTACTCCTTTCCACTTTGTGGAGATAAATGAGGAGGACCTAGTAAGATGGGGTTAGGAAATGGGAGGGATGTTGGAGGTGTTTTTCTTGGCTATGGATTGTTTATAGTGTTTTATGTATGAGCAACGGTGTTCATCTTAGGTGGGTAAAGGATAAGTTCAAGTTTGTTTTGAGTTTTTGGTTTGTGTGAAGGTGGGTACAGGATTAGAGGATTCTTAGGATGTCCCACGGGGTATGTATGAGGTCTAATAGTCAAGGGGGATCTTATGGACACTTGTGCATTCATAACCTTAGCGGTCTTAGTTTGATGTCTTTCTAATAAAGGGAAATCTAGAATCACCTTTTTACCATCACCTAAGGGAGCCACATTATTGTTGTCATATTCTTGCACCATGATATCCTTCCTAGAAGGAGAGTTTTAAGGAGAATTAAAAACCAAATTTTCTTGAAATTCAAGGATTGTTTCTTCCATAATGAATTCATTGTAAGTAGGTGAATGATCAATGGTTGAATTGTCTTGGTCAATAAGGGTTTCCCTAGGTGAACGGGGATAATTAATATTCTAATGACTTTCATCTATTGTATCTTCTAATAACAAAGTATCTTCGTCATAGCTATGAGAGATACTAGGAGAAGAACAAAAATTATTATCATGATCATTTATGAGTTCATTGCTTTGTTCCCTAATGGGTATGTGCAGGATCATCATGGAAAAAACAGACCCTTAAGTGGCAAAAAATTCAGAAAAATCAGAGTTAGGCAACTTGACATAAAAATTTGAATAAGTTATCTATATTATTTCAAAAATATGTAAGAATATAATTTGTAGAAAATTGAATTTAGTTTCTAAATTACTAGGTTTATTTACAAAAAAAAAAAATCTATTTGGTGAAAATTTAAAATTTCAATACAGTATACTTAAATTTCAAGGAAAAAACAAGAAGTAGGTGTCTGTCTGACCACCCTAACCACATTAAAATGATAATATTTTTTTATAATATTTTAGATATAAGTAGAGGACTCATGTCCCGATGTGATGCATATTTTTTTGTAAATTTTTTCTAAGTAAATAATTAATTATAAATTTTTTATGACAAATTTTAAAAAATATAAAGACTCGTATGTCTGACCACCTTAACTTGGTCAAAACTTCATGTAATTCATTTTTTTATTTTTTGAACTTATAGTATGTGAAGCATAAAATGTGACGCGTGTTTTGGATTAAAAAAATATGATACCATTTGAAAGCTATAGATGTTTTTCAATCAGCCTAAAAATCGGGACTTTAGTCGTAATTCTTGATAGAAAATGAATAATAATAATTTATTAAATTCAAAGTAAAGCATAATTCATATTGGTGGAAAGCTGAGAATCTCCTATAAAAACCCTTTTTTTTTAATCAATTTTAGATAAAAAAAGGGTCGTCAACCACATACCCATCATATTGCCACTTTTTGGCCCATCATGATCCTGCACATACCCTAATGTCTTCCAAAATATGGTAGGTATGGGAAGGATCATAAAGAGGGTTGTTATAAACCTTAAAGATTTGATCATCTAATGCTAACATATCCTCATCATCTACAATCCCATCTTCTTCCACTAAATCATTCTCACAAGAAAATGGAGAATGGAAGCTAGGTAAGGTGATGTTTAGAAATGTGTCTATCATCTCATCATCTTGTGCTATAATATATTCCCAAGGAGGAGGAGGAGGAGGAGAAGGAAGGGTAATAATTTCATGATTCTCAATGATAACATCTTCTTTCACTGAGATACCTTCATCACTAAAAGGAGAGGTATTGGGAGAAGAAAAATTATAATCATCATGATTATCTGTGCTTGCAATCTCTTCTATCACATCATCCCCACAAATAGGAGAGATAAGAGGGGGTGTAGGTTTAAGGAAATTATCAAAATTTGCACTCTCTTGCTCTAAGAGACTCTCATAACTAGGGAATGTATTGAATAAATGACTAACATGCTTATTGACTAAATTTTTATTTGCAAACTTGGAAAGATCAAAACTAACATTTTTGAATAATAATCTATGCAAACTTAAAATGAAATGTAAAGACCTAGAATGGAATGTGTAGATGCAATTTTTAGATTTCAAACAAGGTAATTTATTGATCTTACACTATGTAATGATCTAAAACTGAAATGAAGCAATGCATGAAATGAACCAATTTAAGCTAGTTTTAATGAAATACATGTAATAGAAACTCAACCAACTGAAACTAATAATCAATCATAGAAAATAGAAGTGAAAAAACAAGGTTTTAAATGCAGTTAAAGGCAGTTTCAGATGTGCAGTGGGACTGATTTGCCCAAGGTGGTGAATGAGTCCCAATAGGGATTTTTTTAATTTTCAAAACATATTAATTAATTTGTATGCTTTTTATGTTGTATGATCTGTATCTTAAGTGTAAACATATATTTTGTTTGATTTTCAATGAAATGAGATGAAAGAATATAAGCTATATGAGCTTTCACTAATGCAAAATTTGAAAACCCTAGAATGCCAATTAACTAATGTAAACCCTAATATAATATTAATGTTAGAAAAATTTATGATGATGATGCACTCCAAATTAGAATTACGATGTTCTAAATGTAGGTTCACCAAAATGGAACAATTGAAAATCGGGTTGGATGCTATCATATGGTTTAGAACAAAGAGCACACCCACTTTCCAATTATTCCATTGAAGGATGACCCTAGAGGTCTCAATGCAAAGGAGAAAGAGATCTTGCAATAGGGTTGTCCTAGGCCCAGCTGAATGAAAACTAATAAGGGGTTCACCACCAATTTTAGACTTGGAAAGACAAATGAAATGTGAGATGCAACACTAAACCCTAATTGAATGTAATGACCTACAAAAGTAAATGAAATAACATAGAAAGCTACAAAAAGGAAGGTGTGCACCTAGAAATTTAAAGATGGTTGAATGGAGCTCTGAAACATTGGAAAATTTTACTTTAATGTTGATTGGGACTCATTCACCAAGCTAGGTGAATCAGTCCAAAATCTAGGTTTCTGTGTGGGAGCAAGAATCTGCCAAATGGGTATCTGAATCTACAAAAATCTAAATTTTGACTAAAACTGGGACTCATTCATCAAAAGTGGCGAATCAATCCAATTAGGATTTTCTAAAGCTTCAAAGTCTGATACTGCTCTCCTCATTCTGGTTAATCTACCTCTATATGTTTTTGGATCTAAATCTCTAAAACATACACTTGTAGGTGTTCTCCAATGTTCTCCAAGGCTTGATGACATCTTTGACAACTTTGAATGACCTAGAAACCTTTCTCCAATCTTGCTCCTTAGGAAATATGCAACCTAATCTTTAAAGGATCTTCAAGTCTTCAATGTACCTAGATCTACAATTACACAAAGAGAGAGACACAGCGAGAGAGAGAGAGAGAGACACACACACACAGAAAGTGTTGATTGTCAAGGAATAGGGGTTTGCCTCAAGGTCAAACCCTTCAAGTAGGTAATTAAACCAAATGATGTGACAATGAAACAAGGACATGAAACATGAACAATGATACCTTGAATGATTTCTTGCAAATGATGTCTTGTAAATTTGCAACTCAACATGAAATGGTCATGAAGGATGTAGATCTTGATCTTGACAATAGGTGTAGAACAATGCTTGTTATTAGATCTCCAATGCTACATCACAACACTAGCTCAATAACATGCTTGATGCTTGATATCCTTGAAATGTTGATGGATCTTGAAATGTTGCAACAATTGATGAAGAATTCTTCCCTTGAATGCCTTAGAAATGTTCTTGAATTCTCTCTTGATGACCTTGTAAGGTCTTGGAATGCTTGACTTGACATCATGTAGACCTTATGAAATAATGGTTCAAAAGTTCATTTATATAGGCAATACATTTAAGATCCCATGTATTAGATCCCAAAGACCAACATACATGGAATTTGAACTTAAAACCTAGTTTTTCCTGCTTAAAACCTTGAAAATAGGCCAAATGGGACTCATTCACTAAGTTGGGTGAATGGGTCCCACCTGGATGGCACTCATTCGCTCAAAGTGGTGAATAGGTCCCACGTGGCCTATTTTGATTGCTAAAGTGTCAAGGAGTGTGTAAATTAAGCTTATTTGTTGATCTTGTCGTGTTTTTTTATTAAAATATGCTTTGGGATGCATAATATAGGGTCTTAAGGTCCTATTAATGATGATATTACGATTATAAATGTAAGAAGACCCAAAATCCAATGTGAAAGTGTAAATAAATACACTTTACAAAACTAAATTAAGGAAAAATTACGTTTATTTAGATTAGAAGGGCCCTAAATCCAATGTGAATGTGTAAAACATATTTCAACACTAGATTAGGTCCACTTTAGTTTACAAGCCTCCTAAATTTAATGTGAAGGTTTCAATAAATACACTTTACAACATTAAATTAGGGAAAAGTTAAGTTTATTTAGCTTTAAAAGGGCCCAAGACCTAATATGGATGTGTAAAACACATCACACCACTAGATCAAGGTGATATAAAGTCCAATTTTTTATTAATTATTCCCAAATGAAGTGAAATTGTACCATTTCTAAGAGCATACAATTTTTGTTACTACAAAATCCTAACTAGATTGATATGTCAGTTCTGGCGTATGAGTCCCAGTTTAGGTCATTTTCTAGGTTTTTGCAGTTTTAGATACCCTTTTGCCAGATTTTAGTTTCTGCATAGAAACCTAGATTCAGGACTAAATTGCCTAGTCTGGTGTATGAATCCCAGCAAGCTTTGAAATTAGTGTTTTAGCATTTCAGGCCCTCATTCATTCATCTTCAGATTTCTAGGTGCACACATTTCATCTTGTAGCTTTTTGTTCTGATTTACATGCATTTTTAGGTCTCTTAGTGAAAGATTGCATTGCATAGGTTTAAATATTACATTTTACATTTCATTATTCTTTCCAAGCCCTAGCTTGGTGGTAAACCCCTCCTTAGTTTACAATCAGAACCTAGGACAACCCTATTGCAAGATTTATTTCAACTTTGCACACTTTAGATTGAGATCTCTAGGGTTTGTCCTTGAATGAGAGTGTTTGCAGTTTGTTATTCTATCTCCCAAGCATAGAACCAACAAAATTCTTCCTTTCAAGTATAATACTTTAGGAAGTTTGTGAAGGGTTTCTCTTTCATAGAAATACCTTTTAATGCTATTACAAGTGCTGGAAAATGTTTTAAATAGGGTAGAAAACAACAAAATGATTTTCTAATATCACTCCTTCTCTTCCCTTCATCCTTTATATTCATTTGTACATTCTTTCTCTATTCTACAACTTTTATAATAAGTTCTTTCAAATTTTGAAATAAACATTGATGGATCATATCATACCATTTCACATGTATTCTAATGACACATTAGGTCTTGGTTCTCATCACTTATGGACTTCAATAAATTGCTGGTCTCCAAATGGAATCAAACATGTCTTATGTTTGTTGGGAGTTGAGCTAGTCGTTATTCCCAAAAGGTGGATTTGTCAGGAATCTGCTACTATCCTAGATTAAGGATCCATGGGAGGCTATTAAACCATGTCAAAAATCACATGGTCAACACTGATCGAGGGGTGGAAGCGTCGAGCTTCCAAAAAACCCCCCAATGCAACCACAATATTCAAACCCACAACCCCCACTCTAATACCACTTGTTGGGAGTTGAGCTAGCCATTATTCCTAAAAGGTCTCGACTTGTCAGGAATCCACTACTATCCCAAATTAAGGATACATGGGAGGTTGTTACATGAATCATGTGGTCAACGTTGACTAAGGGGTGAAAGCATTGAGCTTCCAATAATGTTAATTAATTTCATCCAATAAATCCCTCTCCACCTATGTATTAAGTGACTCATTTCCATTTTATTCCCCATGCTCTATAATCCTCCTAGGGTAGCACAAGGTAGGTTGCACCAGAGCTAAACTATTTTTTTCAACACCACAAGTCCTCTTCTACTTAATTTACCAATGTTTAAAAGTTGTTATAAGATGCTCTCTCAAATTTTCACTTGGTCTCAAAAATCCCTTGGGCTTTCATCTAGAACATGGTTCCTTCTTGTCAATGTCTTCTAGTGTGACCCAAAAAATCTATTTGAGGCTCTCTAGTTCTTCCACTTCTATCACCTAGTGATTTCTACTTGGTACACTTTTCTACTTTTCTTCTCAGACTTTATCTTTCCAATTATAAGTTTCCTTTCATAACCTATCCCAACAATTATATATATTAGATTCAAAAACCTCAACTTCCCCTTTTTACTTACTCACCAATCTCTCTAGCCTCCTCACTACTTGATGGTAACTATTCATTTATCATTTATATAACTCCTTCAACTTGACCTCAACTTCCCATTTCCTTCGCCAATCTTTCTAGCCCCTTAACTACTTCATGGGAACTACACACATCAAGTGGAATTAAGTAATTATTTACAAAACATGGAAATTAATATATCCTTATTAACCCTAAAGGAAAAACTCCTTTCCTCTTTTTGCAAACAATCTTCATTCATTGACTTATATGCCATTCAATTTCTTGTTCATGAGAGACATTTTTTAATCCAAAATTTTTTGTGTGAAAGATCACAAAAGGCCTTCAACTAATCTATTTTGAATTTAATTGTAGGTGAAGAGGCTTTTTGCTATTCACTAAATGAATTTCAAGTCATCTTAATCAATGAGACAAGCATGCTATTTATTGGAAGGAACTGAATACAAAATTCACCTTCTTTGAAGAGTTGGAATTTGCAACATGATTAAGTGAAAAATACTCTGCAAAAAAATAATTTATCCTATTTAACATTAGTTGTGCTTCTAAATTTCTTATTCTTCTAGATTTTTTGTGAAATAATTTATGAAACAAGTGGAAGGGATTGAAAATACAAAACTTCTCTCCTTACCGTTCTTTTAAAATATGGCTAAGAGAGATCCCAACATGTGTCAAACCTTTATACTAATAATTTTGAGATATTTTATGAGGATTCAAATGCATAACTATTGATATTTGGTGCTAGAGGATCAAAAAAATAGTTTGCCCTATTTTAAGCTTTGTTGTGCTTTTATATTTCTCACAAACCAAATTTAGTTAAATCTTATAGCATCTCTACTAGCATGAATCTAAAACCTTTACTTACAAATACTCCACATTGTATATAATAATATTTTACATCTCCTTCATATTAATTATGATCCAATGTTAAAAGCACAAGGTCCTTCTAAAACCGAATAGGGTTTGTGGGGTGATACAACTTCAGGGGTGATACAACTTCAGGGTTTTTCAAACCATTTTAAGATTTTGATATTCTTTATTTTCATTCATTTGTATCTTTATCTGCTGCAATTTCCTATTTTAGAGTTTATCATTCTTCATGCCAACAAATTTAAAATCACAGATGGTCACAAAGATCCCATAGAGTTGGGTTATTTTAAATTAAAGTAATTATAAAGGAAATTGTTAAATGATACATCAATAAAGCATAAACACAAATTGTTACTCACCATGCATTGAAAAAGAGAGCATGGAATATTTAAATTAAAAGATAACATTTGCTACAAATATTGGTTATGCAATTTATATTTGAGTAAAATGAGAAAAAAATTGTTCAAGAGATTAAGGTGGGAGCTCTGTATTTTATTTGATGGAAAAAAAGTCCAACAACCAGATAGATATGAATCCTTGTACAAAATAAAATTGGAAATATTGATGAAGATAATATGTGAAAGACTTCTATTTCATCCATTCCACATAAGCTTTTCATAAAAAATGGACTAGTTACCCTTCTTCCAAAAAAAAAAAGAGCATTCACATTCTTTAGTCACGAAGATTATTCTCTTACTAAAATCCAATTAAAAATATCTTCATAAGCGTAGAAAAATAAGGAACCTAAACTTTCCAAATTGATTCCTCTTTGTGAAGACTCTGGGGGTATGTGTAGGATCATCATGGAAAAAATAGGCCCTTAAGTGGCGATGAAAATTCAGAAAATCAGAGTTAGGCAGCTTGACGTAAAATTTTGAATAAGTTATCTATATTATTTCAAAAATATGTAAGAATAGAATATGCAGAAAATTGAAAGTAGTTTTTAAACTAGTAGTTTTATTTTTATAAAAATCTATTTGGTGAAAATTTGAGATTTCAATGTAGTCATACTTAAATTTCAAGGAAAAAATAAGAAGCACATATCTGTCTGACCACCCTAACCACAATAAAATGATAATATTATTTTATAAGATTTTAGATATTAGTAGAGAACTCATGTCCTGATGTGATGCATATTTTTTTGTAATTTTTTCCAAGTAAATAATTAATTATGATTTTTTTATTACAAATTTTAAAAAATATAAAAACTCGTATGTCTGACCACCTTAACTTGGTCAAAACTTCATGAAATTCATTTTTTTTTAATACTATAGTATGCGAAGCATAGAATGTGACACAAGTTTTGGATTCAAAAAATGTGATACTGTTTGAAAGCTATAGATGTTTCTCAATTAGCCTATCAATCAGGACTTTAGTCATAATTCAAATAGAAAATGAATAATAATTATTTATTGAATTCAAAGTAAAGAATAATTTATATTGGTGGAAAGCTGAGAATCTTCTTTAAAAACCCTTTTCATTTCATCAATTTTGGGTAAAAATAAAGTTGTCAGCCACATGGGCCATCATATCACTTATCTATATCGCCATTTTTTGGCCCATCATGATCCTGCACATACCCTAGGCTGACTTGACTACTGAAATCAATAAATGCATCTCACTATCCATAAAAACCTTTAATTTGTTTCCCTACCAAATTCAATGTCTTTTGTAATCTATTTCTGGAATCCACTTTTGAGGAGACTTACATCCTCCATTTGAAGGGTCGTTTCTTTCACATACATTAAGGATGAATTTTTTGCAATAGTTTGTTTCTCAATTGACAAGTTGTACATAATCATCCCAAGGATAGCCATGAACAATTCCCATTATATTCTTGGTCGTCAATACTGGATCAAAAAGGATCCAACCCAATATAAGAACACAAATAGTTTTCATGTGGCCCAAAACCTAAAATGAAACTACTGAGAAGTGCCTAATGCAAAGGTATTGACTGAGATTTCACAAAATAGCTATAGTGTAGGAAAGGGATATAAAGAATGACACAAATTTTAACTTCATGTAATTAATTTAAATATTCTAAGAGAAACTTGTCAAATTATATTACTACATTGAATAATTTGCATTGCTTGATAACCAGTATAGTATACTCACAATAACACCAACTAAAAAATTGATATCTCAATAAGTCATGACCATTTAGAAAATAGTCAACAAAAGGGACCAGAACTACCAAACATTGTAGCAGCAAACTAACACTAAAAGTTGCAGAAAATGAAGTTATTTTAATTGATTGATCACCAAATCTTCAACCAGAACCTTGCCTCGAAGTTTTCAAGGCATATTTAAACGTGTAAAACCAAGAAACAACGATTCAAACTACCTTTCAAATCATATGACCGTTCACCTTCCAAAACAAGACAAAAATATAAAGTTGCTCAAGCAACTTTTGCAACTTTTACCAAAACTTGACAATTTGACTTCACATCGACCTTATATGACTCATTACATTGAAAATTTTCTAAATAGACCTTATTACAACCAAAACCATGACTAAACCACAAAACCCAATATTAGACCAAATTTGCAACATTTGACTAGGTGCCCCTGGACCAATATGTAACTATATATATACTTCTCTATATATGTACATCATTCCATGCATACACACACATACAACACTATAAATATAAGTGATCATGATCAACATCCTACATTAAAAAAGACAAATTGAGAATGATCAATCATGCTCTACAATTACAATTCAATAAATTTTCTTTACATTTAAATATCACTAGTGTTTACATTTAAATTAGTTATCAAAACAAGGACAAAGAAAATTCAATGAGTCTACAACTAGCAAGGTCAATCTCACAAGTTTTAAGATGCTTCCATGTATTAAATAGTTTTTTGCAAAGCATAAAATCAACCCTACACAACAGATTCAATTTATAGATAATTAAATGATAGCTATGAGATTGAAACATCTTGCAAAATTGAAGGTGTATCTTTAGTCAATAGACTACATATAGAATGAGATTTGAGCTGCAAATAAGTCTCTCACCCACAAACCACTATTGAGTAGTCAGGAAAACAAGTTTCAACTATCATTTAATGGTACACCAGTTGTCGTTTAACAGTAAAAACCTCCAAAAGTTCAAGTAAAACCCTCCAAAATATTGCTTATCGCATAAAGTCGAAGTAAACATTGATTTGATGATTGAACAAGAACATTCCATTTTTATTTGCAATCTATTTTGGTCAATTTGATGGAAATTTTACTTTTTCATTTGCATTTCTTCATGTTTTAAATATGTATGCAAATATTTTATAATAAGATAATACTTAATTACTTTAAGAAAAAAATCTAGATTTTTCTAAGTTTATTTAATTCTATAATCTACCATTTGTTACTAATTGTTTAATCAAACCACATGCAACTAGAATGTGCAATGCATCCATCCATAAACATACACTCTCTAACATATTAACATACATATAGTTTTCTATTGCCTTATGTTAGGGACAAAGTGATAATGAGCATCGCATTCAAATTTTGAATCAAATATTGACAATATCCTCTTTTGCCATTGATATGCCCGACTACCCCTCATTCAATTCATTTATTGTAACCTATTTTCTCTTGTCTATTTTTATGTACATATGTAAGTGTGAGTACATCTATGTAATACATGTCTATGTATATATATGTGTATATATGTGTATGTATATATGAACCTCTACACATGTCTATGCAATTACACATCCATAGTATATACATATATGTATGCATTTATATACATATATATACATATATATGTGTGTGTGTGTGTATACATACACATACATAGATACATATATATATATACATATATATACACACACACACATATTAAAAAACTTGTCTTTAAATACATAACTTTAAATACTTTAGAAGCTAAAATTATTAATTTAAAAAATCAAAAAAAAAAAAAATAACGAGCAAAAACTTGGCTATTCTTTATATATCTATACATACAGAATATATACATCTGTATACATTTGTACTATGGATAATATAAATATATATAAGGTGAATATAGATACACACATCTACAATCTATAAATGCATTGTTAATGTCTATATATGTATATATACCTACGTACACATTTATATATATCTGAATGTATATGCATGTATATGTTTATATATATATACTTCTTTATATATATGTATGCCATTACATACATACATACACATACAAAACCATAAATACAAGTGCTCATGACCAACATCGTACATTAAAAAGTGACACCTCTTACACATCTTTACACACCTTAGATTGTGTCATAGCAATCAAAATGATCACAATGTTTGAAGGTCCCAATAATTGTTTGTCATCTACATGCTTAAATATGAGTAATTAAGACATAAAACTCTACAAAATGAAAGGAAGATAGCCTAAATCTACACAAACACAATTTATATCTGTCCATTTGGTGATGTTATCAATGAAGCCCTAATGAGCATCTCATTCCTGCTGCCATACTACATTACATTATGTAATATTTTCTATTGCCGCTAATATGCCAAATTATCTATCATGTAGTTTATCTATTCTAACCTGTTTGTTTAAAATCCACCAATGTCTTCCCTTTATAACATGCAAAGATCTATCTATGTATATATCTATGTATCTGTGGATGTATATATATGTTGCTATATGTATGTACGTACATATGTATTTACATAGATATCCATGTATATGTGTGTGTGTGTGTGTGTGTCAAGAATATATAAACATGTACCAATGTATGTAACTATGTATGTCTCGATGAATATATATGTGCATACATATATGTGTAACCATATAAATTTTTACAAGTATGTATGCCATTACACATACATACGATACACATATAACTACGCATATATACAAATATACATTTTCTACCAGTTCACTAATCATTATAAATTTCACACCATGATTTCTAATTGATAACTTTGTTTTCCAACCTCTAGGGGACAGGACCTAGACTTGGCAAGTCCACTATGCATAATTTTCATTTCAGGGCCACATCACCAAGTATCATATCACATCCGCATTGTTTTTCTTGAATTATGCATACTCAAGTCACAACTGTTGGGCATTATATAAAGAATTACTATCACAACTATTAATACATGCTCAACTACTGCATTCTCTCCCCTTTTGCAAATATCAAAACTCAACCTTCTTCTCTAAGGGACTCTAGCTCCTTTAGAGCTCTTGTTTAACATTCATTCAATTTAAATGATCTCCATAAAAATGATGTATTAGAATTTTTTAAGGAGTCACCTAGTTAAAAGTATCATTTCAATACAACAACATTTAATTATAAAATTATCTTTAATAATTAATATAAAACTCTTTTACTAATTCATTTAACATAAATAATATTTTCACAAATTATATAATATTTTATTAAAATTCAATTACATAAATTTTGAATAATCCATTTTCATACACGATTTAAATGTCTTATGACATATTTATTAGACCTTAATGAAACTTCTAGAAGAACTTCTAATTATTCTTTATTTAAAAACTAAAATTAATAAAAAAAATGTTTACTGTTTTATGGGTTGTTAATGCTCAGCCACGGGGTCGTCCTCGCTTGGAAAGAATGAATTTATTGAACTTTAATATTAAATATTAAATTTATTTAAGCTTTTAAAGATAGTACAGACAAATATTATTTTAATTTTCTTCTTCCGTCCTTTTATTGTTTTTAAATACGGGGCTTATCTGAAAGCAGTACACCTTATCTACTTCCTCAAATATTTTTCGAGGAGCAAGGAGATTACAGGTTATCGCCACGTATCTCGCATCCAACGGAGCTTCTCAACACAAGAAGAGGTCAAGACGAAAAATATAAGACGTAAAATCTCTGGCAAAATCTCAGACCTTAAAATCTCTGTCACGTACACAAAATCGAGTCGGATTCAGAACTTTAATTGTCATGCACGTGTCCGAGATCCCGTTTTCTAGGTTTAACTTAGGCCTCATTTTACAGGTACGCCATTAAAACTTGCTTCGTGTATAAGTAGGGACAGTATGCCTGCGTTTCAAGAATGTTCACATAGGTAAATAACGAGATGAATCAAAACTCATCTCTTACAGCCGGTGCTTCAATCTATTCACAATGAACGAACTGCGTCCGGCGAAAATAAATATCCTGAACCGAAAAATTTCGCCGAAAAGAAAACGGTGATGAAAAGTGGCAAAACAAAAACCAGCAAAAAAATAATCGCCCATCTCATATAAGGAACGCCTTCAGCGTAAAAATAGACATTCCTCTCACAATTTTCCACTTTAATTTTTTCAAGCAGGGATTTAATGGCTGAAGAAGTTATCAAGAGTGTAAAACGAGTGTGTGTGACTGGAGCAGGGCGATACATAGGATCATGGTTGGTCAAAAATCTTCTGGAAAGGGGCTACACCGTCAACGCCACACTTAGAAACCCAGGTACTTGGTTTCTAAGCGAAGATCATAAAAAATTAACATTCTAGTCAATAGTTATCTACTTAAGCATTCCAGTTTTATATGGTTTGATGAAATGCAGGAGACGAGAAAAAATCTGGGCCTTTGTTGGAGCTGCCAGGGGCAGAGGAAAGGCTCAAGCTCTTTAAAGCTGATTTATGTTCATAGGGCAGCTTTGATTCTGCAGTGGAGGGTTGTCAAGGAGTTTTTCATATGGCAGGTCCCATGGATTTTACGGTAGCTAATCTGGTAAGAAAATGAAATGGCTGAATGTTATGAGAGCCTATGTTGGAGCTAAATCTGTTGGACGTGTAATTTTTACTTCATCAGTTGCAGCGGCTTCTCCAATGAATGACAAGGGAGAATTCATCCAAACATGCATTGATGAAAGGAGTTGGAGCCCCTTAAGTTTCCGTAAATCTCAAACAACTAAGAAAGCTTGGTATATGATAGCTAAGACATTAGCAGAACAAGAGGCCCTTAAATATGGGCTTAATAATAACATTGAGGTGGTAACTGTCCTTCCAGGTATGGTGATTGGGCCTTGGTATACAACTACGAGTTCACCAACATCTGTTCAAGCAATATTAGCACTGACTGGAGGTATAAATATTTGTGTACTGTTTATACATACTTTGTGTATGATATATTAAAGATTATGTATAATTTTCATGTGACCTGACTTAACAGGAGATGATGAATATTATGAAGTGCTTAAGCTTCTCGATTTCATGTTGGGATGTATACCAATTGTTCATGTTGATGATACTTGCAATGCCCACATATTCCTGATGGAACAAACCAATTCTCAAAATCGCTATGTTTGTGCATCTGATTCTTTGAGTCTGAAGTCTCTCAAAGATTTCCTTGCTAAACATTATGTACAACTCAAGAATTCTCTCAAGTAAGCAAACAATTTTCATTTGAATTTTTTAGATTATCTAGGCTAAATGGTCTACAGAACCTTCAATTGCAAGACACTTTTAACTTTTAAATTGTATTTGGCACACAGGTTAGATGAAGATGATGGACCTGAGAAATACCTGCATGTTTCTTCAAAGAAATTGTTGGATATGGGTTTCTCTTACAAGTATCGTTTACCAGAAGCTTTTAAGGAGACCATGGAATGTGTCATGAAGAATGGACTGCTGAGGTTGTAATCAGTAAGCTATACTTCTTAATAGTTTATTAATAAGCTGTTGCTTTCAGATGGAGCCTTATGTGTCCTCAACCAAAAAGGAAACACTGTTCGATGTTGTATTGGTTGTAATCATTTCATTTCTTCCACTTCTTTGCAGTTCACATGTCTTATTTTCTTCTATCAACGGAAATATATTTTACTTGAGACAATAAAAAATTGTGTGGAAGATAACAATTTCTCTAGTCACTGAACCTATCAATTTTAAAAGAAATTCAAATTAATAGAAACTTCAAAATAAATTAGTTATATAAATAATAAAATAAATAAAAATTATTTGATTAATTTTTAATTTTTTAAAGAGAGATTTTGGTTTAAGATGAAATGATTTTAAAATGAAGATTTGCAATTTTAAAAAGTTTAGTGGAGGCAAACTAAACTTAAGGTAAGTTAAATTAGGGTGTGTATTGGATGACAATTTTTTCTAAATTCTATAAAAATAATTGTATGTAATTCTAAGGAAATAATGGATGATCAAATAAGAAATATTTAAAGTAAATTTTATACCTTTTAATCAATTTTTTTTAAATTAAGGTTTTAAACCAAATAAAATAATTATGTATAAATAAAATCTAAGTTTTTCTATGATTTAAGAAAGGTAGATGTGAGGCTTGATTTGCTCTCAATGAGAAAACACCAAGACAACAACAATATTATAAAAATAGAGATTTATCATAACTTGATATTTTTATTTTTTTATTTTCTTGACATGAACCCGCATTTTAAACATAAGACATTTGTGGGATTGATATTTTCCCCAACATGAAACTACTTTATGGTGTGAAACTACATTTTGAGGACTAATAGTCACAAAGACTATTTTGTATATAAATTAATACTTTTATGAACAACATTGCAATGAGTTAGTTATAGCCTTAGGAAACACTGTACCTTCGATTGGTTATTGTAGTCAGTGATATGATAATTTTATAATAGATGGTAAAAAAGATAGCCATAATGGCAGTTTCATGTGTTGTTATTAGATAATTTTCATTGTGTTTATATCATGTTGGATTATCATTTTTGTAACTATTTAGCAACACTATCCTTATTTAGTATTACCATCATTAGATTTTTTACATCACATGTAACTAGACACATGTTAAGATTTGGAGTAAACATGGGAGCATCTTTCATCTTTCATTTTCACATGCATATTTTCACACAAAGGTAAGTATATCAAGTATGCACATTTTATTTTTTGATTATATCTTTATTTTATCATTTGTATTTAATGTAGCATAGAAAAATGCAACATTTTACATTTTCTCACTTGTTTGGGCCCTCCTAATTTAAAATGGACTTAATAATGCCTTAATTTAGTGTTGTTAAATGTACCCTTTTACATATGCATACTTATTTGGACCCTCTTAATTAATTAAGCTTAAATATTCCTTAATTAGCCCTTTTAATTCATTTACAAGCCTATTAAATCACATTTTTGAATGGAAAAAATGATAATAATTAATGCCTAAACATAATACTTTGCATGGAGCAATATGTGTTCTAGGTATAGGTACCTAGGACCCATTCACCCATGGGTGAATGGGTCCTCCCTAGACCTTAGGACCTAAATTTAAATTATTTTTTGGTAGTATTTTAATGTCTTCAAATCCATAATTCAATGTTGGCTTATGATGTTTGAATTTTGAGAAATTAAGGATACATACATATAAGTACAAGGTTATTTCACTAAGTTTCACCTAGATTAAATTATGAGAACTTTTGGAGTATTTCAAGAGCAATTAAAGGAATTCAGGAGTAGATATATCTGAAATTTATTGCAACACTCAAGATCTATCCATCATGTCAAAGTCTTCTTGTAGTGTATGCATGTTTTTGGAGCTAAAATTGTGATGTAGGTTTCATGATCAAGTCAAGCATTCAAAGTATCATTTCAAGCAAGATCCAAGTGTCAATATCTACATCCAATTCAAATATTTCATGCAAGTTTTATACCTCCTAAGATCTCCATTATCAAGGTTTCATTCAAGGGTTTGTTGAGTGGAACATAGCTTTGTTCATTCTTCATTCCCTCTTTCATTAATTATTTCAATTCAAGGTTTAATTACCAAAATGGGGTTTAACTAAGGCAAACCCCCATTCATCCAAAAATAAACATTTTTCCCTCTTGTATGCGTGATTGCAAATTTAGGTTGAAGATGACTTGAAGACCCTTTTGAAGTGCAAGATTTACAAAGTTGTCAAAGTTATCATCAAATCACAAAATCTAACCTATAGATTGCATTTCTAACTTTTTAACACTAAAACCTAGACAAATCAAAAGCTTCAAATCTACACCAAAGGTGTGCGAAAGATTGTTGTAACCCCTATACTTGGACTCATTCGCCCATGGGCGAATGAGTCTCAAATCAGCTTTTGAAAAGAACTTTTAATGACTGGTACACAAGTCTCCGCCCTTCTCATATTTGCATTCTTGATGCAAGAGCATCCATGGTTGACAGGCTATCCCACATCAACAAAAAGGAGTCAAATTTGAGTTTTCTTCTACAATTTTTGTTGTGAGTTTAATTTCATGTTTTGTCATGTGAACTTCAAATTTTGGAGTGCATTTGGATGTTATGTCATGTTGATATTTGAGTTTTGAGATTTGAATGTTGAGACTTGTAACTCCACACTTGAAATTCCATAACTCCTAAAAATTAGGGATCTTGGAGGTGGGTGCCTAGTTTGGAAAAAATAGATTTTTGCTTTATTCTTGAAAGAAAAAAAGTCTTTAAAGCACTATCATCCAAATTTTCCAAGTATGGAGGTTTGTGTAATTATTTTATTCATTTTTATTGATGAATTTTAATTTCATTGGTTGCTCCTAGTGTTGGGCGTTGATTTTCCTAAGTGTGGGTTGGAATGCAATAAAATTAAAACAAAATGAATTTAAATTACATTTCATTTGACGACAGCTTGTGTTAAGCCAAAAATTAATTTCATTTTTGAAATATAAGTTTCTATAGAATATAGAGAGGAGCAGAAGAGAGGTTGTAGCATGCCTCCAGGAAGGTTTTTGGATGGTGTTGTTTTAGGTTGGAGGCTAAATATAGAGCCATGATCATCACTAGTTGATGCAGATTTGTGAGGTTGTGATTGCGTTGTGTAGTTTATTATTGCAGGCACTGGAGAAACTTGTGTTGCAGAGCTTTGACTTGTTGTAGAAAATCATTTTATATTGAATTTTAGAAGTCTTGTAAGGGCATGTTGCAGCCCATTTTCCTTTTTGGACTTATATAAACAGATTTGCAAAGTTTAATAGAATTTTTTATTGTCGATTGGAAGTTAAAATTCTAAGTTGAATAATTGTTGCAAGAGTTTGTTTGCCTGTGAAGAGGTTTACTAGTGATTTTATGTGAGCTATTTAAATTAATTTTCATTGAGTAACTCATTTTAATTAGCTCCATACATTAATTATTTTTTTGGTTCTACAAATACTGAGCTTAATCTTCAAGTTTCAAGTGTTCGATTGCATTCTGGTGTTGATTTGCTATTTTTAGTTTTTCTCCCCAAAGTGTTGATTGAACTTGACCCCCATACTTCAGTCATAAGGAAATCTGAAGATTCTCACCTAGGGTTGATTCACTTAAGGTTTTTTAATCAATTATTTGTGGGGATCTCATTTCGTAATGAAATAGTGAGAAATAGGTCCATCATACCCCCTTTGTTCCACATTTTTTGGTAAAACCTATTTTTTAGTGTTTCATTTGGTGAACCCAACTTTTGAGCATCATAACTTGCTGATTTGGAGTCTATTTTCAACCCTAGATCTAGGTTTTGCATTTATTTGCATTGATTTGCATTGATTTGCATCTCATTTAGGGTTGTTTACTTGCATTAGTTTCAATCTCATTTAGGATTATAGGTTTTCATTTTTGCAATTCTTTAAAATCTTTAAAATTAAAAAATATTAGTCATTTTGCATAGTGCTTACATAATATTGCATAATCAGTCATTTACATTACAAAATTGAATTAAAATTGCATCTCAAATTAGGTCTTTTTGCTTGTCATTTAGTACTATTTTGCACTTACATTTAGACCTCATTTTACAAAAATCTGAAATTGCAACTCACTCTTTGAAACCAAAATTTGAATACCATAAAAATCATCTCAGAAACTTGCAAATGAGTTTTTAAAAACCCTAAAGTGAGACCCATTCACTCATGGGAAAATGAGTCCCTGATCAAGGTTTTTTTGAAATTCTAAACATTAAAATCACTATTTTTGCATTCTTTGTTTCTATATTCAGTATGTTGTTTCAGTTTCCTTAATTTTTGTTATCTAAAATTGTTCATATTAAGCATAATAAATCATATTCTGTGCATTTTTTGAATTCAAAATTGCATCTAGAAGACATCATTCTTAGGCTTTTGCATAGAATAATAAAAAAATTATCTTGTTTAAATCTAAAAAATTATTTTACATACTTGTATTGCACTTTACATTCTAGGGTATTTAATTGCATTTTACCTCTTATCCATTTTGGGTGCACCTTGGTTTTGTGAAATTTGTATGAGCTTCGCAAATTGGTATCATATTACTAATATTGTCGTGAGATGTAGTTTGAGACTCATGACATCTTGCGATACACCATTCAACATGGATCTTGGGTTTTCTAACTCTTTCACTCATAGTGTTGACACTAATCAACCCACTATGGATCATACCCTTAACACTCCATTTGATATGAATTCCCTACCTACACCTAATGTGATTGATGTTGATGCAATGATTACTAATTTCCTTCCCAAGAAACTTAGAAGAATGGATAAAGAACTTGATAAATTGCAATATTTTGTGAGTTTTTCATGCAATGTTCCTAATGTGGTTCTTATGATAGATAACATGAGGAGAATAATTGAAAATGAACAAGGAATAGAGATTGTTCATAGCTTAGCTCACGTTATTAATAAACATGTACCTACCATAACTAGTTGTGCTCAAGCTTTAGGATATACTCAAATTCAAGGTGGAATTCCAATTCCTCCTTCCACAACCATAACCTCTATTCTGACATACACCAATCCAACTATTACAACAACCATACAACCTACTAGCAATATCAACACTTCCTTAGATATTTCCACTAGGATTCCCTTTAGCTTTGTGCATTCAAATCTCATATCTCCTAATCCATCTCCCATCATAAACTTACAAGTAACTTTCCCTCCTGATACATATACACCTCCACCTTATTCACCTCCATCTCACAAAATTCCCAATGATCCTTTCCTGAATATGTCTCCTGCAAAATGTTTCATCCCTCCAACAAAAAATTGCTACATTAAGTCAGAATCAAAATGACCAACCTTCACAATATGTTTAAAGAAATCCCTTGTCCTTGGAGATGTTGAGAAAATAAATGCCACAAGGTATAAAGATTCCTAGATTTGAGAAATATGGTGGGAAAGGAGTGAAGTAAAGAAAATAAAGTGGGTAGGGTTCCACCTTTTAGGAGATGGAACTAGGGTTTAGGACCTTTCCCTATTTTCTTTAAGTTTCATTCAAGGAAACCTTAGAGATCTCAATCTTAGGATATAAATGAAGGAAAGAGATCTACAATAAGGTGTCCTAGGGGTGTTATTAAAGACTATAAGAGGGTTCACCACCAAGCAAGGCTTGGAAAGATAAGAAATGAAAGTAATATGCAAAACCTAATGATAATGACCTAGAAAATGAACTTAGACTAGAATAACAAACTGGAGATAAACATAGGTGCACCTAGAAAGTGAAGAGGCTTGATTGAAGGTCTGAAATCTTTGAAATGTTGAATTTTAATGAACATTGGGACTCATGTGCCAGTAAGGGAAATTTAGTCCCAGTCTAGGGTTTTTGGGAAAAAACTAGAATTTCATAGTGACTAGTCTGAATCCTCTGAAATTTGGAAAAAGTGCTATATTAGGACTCTTATGTCACAAGTGGTGTATCAATCCCCTTCCACTTTTTTGGAAAGTTAAGATCTAAATCTGTTCTTCTATCTCTGCTCTTCTTTCCAAACCATATTTTCATATCTGAACATACTAAAAAGACTTGTAAAACAAAATAATGTATTGATTTTCTTATGGGGGTTTTCCTTGGTCAAGCCACTAGTTTGGTAGTTAAACCTTGATAGAGATAATAGATCTTGAATGTAAATATGAGTGTAAGTCCTAATCTTAAGTGTATCTAAGATTAGGAAATCTAAGATGCAATGAAACCCTATTCTAACGTGCTAGAATAAGATACATGAATGAAATATGGAGATGATGACTCACTTTGGGGGATCTCTAATCACCCTAATAAGCCACAATAATGAATATACCCTCCTTTAGGTAGAAATTAGAGTGATAATTAAGGATGGAATCACTTAGGAAACAAGTCATTAAGCTTGGTTCAATGGCTAGTTGCATCTCCCAATCCTAGAATCCATCATGATTCACCATAGGCAACCATCATCAATCTTTGACAATGCTAGATCTTGAATGAAAGTGAGCTTGAAGACATGAAAAAATACTACAATGTTGTTCCAAGACTTCAAATTTATGTGCTCCTTGCTCTTGAATGCTCTTGTGAAAGTATGCTTGAGTGATCAAGATGATATTATGAATGCTTAGGTCTTGAATGAAAATATCTAGATAAAAATAATGATTTGAAACCTTGTTTATATAGGAACTTCATCTAATTTACCATTTATTAGATCCCAAATGCTGAAATCAACCAAAAATTATAATTAAAAACCTTAATTTCCTACTCAAACCCTAAAAAGGGGCTACACGAGACTCATACACCACTTGTGGAATATGGGTCCAACCTAGGGAACTCATACACCCAAGGTGGCCTATGAGTCCCACCTAGGGGGACGCATACGCCCAAGGTGGCGTATGAGTCCCACCCTAGTTTTTTGGGGTGAGAAAATTTTGAGTTGTTAGAAAATTGAATGCCTTTGTTGATTTTGTAAGGATTTCAGTCAAAATAAGCCTTGGGATCTGAAATAAAGGCTCTTAGGGGCCTATTAATGATAATTGAAAGGGTCATGAATGCAAGGGTACTAAAATAGATCCAAATTAAGTGTGAATTTGTATCATCTCCAAGAAGGGAGTATAATTTTCTACACTACATTTAGCCCCTACTTTAGCACCCATATGACACTATGTGCATGTACAAGCTAAAGGAATCTGAATAATAACTTCATTTCATAAAACGATACTCATGTGGATTCATTTGTAAGCATGGGATAATAAAGCCCCCACTGTAGTTATCTGTAAAACCATAATGTTAGGAATTGCATCCTACAAAATTAATTGATTTGTTAGTCATTCAAAAATCTTATTATCTAACTTATTTACAATATCAACTTTGAGGGTAGATGTATGCCCCTCTTGATTTTGATTGCTTTAAAGAGGTGCAATCAAGGTAGCAGTCTAACTGCATCGAATTTCATAAGTCGTATCATAGGGTATTTCCAAGTACCATACCACATGATCATAGACATTTGATAAGAATGGGAGCAAAATCACAAATCCAACTCAACGAACGATGTCGAAAGTGGAACTCTCTAGCCCCCAGTATTCTAGTTTGAATGAAAAATCACTTGTAACCTTAATATGCAAATGACCTAATTTGAACATATATAAGAGTAAAAAGAGAAGCAACCTATACTAATTTTGTCTTTTACCTTCTTATAGCTTGATTTAGATAGAGATCGAGTGATAATGTTGTGCATATGAGCATACATGCCTCTGAGACTTGATACCCTACGCAAGGAGGTAGCACGAGGTGACCTACATCATCCATTGAGTTGATTCTTCTCTACCTTAGCTTTATTTTTGCACATTTCTTTCATGTTTTTACGCATTTCTAGATAGATTTAGGACCTTGGAAGAAAAATTTGCAAAGCATCCCTTTTTTTGCAAAGAATCCCACTTTTTTGTAAAATGTCCCACTTTTTTGTGAAGTATCCCACTTTTGCGTGAAGTGTCCCACTTTTTTGCAAAGTGTCCCACTTTTTCACAAAGTGTCCTGTTTCTTCATGAAGTGTCCCAAAAATGGAATAAAGTGTCGAGGACTCTTATAAAAGTACCTTGGAGAAACATCAACACACTTTTTGACTATTGATGTATAGATTTAATATTTTAGAATGTTGAAATATGATACTTTTGTTGTTTCATTAGATTCCTCCTTGGTCACAACAACGTCTCCATGGTAGATTGTTTTATCGATTACGAGACATGGTCGCAACATTGTCGAAGGAGGATACACAGACTTTATAGGCTATTGGGCTATATTGGGTGTATCTCATTCCCCCCATGAGATAGCATGATGCCATACTAATGTCTTTATCAAAGAGGTAGGATTTAGATACTTGCACCTTTTAGCTCCCCACCGACAAGGTGACAATCACTTTGGAGAATGTACATCACATTCTTCGAGTTCCCATTTGAGGAAAGACTTTCCACTTTGTAGAAGACCATTCATATAGGTAGATGAGAGCACATATAAAATACTTCCTTGGAGGATTAATTCGTGATGAGATCGTGGGTCCACATATTGAGCTATAGTGGCTACTATATGCATGATCGCCACTTGTGAGATGGATTATGATTTTCACCATAGCACTAGTACTAGTCCTAGAAGGTCAAGGAGGAAACTTGGATGGAGGCCTAGCTCACTTGATATAGGAGATGGAGCATCGTAGGACCATCTATGCATGGGGTCACAACATGCTTACACATCTCTACTATGATTTAGGATGGTTCGTGTACCATGAGGTCAAGAGCATGGTGCATTGTACACTTTTACAAGTTTGGTGCTTGGAGAATATCACATGCACAAAGCTGTTAGGATCTCCTTTTGTATTCCCCCTTGGATACCTATTCTCATTTAGTTATCCCCTAAGATGAGTGTGGCAGTATGGAGATTTATGTTTTTGGGGTCAAATCTAATCGCCTAGATTAGGAGGAGATCTTATGGAGACTCTACCATATAATACCATAGTGGTTAGATGAGACCTACCACTTGACATAGATTTAGATATACATGTTTTTACTAGGGAGGAACGATTATGTATTAATACCATTCTACTACAATCATTTCATGAGACAATTCAAACAGGTATAGGTGTCACTAATTTAACACATCCATTTTACAGGTAATCAGTGCAGAATGTCTAGAGGCTAGGAGATATGAGATGACTCATAGTCAACGATGTTATATCCCTTAACTCAAATGACTTAGATCTTGACAAGCCCCCAATCTCTAATGTTGATGACTTCAGTACCACAAATATATATGAGGATGGGTGGGTCACAACACAACCAGTTCTTGTATTTCCTATGGATCAATCTATAGGATTTGCAGGGCCTCTTCCAAATCAGAGGGATGAGGAGGAGGGGATAGGTGTGGAGGCAGGGGTCAGGGTTGCAAACCTATTTGTGAATGAGGTAGAGTAGGACTATGATGAGGAATAAAAATTAGACTATGATGAGGGGGAGGATGACAAGAAGGAGGACAAGGAGGATGAGGAGGACGACGAGGATGAGGGCTAGTTGATGAGTGATGATAGTGATTTAGTAGGTGAGGGTCTAGTTTCCCACAAGTGGAGAGATTTATGTCCCATCCATGTTACTAGATCATAATCAACAGCCGTAGTATGCACCAATACTTATGAGCATGGAGAGGATAACACACATTTTATTCCTCCTATGTACTATGAGACTATTTTTACACAACTCACTAGAGATCTAGGTGAGGATCATCCTTTTATGATTTTTCTTATGTTCATGCTTTTGATATATATATATATATATGTGCAGGATCATGATGGGCCAAAAAGTGGCAATATGTAAGTGATATGATGGCCCATGTGGCTGAAAACTTTTTTTTACCCAAAATTGATGAAACGAAAAGGGTTTTTAAAGGAGATTATCAGGTTTCCACCAATATAAATTATGCTTTACTTTGAATTTAATCAATATTTTTTATTCATTTTCTATTTGAATTATGACTAAAGTCCTGATTGATAGGCTGATTGAAAAACATCTATATCTTTCAAATAGTATCACATTTTTTGAATCCAAAATATGCATCACATTCTATGCTTCGCATACTATAGGAGGGTATGTGCAGGATCATGATGGGCCAAAAAGTGGTGATATGTAAGAGATATGATAGCCTATGTGGCTGACGACTTTTTTTTTACCCAAATTTGATGAAACGAAAAGGGTTTTTAAAGGAGATTCTTAGCTTTCCACCAATATAAATTATGCTTTACTTTGAATTTAATAAATAATTATTACTCATTTTCTATTTGAATTACGACTAAAGTCTTGATTGATAGGTCGATTGAAAAACATCTATAGCTTTCAAAGGGTATCACATTTTTTGAATTTGAAACATGCGTCACATACTATAGGATTAAAAAAAAAAATGAATTTCATGAAGTTTTGACCAAGTTAAGGTGGTCAGACGTACGGGTTTTATATTTTTTTAAAGTTGTAATAAAAATATCATAATTAATTATTTACTTGGAAAAAAATTATAAAAAAATATGCATCACATCGGGACATGAGTCTTCTACTTATATCTAAAATCTTATAAAAAATATTATTTTATTGTGGTTAGAGTAGTCAACAGACACCTACTTCTTATTTTTTCCCTGAAATTCAAGTACTACTCCATTGAAATTTCAAATTTTCACCAAATATATTTATTTTAAATAAAAATAAACCAAGCAGTTTAGAAACTACATTCAATTTGCAACATATTTTATTCTTACATATTTTTGAAATAATATAGTTAACTTATTCAAATGTTTACGTCAAGTTTGCTAATTTTGATTTTTCTGAATTTTATTACCACTTAAGGGCCTATTTTTTCCATGATAATTCTACACATGCCCAGGATTAAAAAAATAAAATTTGAATTTCATGAAGTTTTGACCAAGTTAAGGTGGTCAAACATACGAGTTTTTATATTTTTTAAAAGTTGTAATAAAAAATTCATAATTAATTATTTACTTGGAAAAAGATTACAAGAAAATATGCATCACATCGAGACATGAGTTCTCTACTTATATCTAAAATGTTATAAAAAGATATTCATTTTATTGTGGTTAGGGTGGTTAGATAGACACCCACTTCTTATTTTTTCCCTAAAATTGAAGTACTACTACATTGAAATTTCAAATTTTCACCAAATAGATTTTTTTAAAAATAAACCTAATAGTTTAGAAACTATGTTCAATTTTCTATAGATTTTATTGTTACATATTTTTGAAATAATATAGATAACTTATTCAAAATTTTATGTCAAGTTGCCTAACTCTGATTTTTTGAATTTTCATTGTCACTTAAGGGCCTATTTTTTCCATGATGATCCTACACATACCCATATATATATCATGATATGTATGGATTAACTTTATGATTTCTATCTTGTAGGGTCTGAGAGAGAGGTGTATGATCTCTACCAATGGGTGACTGGAGAGATAGTACCTCCTTTGCTCAGAGATGAGGCTATCGGCATGGACTACACGCCCCCACCTATTGTGGAGCAACATCCAGAGTTGTTCAAGCCTTTCACAAGGTTGAGGGGAGTATATGAGGGTGTTACTAGACATGCTAATCGAGCTAAGGGTGATTTTTCAGCACTGCAGGCTACCTATGAGTAGCTTTGGTCATCTTGAGATCCAATGGAGGTCAAGAGACTTCATGGAGAGGTCGCCAGGCTATAGGCTCATAGAGACCACATAGAGCAAGATCACCTAGAGGCTATTGGATAGAGGGTGTGGTAGTTGGATGAGCAGGGCCTTGTAGTATGCACTAGATTCTCTCATTAGTTCATAATTATATACTACCATATCTTGACATATTGTCTCTTGACAGATGTGATCACTAGGTCTCGAGGGATTTGGTAGCCACAAGCCACACTAGCATTGTATATTTGATGAGATATACTAAAATTTTGTGATATATATATGGTCATTTATGTTTGATTGTTTATGCTTATATGTTTCTTTTTTCTACGTAATGTTGATTTGTATTATATTGCCAAAAAACAAAAAAGATTACATTCATATGTCTACCTAAGTGGCACATATTTTATCCCTAATATGCCAGTATTGACCGCACAGGGTCATAGTTCATTCTGCTATAATACTGATTCCCATTCTATATTTTACCTATACTAAGGCTTTTGTTAAATCCCTCTACCTCTTGGAACTACCCTACCTAACTGGGTTCTCCATCCCCCCATAGCGAACTATAGAACTTGATGACCTACCATATGAGCTGGACATGAATTAAGATTATGGCTTTTTAATTCCTCTTGAAGTTGCTCTATACTTTGCCTACTCACCAAAATAGCAGATCCCAATGAAGGGAGGACATGTTTGTCCTTAGAACCTTGTCCTTCAATTGAAGAGATCTGACCCACCCTACTGGTGCTATCTTCCCACTCTGCCACGACCTTGACATTCTGGGTGCCATGCTTTATGATTTCAACCTGTCTACAATGATATTCATTTCTCTTATAGAAATCCCATCTACATCTAAGTTATAAAGCCTATCAGCTGCCTAGTTCCCTTCCCTATATATATTATTTATGGTGACACTATCAAAGCCTTCCAGAAGGGATAAATTTGTTTCCAATTAGGTCGGAGTCCAATTAGTTAGCTTTTTGGTTCTAAGACTATTTATAACTAGCAATGAATCACCTTCAATGGCCAGTTTTTTATTTTTAAATCCCTACACATCCTCAGTCATAATATTAATGCTTGAATTTCAGCATCATTATTCGTTTCAACCCTGAGAGGTGCTGGTAGCTTACCAATGGTTTCTCCCTTCAAACATCTAATTATACACCTAGGCCCCAAGGGGCCAAGATTCCCCCTCGAGGCCCCATCGAAATTCAATTTAATCCATCCAAATTTTGGGGGAGACCATCAAATCAATTTCCTATCCTCCATGGATTTTTCCCCTCCATTTCCAACTTGAATGAATGGAGTGAGCCCTTTCCATTTCTTCACCATTTCTTCACCATTTCTGCATTCCAACTCATAAAAATGAGATGAGTCGTGTCCCGATCTTCTACCTAGAATTTACTATTTCCACTATGCTTGATTCTATCTTACTGAGAAGGGATGGCCATAGAATTCATTTCTCTTGAAAGATCCTCCTGTTCCTTTCTTTCCATATCTCCAAATGATTATGGATGGGGCCGAGATCCACAACCCTCTGAACGTTGATTTCTTCTTCATAATAGGCTAGGTTGATAGCCAATCCAAAAGGCACCTACGAGGGGCACTGTAGCACTGAATCATGTGACATAACTATTGCCAAATTTTATAGGAAAAGGAGCAATGAAAAAAAATGTGATTCCCATCTTCCTCTGCCTCCTTACAGAGTGCACATTTTGATGGCCCTTCATAACCAAATCTTCTAAACCTATCAACTGTGAGAGCTTTACCTTGAGCAGCCACCCAGGTGAAAACCCCTGCCTTGGGAAGATATTGCTTATTCCAACACAATTTGGTTGGGATTACTCCTGATGACTTGATTGACTCATTTATGACTTTGTAGCCTTCTTTTACTGTATAACTTCCTAATTCAGACAATGCCCATCTTAGGGATTCCCTCCCCTTCCTAAAGAAAATTTCTCGCTGCTCCAAGATTCCTTCAAACAACTCCACCTCTCTCAAATTCAGTTTTAACCCCTTCACACTTTTCCAACTCAGGATTTCATTCTCCCTAGTTGAGTTCAAGAGATAATCCTTCACCTTATCTCCCCATAGTCTCTTGGTGACATTTCACACCCTTGTTAACTCCTCATTCCTTGCAAGTGATGGGTGTCCTTCCCAAGAATCCTCCATAACCTAGTTGCCTCTCCATTTCTAATTTGCCATTATAAATGCTTTGTGATCAGCTCCCTACTACTTTTTATAAAATTCTAAATTCTTGATCCATCTGGGAGAGATCTTGATCTGAAAATACTATTCTCTTCCTCATCAAGATATTTATTCTTCAGAAGCCTGACCCATTTGAGATTTGGTTTTTCATGGATTAGCCATACCAATTTCGCCCTCAAGGCCTGATTTTTCTTCAAAAGGTTTTTGACTCCAGCCCCATCTTTTTCCTTTTGTTCACATACTTGTTTCCATTTGATTAGTGGGTATTTAAATTTATCTGAAGCCCCTTTCTAGAAGAAATTTATTATTTTTTGAAACAACTCCTTGTTGACCTTGTTTTCCAGAGGCAAGCATGACAAATCAGGTAAATGGGGATTGTTACAATGACTGTCTTAATTAAAGTCCACCTCCTTGCCCAAGAAAGTCATTTACTTTTCCAAGCTTCTAATCTTCTTCTTATCTTTTCCAATAAGGAGTCCCAAGAGTTCCCCGGTTGTAGTCCTTTAACTAGAGGCATACCCAAATATTTGTAGGGTAATGATCCTTTTTTGAAAGCCATTATTCTCAGTATTCTTTCTTCCCTACCTTGAATCATATTGAAGAAGAAAACGTTTGATTTCTCTCTACCCTCTTCCTGACTTGAAGCTTTGGAGTACAAATTTAAAATTTTCTTGAATCTAGATGCCTCCCCTTCTTCAGCCATCCCAAATAACATTGTATCATCTGTGAATTGTTGATGGGAGAAATGGGGCATGTTTCTTGTGATTTGGATGCCTGAAATGTGAACTTCCTAACAAGATTTTCTAATATGTCTTCCCAGAGCATCTGCCATTATAATGAAAAGGAAAGGGGAAAAAGGATCCCCCTACCTCAGTCCCCTTGAGATATTGAAAAACCCTTTTGGTTCACTATTGATGAGAACTGAGAATCTTGGGCTTGACACCCACTCAAAGATCCAATTAAGCCACACTCAGGAAAACCCAAATGCCTCCTTAATTTTGAAAAATAACCTCCAATTGACCTTATCATAATATTTTCAGATATCTGGTTTGATGAACATTCAGGGAAATTTATTCTTCTAGATTGAATGAATGGCCTCTTGTGTTATTATGATTCCATCCAAAATGGATCTCTCAGGGACAAAACCAGACTGTTCCTCTGCTATAACATCTAGAAGTATCCTTTTGAGCCTATTAACTACTGATTTTTCCATTATCTTGTAAACCACATTGCATAGCAATATAGGCTTGAATTCTTCAAAAGTTTTACTTTTTTCTTTCTTGGGGATTAGAGCTATGAATGAGTTGTTTATCTCTTTAAGTGCCTTTCCACTCCTTCTAGAGTCTTCATAAGCCTCCATCAACTCCTTGCCCAATATGATCCAACATTTCTAGAAGAAGGCAACCAAAAACCCATCTATCCTAGGGGCTTTGTCTGGGGCTAGTTGGAATAATGCTTCTCTAATTTCTGCTTTTGTGAATTTTTTGCTCAACAACTTGTTTTGTTCCTCCATTATTATTTTGGGAATATTATCAATGAATACCCGATAGCTTTTAGATCTGAACCTTCTTCTTTGTTTAAGAGCCCATGAAAGAAGTCCACCACTTCCCTCCTTATTTGTACCATCTTACCAATCATTCTACCCTCTTTATTTTTAATGGTTGTGATTATGTTGACTTGTCTACAGACCCTAGTTGAATTATGGAAAAAAATTGTATTTGAGTCCCCTGCTTTGAGCTAGACTTCCCGAGACTTCTATCTCCTGAAAATTTCTTCTTTTGCCAGTATATCTTCCAATTTTCCCATCAATTCTTTCTCCTTATTGTAGGCCAAATTATCCATTCCTTATTTCATGACTTTGTCATTGAGGGTCTGAATTTTTGCCTCTATCTGCCTTTTGAACTCAAAAATGTTTTTAAAATGGTCTTTGTTCCATTGTCTCAAATTAGCCTTGATGATTTTTAGTTTAGTAGAGATGTTAAAAATCCCAACGCCACCTGGATTGCAGTTCGTCCACCATTCTTTTATTAGTTCCATGAAACATGGGTCCATGAACCATATGTTTTCAAACTTAAAAGCTCGTCTCATCGGTCTCCTTTCTTCGATAATCTCTAAATTGATTGGAAAGTGATCAGATCCTGATTCCACCAAAATTGTTCTCTCTAGGTTATAGGGAAATGAACTTAAATCTCCTTTTACAAAAAACCTATCTAATTTTTCTGCAATATTGTAGAAGCTAGTCCTTCTATTGTTCGAGGTAAAATTACCATTGCTCATTTGGATTTCTATTAGCTCAGTCTGATCTACAAACTCCTCAAAGTCCTTATGTGATTTTTGTTTCCTTCTGACACCCCCTAATTTGTCTTTTTCCATTAAAATTGCATTAAAATCCCCCCAAGAATGACTAGTTCCTAGGCATCATATAGCGAAACTTCCCTGATCTTCTCCAAACATTGTAGCCTCATGTGGTTCTCCATGAGAATTTGTAATTTTTATCTCATTATTAAAATTAGGTGATACTTCAGCTAAGGATTCAATAGACTTACCATATTTCGTAGTCTTCTTTACCCATTCTGGTTGCTTATCCTTTGCAAGCTTAGACTATAGCTTCTGTTCAGATTTTTTCTTCATTTGGCTCTGAGTTCCTCGTATTTGTTCTAGGGACTTCTTTATTTTTTTCACCTTTGTGAGTCTTCTTTTATTTTCCCTTTTCACTTCCTTAATATCATTGAATATTGGTATGCACTAGTGCAGAGATGTAAGAGTCACCACCCAGAATGATTGGGACAAGTTTATCACTTATTTTATGATTCATGCAAAGTGCACGAGAATTTTACTGACTCATATGAACTTTAAAAAATGCGACATAATTTTTGTCAAACCTTTTAGCACAAGTCTTGTAATACTTTAATAGCAACAAGATATTTAAACACAAACTTTAGTGAAAACCTTTTACAAGGACTTTGAACAAACGTTCACAGGAACTCAACTAGACAGACTCTATAAACAATATCACCATATATTATAGGGAATTTCGACAAGGCACACTGGTGAAAAAATAGTTAATCACTGTATATATTCCCCAGTAGAGTCACCATTCTATTGGTTGTTTTTTAAGAACCAATCAGATCTCACCAAATACCTCAGAGTTTGCCACACTCAATTCTCAAGTACTTGAGAGACAGTTGGCCAATGAATGAGATGAAGCTTTCACGCTTCTTCTCCTGCACTTCGGGCTCTGCAAAACCCAGGAGGGTGATCCCACAACGTATATTTTACATGAAACTCATCTAATTATACCCTACGCTTTATGAAAAAGTAGATGTATTCTCATCAGAGGCTGAAAGATGAAATCCTTCAAGAAATAGGCAATTCCTTAGAAGAGCTTAATACCAAAATCCAAGAATACCATACAATACCACAAATAATTCAACTGAAATATATTTATAAATATGTTCTCAAATTAAATACTAGAACCACAAGAAATTCATTAAACACTTTCAGACTAGTGCCTTATCTCAAGGTATGGAGTCAAGTAAAACAAACTGAACTGTAAGGTGAATTTAATTCCGAACATCCATGACTTCAATGATACTGCATTATAGTTCACATATCATTACTCAGATCCCATGAATACTTATAAGATCCACTTAGAATTTATGTAAATTCATATTTTGACTAAAGCATTTTGACCAATTCATTAAACCAGAACTATAATCAAAACATATTTCACTATGAAAGACAATGAAAATCCATGAAACAATCCTTGATCATATTTTCATTAATAATCCATGTAAATGCAATAATGGAGAGACAATAGAACCAAAAGATAAGTATATTTGCTTCAGACATGCTTGGAAACCATACAATTAACAAAGTTAACTCCTATAACTCATAACCTAAGACCTTGACTCAAACAAAATATCTCTGTGCTTCTCATTTACAAAGCTCTATTCTAGAATTCAACAAGAGACCTCTACATATGGCTGTGAATTACCTTCTATAGAAACAAGGGAGAAAATCGAGCTTCAAGAAAGTATGTACACATGTCTCATTTCTATTGGACTGCTGTAATACATATTATTTTTGCAGTTACATCCACCATTTCGAATGGGAAGAATATTCATGAGACATAATATTCGTTCACAAACACCAAAATAACCACTTTCCAAAGGCACCCTGTAGTATAATCATAACCTTTGTACTATTGTAATTTATTTTGTCTTTCAAAATATCCATAGAGGAGAAGATGAGTCACCATCTTGATCAAAATCAACCAATAATCCAAGTCAACATCAATCATCATTTTTTTGTAACATCTTGAGCTGAGGAGAAAACATATCATTATACATTGTAACCTCTAAGGCTAGACCTGTACTATACTTGACCAAGTATATGTATTCTCCTATTATATTCATAGTTGCAAATCACTAATAAAAATATTCTTCCGTAACTCATACTCTGCATCTAAAGGCCATTTGAATTCAATAATCTAATCCATCTTTATCCTATATGGAGCATATTTTACCATCACATAAGTAGCCTCCCTTTCAAAATCGTGGAAGAAGCGAATGATGAAAGATAACTTCTCAAGTGTGTCTTTCAACATGCCAATATCAATTTCTTTACAAATGTATGATGCCTGAGAAGAAATGGTTGCTTAAATCTCATCCCTCCATGCTTGTAAAGATTTGACCCCATCATGTGTACCCTAGATTTCAGGTAGTAATGTGATATCTGCCTCATCATATTTTTCCTTAAGCTCCTTTATTCTACCATCCATAGGGGTGGTGTAACCTTGAAAGATCTTCTCCTTGATCTCAATAACAAACCTATAAGTTAGGGGAACAATTGGATAAATGTCCTCTTTTTGTTTGGCTTCAACTACCATAAGCTTCAAATCTTCATCCCTTTGAATCCATTTATCCAACAAGGGGGTAGCCAATTCCTTGTCCCCTTCAGACAACCTTATTGCTTGTATCATTGAAGCATAATTTCAATGAATACTATTCAATGTATTCCGGATTTTCTTATTCATATGCTTCAACACCGTGTAAAAAAATTCAGAATTAGTTTCATACACAACATTTTGGGCTTGCTACAACAATTCCTTGTATTCTTTAATTTGGAGGAATAATTCCTCATTGGTAGGTTCAGTGGAAGGGGATGCTCTTGATATGTTTGGCTCCTCAACCACCAATGGCTCTTAACCCATATTATAAGGTGCAATTGATAATGCCTATTCAGGTGAAGGAGGTGGAGAATGAATCCCAAGAGACATAGGTGTCACATGTTTTGAACCAACTGGTCACTGAGACTTAAGAGCATCCATTTGTTGTTTTAACAACACTACCTCTACATCAATCTCAACAACCCTTTGTTGACTCAACTTATACTCAACAATCAACTCATTATACTTACTCCTATATGTATCCCTTTTCTTGGTGAGGTTTTCCACTATTACCTTTGTGAACTTGCCAATATTGATAGTCATATCAGTTGCCTCTAGTGTAGGAGTATTAACAACTCTTTTAATAATCAATTGGCCCTTGAAATTGGCTAGTTCTACAATAATGGGCTTCTTAGAACCGAGAGACAATGACCATATGGATAGAGAATCCCACTCCTAACTAAAAGAAGATCCTTGAAGTGCCAACCTAGCCTCCTCTTTAGTTTGGAATAATGGTCTCTCAGCCCTCCTTATTGTATCCAAGACGACAACATTAGCTATATCCCACTTAGATAGTAACAAAACACCACTTTGTTGCACAAGAGCCCTAGCATCAGCCGCTTTAATATTTTTGAATTTCTTCTTCATTTCACTTCTTGCATTAGCTTGCACCATCTCATCTGAAAGATCAGGGTGCAAACTTCTTTCCTTGGCTACCCTCTCAATTTACTCTTGAACACTTTCCCTCCACACAAAGTTTTTAAATGCCTCAGTCTCAATAAATGAATCATCCTCCATGAATTCCCTACAGGCATCCTAGCTCAAAATTTCTTTACTTGGCCTAAGATCACCCACTCTAGAACTCAATGCCACTTCTCTTAGAGGAGAAGGCATCCCTTACTACATATCCTCAGGGGTCACCAATATATCATCCTCATCATAGTCAAAATAATCAACAACCCTACACACCTCAACCTTTTGCTTCTTGGCTGGGGCTTGCTCTAATGGAAGGGATTCCCTCGAGGGTGAATCAATATCAATAATAACATGAGAAGTTTTTTCTAGGAGGTGATGGCATTGAACTGTGAGGGGAGACAACTCTTGACCCTTCTGATGTAGTTGGAGTTGGCAATGTTTGCTTCTACTTTACCTTATCTTTCCTTCTAGAATAGATTCTAAATTTTGGTTCTGGCTGATAATAAGGCATTTCTTCAAGTATAACTACATGGTCTTGCTCTATAGTCACTAATTTTCCTTTATCTGCCACTACACGCTCTACCCTTAAGATACCTACTATGTTCTCAAAATTTTGAAGAACATATTGACTTCTATTGAAATCACCAACAATGTTGGGCATAGGATCATATTTGGGGTTCTTCTTTGTGGCTTGCTCCATCATATTTTGGAAATCCAAGTACTTTTACTTCCTCTCTTCTTGTTCAGAGGAATCAATGACATTTCTAATGACATCCTTCTGGTAGTAGAAATTGTGTATAAATGGACCACTCCTATGTAATGCTTTCAAACCAACAATAAAACCCTCCTGATCATGATTCCTTAGGTGTACAATTTTCGCTGATAGGGTGCCAAGAATTTACTCAAATCCTTCCAACCTCCTTTTACCATCACAAAGTAAGAAAATTTTATCCATTTAGGGAAGAATGAACCCTTCTTTCTTGAGTCTGGCAGATGTGATGTCTATGATGCTCCCACCTGCCTCATGATTTCAATAAATCCTAATATTAATGGCACATCCCTTAGAAAAACATAAGGGTTCACAGTTTTGCCATATATTCTAAAAATAGTAGTATGAGGATAAGCAATTATATCACCCTAGTTATGAGTCAAATTCAAATTAGGCTTCTTTTCCATGGGCCTTAGAAATTCATGGATTTCCTTAGGGATCCTAGGTAGGTTATGGATCAAAAATATCCTTAGCCTTGAGGCGAAAACATTGTTGAACACCACATAATCAAACTTGGGATCATCCTTGTCCAGAATTTGGGTCCAACATTAGAAAAGCAAGTCAATGTCATCCTCCCTCTTTTTCAATTCCATGTCTTTTCCAAAAGCCTTCTCACCTCTGAATAGAAACATATGCATTAATAGAGAATACCATAAAAAACTCATTGGTTCTTTTCCCTCCTCAAGTGCACACAAGCCTCTTTACATTACATCCTATCTGACAAATATGTGGCATAATAATAAACCACATTATAGGTTGTATATTAGATGTGTGCATCCATATACATGAGATCTATAGGCATGGTGGATGGTTCATCTATGCCAAGGATTTGGAAGAGATAATAAACCGTCTTCTTCAAATAATTAGCAAAATACCTCATAGGGAAAGACTCCTCATCCTCACCAATCCTTATTTTTTTCCTATTCTTTCCTTTCCCTGTAGAGGTAGTATGAATGGATAGCATTGTTGTTATGAAAATAAATATTTTTTTGTCTAATACTCCTCCCTAAAATCATTTAGGTCAATTGGGATCATACCCTCATTCCATTCATGCAAGTTGAAGATGTCTGCAATTTCTTCTCTAGTTATTTTGACCAACTCTTTACCCACATATGACCTGACTACTCTTGAAATAGGATCATACCTTGAGGCAATGTCCTTTAGTAGATTGACATTCATGACACATTTGGTACCACCAATTTTCCTAGGTCTAACCTCGAAGGATTCGAAACAAGGACACCCAAATTTTTGTTCCCAAACCAATTTTGAAATAATTGCCACCCAGAAAATGACAAACTTGCATCTCTAATACAACACATCTTATCTTTCAACCCCTCCTAAATCTGATAGTTGTAAAATAGAATAGATCCATTGGCATTTTTACTAGTAGAGGGTTTTAATTGGTCAATTAAGTCTTGAGAGAGAGTCCTACTTAGGGTTCCTGAACCAGATGTTTTGGTTTTTGGTGCGATAGGTGAAGAACATATATCAAACTATTGAGGTCCTATCACAAAGACATGAAAAACCTAGCACCTCTATTCATATATTAAGACTCCATCTATTGGATATAATTTTATGGAATTCGACCAGGCCTACCACTTATCGATGCATACCCGAACCCAAATAAAGCGATTAAAATAGACATACAACTTTTAACACTAGATGTTTTCCCTAAATCAAGCCCTTTTCTTCCTTTTATTTAGAAAAAAGATACAAAGAAAGTGTTTGTTCTACTTATGGCTTTCTTTATGGTAGAAAATCCCAATTCTGGCCACCACAAACTCTGCAAGATGTTTTTTCGATCTCCAAGGTATCTATGAATCTCTTGCAATCTTCAAGTGTGCAGAAAAACTATCTTTAAATGCACTTATGTCCTCGTTAGATGACTCTGGGTGTATTTACTACAAGTACTATTCACTCACATGAAAGGAAACAACTCTTACATTTGCAATTCTGATTTTAAATCATATTAGTAGATTTGATTTTATCATGGCACATCAGACAATTCTAATTGAGCCAGAACTATTTGAAGACACGTCACCTTCATTCACTATCCCATCGACCAATGAAGAGTTCACCAGTCAGACACCAAGTCATTCATTGGAGGGCCCCACAGTCCTTTCCCCGCCAATAGAATGATACATGCATCATAATCACGTACACCACACAACAGGCTCTAAAATAACATTTTAAGGCTTGCGCGGTGTGTGCTCAATGACTGAGATTTGATCATGTCACTCTATTATCATCGTTTATTATCCAGCTCAAGTATATCGAGTGCGATGGTGGAAACTAGGTCCCACATCTTGTAGAGGGACATATTTCACAAGCATGTAAGCCGCACACTCCTTTAGAGATGAGTCATTTCAATCTTGTGTGGTGTGCGCTCACAACCAGGATTTAATTATTGAATCTGATGGACCAGGTTTTTGGACATGCGATTAAAGTTAGTCATAAAAAGGGGCCATGACTAGGTTAACTGGCTATGACCCTCGGGTGGACACACTTAAGACTTAGGACGTAAGTTGATTTTATAAAACATTTCTAGCCTAACCATAGGAAGATTTCTAAATAATCAACAAAAAATTCATGACCGATAGGTCTATGAGGAAGGGGCCAAGAACAATACTATTAGGATGACTTAAGTCATAACTAAAGAGATCGACAACCTAGTAGAGCAAGTCAATGCAAAATCATATCACAAGGATTTAAAGCTGGAAATTTTAAACAAACGTACTAGACCCCAAAAACCCTAAACCAAACTTGTTAACCATAGGAGCAAATGATCATTTTAATCATGGAACCAACTTAAAATAACCCAGATATTAAAAACACTACCAGTGTGTTCATTGTTGTGCTCCACATTTCTTCATGGTTGAATATATGCATGTGTGGTTTGGATGTGATGATCATACGTGTTAATAGATGTTATATCTTGATTTTTAGGTTCTGGATCAAGTGGTAGAGTAAGTTGTGTTTGATAATGTGTTTGCTTGAGAAGAAGGTTCTTTGGGAGAAATGGAATTGCTCTGCATTTCTCTGCACTGTTGTTTCTTGTCTTATGGATTTGGGAATGTACCAATATTGTCTATACCTACCTTTCCCTGGAGTATGTGGTTTTCATTTGCTCCACAAGCTTTGATTCATAATAGGGAAAAATTTAGTGGTGAATCTTCGCCAATTGGCGAATATTTGAAATCGAGACCTCCAAAAATGGTGAATAATACAAGCTAGAAAGGATGCTGAATCACCAAGGTTTTACAAAAAAATAAATTTGTCTCGATTAATTTTCCAATGCATTATTTTTTAAATGATGTGTCATTCGACCTGATTCGCTAGTAGTTTATACTGTAATTACAAATATTAATTATATTCGCCAATAATTTTATATTCCTACAATTAATTTTTGGGAAATATCGCTATTAATAATAATTTATGAATTCATTTTAGGGATATTTTATCCTTGAATAGGTTTTTTATTCAGTGCCATTGATTATATTTTTAATCAAATGGCTGCAAGTTAATTTCATGACTTTATATGCACGTGTCTTTTAAAAAGGTTGTTGAGGCCCGAAATTTATTTTGGGCCACACGATTAGATTTGATCATGTGGTCCAAAAAAATTTTTGGGCCTCAACAACATTTTAAAAAGGAACATGCATATAAAGTCACAGAATTAACTTGTAGCCATTTGATTAAAAAGATAATCGATGGTAATAATTTCATTTTTCATATAATCTTTTTTTTAAAAGTGAGAATTTTAAAAACTACTTAATCCATGTGTGCTCCAATGCATTTTTGATAGGGAATTTATGTTGTCCCCGGACCCCACGAGGGGGTGTTGCCCCCTTGACCCCCTCAAGGGGTGCTGCCCATTAAACCCTCTAGTGGCTGCAGCCCCTGGGCCCCTACTTCAATATTAAAAATAAATAAAAAAATATGGGGGAACTACACTGACCAACTATGCAAATTTTTAAAGGAGAGATTTTCCATTGTAATTAATTGTTTTAGTGATTATTCACTAGGATTCACCATTGTGATTATTTTTTTTACAAATTATTCATTAAGATTCGCCATGATTTTACAATTTTTTTAATAATGTGCATAAAATTCGCCAGGGAAAAATAATATTTTTTCCAAATAAAAGGAAAGATTCGCCAAGATTTTACACATTCGCTGAGGGGGGGGTTTCTTAAAGTTATCCCTGATTCATAATTTGTATTCCATGGAAGTATTTCCGGTTTTATAGAATGAATGTGTTCTTTAGCTTCAGGTGGTTGTGTTAGTGGAGTTGAATATTCTAATGATGTTGAATATTCCTAGATTTTTTTGAGTGTTTCCATGTGGTTTATGTGGTTTTTCTAAACTTAGAGAGGTGTGTGTGTGGTCACTTGTTAGTGTTAGTGCAGGTTTGGCCAACCTGACATGCTAATGCTAATTTGCAGAGGTTGATTTTTGTTTGTGAAAGAGTAGCAAAGTGTGTCATTGTGGATTTGGGTCCTAGTTAACCCTTGGTATGGTATGCATTCATTTATTTCCACCACAAATTTTTTTGGTGTCAACCTATTTAGTGGTTACATGCTTGAGGTGCATATGTTTCATTAAGGCCAACATGGAGAATTTTTTTGAGGTTATGGAGGATATATAAGAAAGGTTAATTGTTGAATATGTGTGTTTGTCATGTATACAAGTGGTGAATGATGTGAATGTGATGAAGTGTGGTGATTTGAGTGCGAGCTTCAACACCTAAGGCTATTGGATGTAGTAAGTAGAAGGTGTCTACATTTTTAGTGTGCCAAAATTTGTTAGAGGTAGTGAGCTAAAGGTTGTGGATGGTGCAGAGTTGTAGTGGTGAATATTTTCTATTGCTCTAAGATAGTGAATATCTCTATAACAGTCTTCTTCTGGATAGTGAGTCCTTTCAGAAGTGAGCCCTTGGTAGTGAGCCTTTCTTCTCTTTTGGGTAGTGAGCCTTTTTGGTAGTGAGCATATTGTATTTAGTGTTTCTATTCATATATATGTGAGCTAATCCTCACCATGGCTTTTTCCTGACTAGGGCTTTCCACATAAATCAAGTGTTCTTGTGTGTATGGTGTTATTATGTTAATATTTCATATATTTACTTTCTATTGATTCTAAATGAAGATCTAAAAGTGAATAAGGGTTTAAGGATTAATAAGGGTTTGATGATTTTAATGTACGACTGATTCTCCCCCCCTCTTAGTTTCCCTTTATGTCTAATAGGATATTAGGATAAAATCCTAGTATTAGTTCACTATGTTGAGTACCCCTTATGATTCATGTAATTTATACAAGTGGGTGATTGTTACGACTAGAGGACTATGTGTTGTACAACTTCTAAAGTCATAGTTCAAGGACTAATTATATTATAAATATAATATTATATATTATTTGCTCATATGAAAAAGGAATACTTCACTCACATGTAATCTTCATATTCTACTTTTTACACTTCTCCACATGACATTAGATTTAGGATGCTTTTAAAATTATTTAATTTGGAGTTACAAAGTGGAATATAAATATAATTTTTGACCCACTATTTATAGATATCTATTAAAGTTCTGCAAGTCTAATTATTTCTCCATATTATAGTGTTCGGGAGTTACACGTGGACTCCTTGTTCATAGGAATCAAGAAAATAAATAAGAAGTTACTCTTTGAGGTGAAGAACATAGTTTTGGATTGGACTACATTTTTCCTAAACATGTCTTGTGATGAAGAATAGGTGTCAAATTTTATGTAGGGTTATGTTCTAAAATTTATCATAGGTTCCAAGAATAGATTTTGTATGAAAACTAAAGAAGTTTCTTGTTGATGTGTTTTTCGATGATGATGAACTTAGATAAAACTACAATGAATCTTACCTCTCTTAAAAAAATAGATCCTAGAATAGAATTTGATTATCCCAAGGATCAGATGTCGGGTCTTGAAATACAAGATAACTAAAAATTTTATTTCTTATAAAATTTAAGAATGGGAATTTTATGGTTCAAGATTCAATAGTTAAGGTTGTCTAGATGATTTGGACCACATTGAAAGGTTCAAACCCTTGAGGAATCATCTAATATATTGCTAATTGATTCTTGGAAATTTAGGTGCAATAAAGAAATAGAAAAGTAAAAGGGGGGAAGAGAAGGAATATAGATCCTACTTTAGGAAAATTGTAGAGATTAGCACATAAATTTGCAACTTAGAGACATCATGAAACTAAACTATATATCATTAAATGTAGTTGCAACTACATATAGATGATGCAACCTTAGTGGATATTTTTCAAATCCTAAAAGAGACTATTAAATACTCAAAAACATGGCACAATTCCACAATATTTGACATAATGAAATAATATTCAAATCACTTTTGATATTCAGAGATCAATGAAAATAATCAATGTTACAAATATAAATTAACAATAATTTGAGAAAAAATCTCACAATTTTATTTGAAAAGAAAATATGAAAGAAATAAAACAATAAGAATTGTTTATAGACACAAGGTGCCAACAATAAGTGACAAGTTAATGGTCTAGATTAAAATTGATAATGAATGGACGGGATTTAAGATATAAGAATATCCCTTTACAAAAGCATATTCTATTTTTGAGCATATTATGAGGAATATTTGCTACTTTTGTTGAAACATAGTTGACCATTTGGATCCCATAAATGTTATATTTTTTTCTTGGAGCTTAATGTTCTACATAAAAATCAATTATTGTCAACATTATTATCCATCTCTCTTAGGTGGTACTCTCCATAGGAAATTATAGCCTTTTGGAGCTCACTCTTGTATTGATCTTTGATAAAATTTTATCTAAAATAGTATGTTATATAAAAGGAAAACATTATGGAGTATCTTATATTTTTTATCCATCCATTCTCTTCATATTCATTTATTATGTTTTCATAGCCTTATTCAATGCATCTTGATTAAATGCTTATATCTTCTATTCTAATGTACTAGTGATAATATTCTTGAATCACTCTTGCATAATTTCTTCTTCTTTAATCTCATCTACATTGAAAATGAGACTAGTTATTTTTCTATGAATGTTAACTCTTCACATTTCAAATCCGTTTCCTTTGATCCTACCCTATTCATTTATCCTATGAATTCTTTGACCCCTTTTTTCGTTCCATTTTAATAACTCATTTCATTTTATTATCTTGGGAATTATTTCATGACTGAAGATGTTTTATTTTAATAGAATTTGATCATTCATGCTTTCAATGGGAAGTGTAGACACTGAAAAATATCCCAGACATACTAATACCATTTTTTCTTATTAATTTTCCCATAAGTAACAATCAGGTCAGCTCCAAGTAAACACAAAAAATTCTCAAAATTAATTCAAATGTGTGGCATGCTACTACATGTTAGTATGGATTGGACAAAAAATATTTAATCCATTGCACCTTCAACCATTTATTAGGCCTCTTCTCGATCTTGACCGTTCATTTGTAGTTGTCCCTAGCCCACTACTCTTTGGTGCATGTATCCTCAACCGTTGATCTAGGAATCTTTCCATAAATTTGATCTCGTCCATCCATTCGAATGGATTTCTATAAAAGAAGGTCTTCTCCTCCTTTTTTGATTTAACAACCACATATCTCCAATATTCATGCTTATTGTTTGTAGATGCTTGCATACAACAAACTGAGGGAAACTTGCAAAGGATGTTTTAGGATAGACAAGGGAGGTGATTCAACTTCAACATGGGGAGTTCTTTGTTTTAATGCTTTCATTTTGTTCTTTTTTTTTATTGTACTCTCTTGCTTAGATTTGTATGTTAGCTTATATTTAGTGTTGTGGTTGTCACTTTGTCTAGGCTATTCAATTTCCTATCTTACATTGGTGAACCTGATGTGAAATAGAAAAAATTATAGAAAATATCATGTCTAGTTTTTGTTTTTGATGTGTAACAGGTTCGTGAGCCACAACTATGAAGAGTAGTGATGCAACTGAAGGTGGCCTCCTAAAATTTGAAAAAATGACACAACTGTGATGAGCAGCAATGCAACTAAAGGCATGGTTTCAAATTTGAAATTATGATGCAACTACAAGCTCCTGAGCCACATTTGAAATGACACAATTGATTTAGAGTGAGCCAAATTAGAGAGATGCAAGTGTCAACCTGAACAATGCAACTACCTGTTAAGGTTTCATTTTTTAGTTTTGAGTTTTGTTTGAATTTTTCTTTTTGGGTTTTCTTTAGGGTGAGATTTTTGGTTTGCTAATCGTTTGTTTTCAGAATGTGGTGTTGGTATAGAGGAGTTTAAAAACTATTTCTTTAGAAACAATTAAGCTCGTCTCATTTTTTCTTAAGTTATCAATTTTCTTTCTTTACTTATTAACAATCAATTTGCATTACACTCATAAGGGCTTAAAATAAACATGCATTTTCATTCATGAAAGGTTAAAATGAACAACAACATTCATACTTTCTCATGGGATCTAAAATTAACTTGCATCACATGTCATTGGTTTAAAAAGAACCCAAGTTCTTCCTTGACACCATAAGTGGGATTAAAATTAACTAGTGTTTTCAATGTCTTGTGGTTTACATTTTTCCTTTGGATGCGCATGCTCTTCTCTCGCACAATTTGGTGATCTTAAGAATAAAAAGTGTCCTTTGGAACTTGTATAACCACTCACACATTTGGTTTTGGGATTTTTAAAATGAACTCCATGTGAGTGTGATGAAAAGGTGTCATGTATGCTCTCTCCTTACGCTTCATTGGATCCTAGATATCAAAAAAAACATACTTGTCTCACTTTTGTTTACCCTTAGAAGGGCCTACCTAAGAGACAAATCCAAAAGGAGAAATCAAAGGTGACTCCAACTGGTTTTTCCCTTGGGCCATTATATAAATGGATAATACTAAACTATCAAGTCCTCATGGTATGTAGGCCTTATCCATATAGTGCCATTAAGAACAGGGTACTACTGTAAAACTTATAAGATCCCCTAGTAAGAGTGATTAAAGCCTTAAGAGGCTTGCTCAATGCTAGCAAGGTGCCATGTACCTGAGCAACAACTAAGAACCAATTGTTTTAGAGGATAAAAAACCCTTTTATTTATTGGTGTAGGAGGTTGAACCTTTGAATCCACCCTACATTCCATTATTCATTATAGAGATAAGAAATCCCTCAAGATTTTTGGATCTTTGAGGGAAAGAAATTTTGGTGTGCCCATGCCATATAAAGGGGATCCAATATCACCAAGATCTCTAGATGTTTACTTTGTCTAACTATTTCGATCAATCCAAGTAGGGACTCGCCAAGTAGTATATTTTCCAACAGGGATAACTTTAAGAAACTCCCCCCTCAGCGAAGGTGTAAAATCTTGGCGAATATTTCCTTTTATTTGAAAATAATTATTAATTTTCTTGGCAAATCTATGCACATTACTAAAAATTATAAAATCTTGGTGAATATTAATGAATAATTGGTAGAAATAATAATCATAGTGGTAAATCCTAGTGATTAATCACTAAAAATATGAATTACCATGGCGAATCTCTTCTTTAAAAAATTGCATAGTTGGTCAATGTAGTTCCCCTATATTTTTTTTTGTTTTTTTTATAATATTGAAGTAGAGGCCTTGTGGGGGTCAAGGGGGTAGAGCCCCCTTGTCGGGTTCGAGGGGGTAACGCCCCCTCGCAGGGTCCGGGGACAAAAACTTAATCGGATGGATGCATATTGATTCTACGACTTATATGCATGTGCCTTTTTAAAGGCTTGTTGAGGCCCATAATTTTTTTGGGCCACATGATTAAATATAATTGTGTGGCCTAAAACAAATTCTGAGCCTCAACAAGCCTTTTAAAAGGGTAAGTGCACCAATCTGTGACACAATTTAGGTGCTAAATTGAAAAAAAGTTAAAAAAAACCCGAAATAATTCATTTGGCGCATGTCAAATGATAAAATGATATTTGGCACACGCCAAAGGGTGATCCCACAATAGTGGTTTACAATTTTTGGCCAAACTGGACACTGAAATTATTATTTTAAACTAAATCTACACATTCGGGCACCTATAGCGACTAAATCGTGAGGAATTTGAAGATGATGCAAACTAGAGTCTCATCAATATTTTCTGTAGATTCTAAAAATAATTTTTTCAAAATTTTTAGAATAAGATTGCACTTCATTTTCCATCTCCCACGAAAACTAGTTTTTTTTCAGAAAACAACATTTTTAAAAAGTGATGCTCACCGTATACAACATTACTTTTTTTGTATGAAGGATAAAATTCTAATTTTTTTGAATTTAGATTTGTAACTACAATATCTAGCACTTTCATTTAGTCTCATAGTTTTTTATTAAATATTTTTTCCTTAATAGAGTTTCGAAGTCAAACCAATTGCAATTCAGACATAGGCGGACTGTATACAACATAACTTTTTCTGTATGTATCAAAATTCAATTTTCTTTTTTTTTAATGGACCAAGGACATCAATACCCAACACGAACATATTTAAAAAAAAAATTATTTTGATAATTTTCTATTTTTCCACATGTGCAAAACAAAGAGCTTGATTTTTGGTGAGAAACCTATGTTTAATAAAACTAAAAAAACACATACATAATAAAACAAAAACATATTGAAATTATATTCATGGGATAACTCATTGAGGAATACCATAATCATTTGAAATAAATTTTAAATGAATTCATTTGATCCCACAAAAGCTAAATCAAAAGTGATTTTTTATCAGCATTTTGATAGGTGTAAAGGAGACTCATTTATAGGTATAGTTTAAAACTAGTGAGGTTCTATCCAAGGGGGTTTGATCTAAGGTGGTTTGATCAAACCCTCTTCAATTGGAATCCTTAAAATGGAACTTTTAAAGGCTTAAATCACTATATTTTCTAAAAATTTGTGATTTTAGCAAAAATCAGTTCCTCTCAGAAATTGTAAACCAGCTTTGTGGGATCACCTAATTTTTAAATAAAGAGATATCAATTTTGAAGGCCATCCCAAGATTTTTACTATGGTCCATAGAGTGGAGAATTTCATGTGTAGAGATGAAAACATTAATAGGGTAAAAGCACAAAGCTGTGTCACATTTTATAAAGGAAATGGCCAATGCTGATCCAACTTTTAAACTTGAATCACTAAAAAGTAGCATATATGTTTTGAATTTTTAAATGATGTAAATTAGTAAAATATGTATTTTTTAGTATATTTTATGTTTGTATTTTTTATAAGAAATTAAAAAATTATTTTAAACTAGTTTTTCATAAATTAACACTATAATTTAGTTGCTGATAAAATGCTGAAAAATGAAGTTGCATGGGACGTCAAACTTTTTATAGTAAATTTTATTTTTTTTCTTTCTATTTTTTTGTGTGTATTTATAACTTGAAACTTTAGTGCATGGATATATTTTTTTCCAATTTTGATAAATATATATTTGTATATAAGTATTAAAATGTGCGTGAATAAAAAATAATTGTTTCCATCTGACGTCAACATTCATATTAAATATTTATCTAGAATGGAAAAAAAATTATACCATCTTGAAATAGATTCTTTAATCTAGTGCATCATATTTTTTTCTATTCTTTTTAATAAGTTTTAGTATGTTTCCTGGCACGGTAATCAACCTAATATTTTTTGTTGATAACCTACTTTTAGTATAAATAAAAATATATATAATAATAATAACTAAACTATTAAAATAAATATATATTTGAAAACTACACTTATGGATCTACAAAAGGGTATTTTTACATTTTTAAAAAAATGTTATTTACATGAGGAGGAGTTATTAAAACTTCAAGTTTTTCAAATAATTTTTTTTTTTGGTAAATTGGACTCAAAGTGGTGCTCCATATATTTTTAGCCAACAATTTTAGTTGAATAAATTGTGGAAGTATCTAACTTAGCTAGAATGAATCTTACTAGGTCATATGTTTTACCAAAATTGATTTTTAGTTAGAAATACTTAAATTCAGTTGTGCTGATATGATGGCTAAAAGTGTGACACAACTTTGTGCTTTTACCCATTAAGAATGTTTCCACCTTGGGAAAAACCTTTTTAGTTTGGGGCAATCATTTTTCCTAACACAGGTTTGAGTCTAAGCAAGAGAATTTTAGAGAAGATTTTATAGACCATATTGCAAAGGCTAATAGGTCTATAATCTTTAATTGAGGAGGAATAAACATTTTTAGGAATAATGGAAATAAAGGTGACATTCAGTTGGTTTAGGAGCTTGACCAACCCGAAGAAATCTCTAGTAGCATTAAAGAGGTCATTTTTGGCAATATCCCAGTAGGTCTCAAAAAAAGCAGGAGGAAACCCATCCAAGCCAAGGGATTTAAAAGCACCAAAAGGGAACACAACTTGTTTAACTTCTTCCATAGAAATAACACTAGTCATATTCTTTAAGTCAAGATCAAAAATAACTCTAGGGATCACCTCAAGAAAGTCATCATGTACTTGATTTGCATTGCCCTAGGCATTGTGGTGAGAGGAGAAGAAGTTAACAGATTCCCCAGCCATTTATTTTTCAATGGAGACCATGGTGACATCCTCTTTCATAAGTGATATAATCATATTCCTACTTCTATGTTTCAAGGTAGATTGGTGGAAGAAATTTTTATTCTGATCTCCTTTAGTTAGCCATTGAACAAGAGACTTTTGTTTCCAAAATATTTCCTCCAAGTATTGTTTATCTTAAATTATTGAAATTTGAGGTCTCTTTCCTTAGCACATGTCTCATCATCCACAAGACTAGCCTCCATATTTTTCTAAACTTCCTTTAAGTTGTTTCCAAGAGAATTCTTAATCTCAAAGATATTACCAAAGTTCAGCTTATTCCACTCTTTCACTCTCTACTTGATTCTACTAAGCTTCTCCACCAAGAAAAACATAGGTGTGTCTCTTATAGGTTCCTCCCACCAACTTTTAACAAGAGCACAAAATCTGGCTGAAGGCTCCACATTATTTCAAATATAAAAGGGAAAGGTCCCCTGATGTGATCAACATTTCTTTTAAGCACTAGAGTGTTATGATCAAAGCCAGACCTTGGGAGAGATGATAGAGAGAGATATTGGAAGATATTCCAATTGGCAGAGATCAGAAACCTATCTAACTTGACTTGGATTAGTTGGTTCCCATTCCTTCTGTTAGACCAAGTGAACTTAGAGCCTTGAAGAGGGATATCTATAAGACCAACTGAGTTTAGGAATTCAAAAAGCTCCATCATGCTATCAAAATAGTCATCCAACCCCCCTGAATTTTTTGAAATCCCCACCGAACATACAATGATCATCATTTATATTTTTAATAGCATCATTTAGATGCTCCCAAAGCATCAACATGTTCTTGCTCAAGTTGGGAGCATAGATATTTATTAAATTCCATTTCTCCCAAAAATATAGATCTTTTAGGGAAACCATCAGATCGTTCCTACTAGCTAAGTAAAAAGTTCATTTTAATTTTGAGGGATTCCAAAGGGTTACAATACCTCTAGAAGCTCCTTCATCCTCATTAACAAAACAATTCGCACCAGGTGAGATACTCAAAATTTCCTTATCAAAGGTCTCCTTCTTCATCTTGGTTTCTTGGAGGAGAAGAACATCCACTTCATTGTCTAGGATACAGGTTCTAACTAATTTTTTTTTATGTACAAGCTATTTAGACCACTTATATTCTAGGAGAGATACTTCATAGTGAAAAATTAGGGGACAAAAACACCATAAACCCATAAAGGAATAACCAGGGTTACTTCTTTTTGGACTTTGATCCTGCGATCGAATCCAAGGTTCTTTGTTTCCTAGTAGCCACATCCCTAATAGTGTCTTTGGTTTTGGAATCCTTTTGGGGTGGTCTACCAACCTTATTTACCTTGCAACATCTAACTTCTTTATCTTTTTTTATTTAATTGGGGCTTGTGACCAATCTTCCTCATCTTCTTTATCACTGGGATGAGGAGGAAATCCCAACAAGGCCAATGAGTCATTCAAGTTACCTACCTTGTTTTGAGAATAAAAGACATTTCCTCCAAGGACAAGTTAGTGTTAGAATGCACTAGTTCCCCTTCTTCTAAATCAACACCCACTTAAGACTCAAGAACCTTCCCCAGGGATGTCTGCAAATTGGCCACCATAAGGGAGACCCCCTTAGTTTCATCCCCAATGTCCATATTCACTTCTTCCCCTGTTGTAGGCATCTCCTTTTTCAAGAAGTCTAGGGTTGGGAAACTGGTGATAGGGGTAGCACCCATGAGGTTCAAGCTAGCCAAGTCATTAGAAATAGCAAGAGGTTCAATTGGAACAACCTCAAAGCCAGAGATTGGGGTTTCCTTCCTTTGGAGGATAGTAACCATATGAGCAACAAAAGCAGTCGCAGGGGGCTTGGGTAACTACTTAGAGAGAGAATTCTCAGTAACAAAGGGTCCCTCGATAGTTTTTTTCTCACATGAGTCAATGAGGGGACCAAAATTCTTACAAAGCTAGTAGAAATGGTAGGCATTTTCATATTCCAGAGGTTGGGTCCAATTGCCAAATTTTGACTTAAGGAGGATAAAAGTTGGCAAGATTGTATTAACAACCACATTAACATAGATACAAGCATAGACTAGTCTAGGCTTATCCTGAGTGATCTTATCAATGGCTAGAATACTGCCAAAAAGAGTTAGCTATCCCTTTCAAGATACATGTCTCCCAAAACTTGAGGGGCAATCCCAATAGGCGAACCTAAGTTGGGGTCGTGGCTCCCAAATCAACCAAAGGATCAAATCCCAGTTTCCATTTGTAGAGGGAAAGAAAGTTCTTAAACCCAAAGTCAAAGGCCTAGGGGCCACCAGTTAAAACCTTAAGCATAGCATTTATAGTGGCACTGCCTTTAAGATTCCAGGTAGAGGCAGCCTAGTGACTTACCAATTCAATATTTGGATGATAGGCTAAAAACTTGCCAACCAATGCCAGTTTAAGTTTGTCCATAGCCATCAAAATTAGAACTTCAGGGACGTCAACTTCCCAACTAGTCACATAGTAGGAAATAGACTCCAATGACCTTTTATCCAAAGCTAGCGAGTCAGTACCCACTAGTTTTTCTACATAGGAAATCGGTTCTTCCATAGAGAAGAAAGAGTCAAACCCAAGAGGAGGGGATAAGGGTGAAATTTCTAGAAATACCCTCAATCCTTCCCCCAAGGGAAAGGATGGAGGTACAAGGAGGAGAAGTCACATGGGGAACAACAAAGTTGGCTACTACCACAACATACATAGTGCCAGACAGAGAGATAGCAACCCCTCCCGACCATCCCATGAAACAATCAAATCAGAGCAAGGATAGGAAATTCAAAAAACAACCAGAACAGAAAAAGTTGTAGAGCAGAGCCGAATGGGAATTATCTTTTAATGAAGCTCTTTGTTTAATATATATAAAAATCGAAAAAAAATAAAAATTGTTGTAAAATATTTCCCTTTGTCTTGATGTCCTTGTTTCAACTAAAAAGAATAATTTGGATATGTAAAAAAATTATATTGGATGCAAAAATATTACTCTAAATTATAATTAATTTGAATTAAAAATAATATGTAATAAAAAACACAATAAATATGCATGCCTTGGATAAAATATAATGATCTATATTTGATAAAACTATAAATTAATGTTATTTTTATAAAGTTATGCTAGATGGAAAAATTAAAAATTAAAAATACTATATAGTATATAAACATGTTATTAACAAATACATTTAAAAATGAGACAAATTATTTTTTTAAATTAGAAAAATTCTTAGAATCTACATATGGAGTCAAAAAAAAAGAGTTCTCATTGTTGGAGTAAATGGTTTTTACCATTTACCATGCTTAAGTTTTACTTAGGAAAATATTAATAGATATTAATTATTAGGTGCATATAGTTTTATTAGAACTATTATCGATTATTTATTTTACCAACTTGCATCTCACCTTTATAAGCAAGGTTTTGTACATTATTCTCAATACCAATTTATTCATTCACTTGTGGTGAAATAGCATGTTGCTTCTCTGGCATTATGAAGATTTATATTGCAGATTGTGCTCCTAGGAAGTGAATTCACACTAACATGGTAGCAGAGAAAAATATATACAAATCCTTCCGCTAAGAATTTTCATTAGAATCTGAGATCATTTATTCAGTGGAGATTATTTGACATTTGAAATTTGTTAAATTTCAAACTTGCCATTTTTGCCAATATCTTTTTCTTATTCAATCTTTGCTAGAGATCTGGTTCATTTGGAGAAGCACGTTTTTTTTGCAAGTGAGGAAGTCGTTATTTTTTATGTTGAAGGTCGATATTCTTCATTGAAGGTGATCTATTGTAGGCAACGTTTTCGAGAGTCTAGTGGCAATTCGTCCAGTTTGAAATTGCAATTTGCTTGTTTTCCTGGCCCATGTGGCCTGTCTAGTTCTACGTGTGATGAGTATCATGGAAATCATGATCATGATGATGCTCTTACTTTTTTTTATCATTAATTTCTAGAATTCCAAGTTTCAATGTTTATCTCTATTGTAGTGAATTAATTTGCTTGAGACTGTGTGATTTGGGAATGTCTTGCCTTTGAGATCTATTCCCGAGGGTGATGTTGTTTATAATGTGGAGCATCATGTACGTGATCATGGCTCCGTTTCAAGGCTTCTGGAGACCTGAAAGGCATTGTTATAGAAGTTGTTCAGGGAGGTGTTTGAAGCCATGAATTGTTGAGAGATTTCGATGAAGGGCGTAGGGTTTCCATTTTTCTCATGATTATTTTTTTGGGTGTAATAAATCATTATTTTTTGCTGCAAAACTTTTATCCCACATTGGTGGTGCTATGTGCTTTTTTGGCTATTGATATAGCATTTTCCATCACTTATCAACCATGACCAAGCCTCACATGATAGTGGACAACGTCTTTTGTGTAGTTTGTGCTTGGCAATTTTATGTGGATTTTTATGCCCCGAAGATCATGGTGCTTAAATGGTACAATTTTTTCACCAAATCATTTTTTTTTAATTTATAATTCTTTTTGGAGGTTTTTATAACTATCTTTGAAAATTTTGAAGAATTATCAGTTATAATGGTTTCATTGGAGAAAGGGAATTTTAGGCAATTGAGTTATAATGGTTTCATTGGAGAAAGGGAATTTTAGGCAATTGAGTGATTTTATTCTCACTCATCCTAGTGAGCATAATCTATTGCCATATTTGTATAATGAAGTTCCTATTCCAGGCACATGTTTTGGGTATATTATTTGGAAAGGATATAGGGCTAAAGTCTTTAGAATTATTTTTTATCATATAAATGATGACCTTTTGGGATCACTTATTCATTTTGAGTGCCCTTATGCTCTTTGGAATTACATTCAAGAACCATATGGAGATCATGATACTCCACCATCTCTCGATGATCCTCTTTCTAATTCCAATGTGCCTCATTATTCTTCAAAGAAGATAAACCATGCTTATGATCCTTTGGAGATTTTTGAGAGTTTAGATGAGGTTCAAGTTGCTTTAGAGGTTCTTGATTCTTTGTTCAGAGATAGTTGATCCACCTTCATTAATTACTTCCATCATTCTTGAGCAACAAGATTATCATTGTCTTCTTGATTGGGATTCCTATTTGTTGGACATTGGTTCATTGTTTGTGGAATCTCGCATTTCAAGCTTGGAAGACATATTTGAAGGATTAATTTTCCTATTTCATGATGGTTGTGGTAAAACTATTGTCACTCCATCTCTGTCTTTGGATTATAATGTTCAAAATTAGTTTCCAGTGGTACCTTGTTTGTCACCTTCTATTATGATTGGACATGTTCCTGATTGGTTTGTGGCATCACCTTCCAAGGTCTTGGTGACAAATGAGAATATTTATGAAACATTATCATCCTACATTTGGATTTCACTTGCTAATTCCTATCCAAAATGTGAAGCATTCATGCATTTATACTTGGTTTATCTTCTTCCCAAAGGGAGAAATGTTATTTGTAGGAATTGGACTATGTTTTTCCTTCAAGACCTTACCATTTCTGTAGGACATTATTCATTATAGGGGGCTATGAAGTCTCCTTTCCTATGGGAGGATCATTGATTGTATATACATGATGTATGTAGTCCTTGGGGGGTGTTATTGAGTCCTCCATCCATGCATCTTATTTTTCTTTTCTCTCTTTTGGAGAGGATTTTTTTCCCACAAGGTTTTTCTTCTTTTCTCCGTTTGTGAGAGATTTCATTGCATTTTGCATTGTAAATGGGTACCTAACATGGTTGTGTAGCCAAGACCCATATTGCATAATAATCTCCCTAAGTTTCACTTAAGGGGGGGGTGTTGGAGTAAATGGTTTTTACCATTTACCATGCTTAAGTTTTACTTAGGAAAATATTATTACGTATTAATTATTTAGGTGCATATATTTTTATTAGTTATTGTTGGTTATTTATTTTACCAACTTGCATCTTTCTTTTATAGAAAGGTTTTGTACATTATTCTCAATCTCAATTTATTCATTCACTCATGGTGAAATAGTGTGTTGCTTCTCTTTCATTGTAAAGGTTTATATTGTAGATTGTGCTCGTGGGAGGTGAATTCACACCGATACTCATAATACTCAAATTCTTAATAGTATTCTTGTTATAAGTGATAGAAGTGATAATTTAGCTAGAATTGTTGCTTTGATTGTTTCATTGTGGACATAAAGTGGGATACACCTTTATTCTACCACTAATATTTATATAATATTCTTATATGAAAGTATTAGCAAGATCATAAAAGCACTTGATTGAAAATATAGGTAATGAATGAAACCATTGAATAACATAGTCATTAAGGGTTTATGGAGACAATTTAGCTAATATCACATAATATTAAGAAAAAAATGCATTCTATTGTGATTGAAGTTATAAAATGAATGTTTGGGAATTCCTTTCTATTATACATCTCAAAATGTGAAGCCATAAATCCTTCTTGTAATAAACATGCAACAACCTTAAAAGCTAAAGGGTGTAGAGTGTGGAGTAGTGTATGCAATACTATCCTTCTTTTTATCCCTAATTTACTTATTTAGATTTTCTCTCTTGTGTAGGTTTATCAAAAATGATGTTAGTGGGAATAATATGGTATTAGGAGTATGGAATATGAGAAAATGGGTGAATAAAGGTGGTTGTATGAGAGGATGAGAGGAAAACAAAATAGACAATAGCACTAGAAATATGGGAAATAGATTTAGATAGGAAAATATTATGAGTAACATGAGTAGAGAGTGTAATAGTAGTAGCTATGAAAGTAATGAGAATGGGAATAGGTGAAATAATAGGAGGAATGCAAGTAATATTAGGGTTGATAAGTGGGGGAGTATATCATTTTGGTAATCCAAAAGGGAGTGAAGTAGGGATAATTGATGTAATAGGGTTAACACTAGGATTAATGGTGGTGTATGTGCAAGTTATTGGATTAGGGTTGGAAGAGATAGATGGGTTAAAAATACACCACTAGATAGATATTTAAGGATCTAAGATCTTGTAAAAAAATTATGCTATGAGGAAAATCCACTAATGTCTTATAAAATAGATTTATGGATTGGTTAGGATTCTCATCTTGTATGAATGCATCTATCAAAGTTTCTTCTATAAGATGAACATCTTGTTGAGTCACATGTACATCAAAATCATAATTTTATTGGTCACCTAGGTTGATCTCAATATGAGATCTCCTTATAGGCACACACAATAAGATGTCAAGGGTAAAGTAATATTGATCTAGAATAAAATAAGATGTAATTTAGATCGAAAAATAATTGAAAAATAAAACCATAATCTCAATAGAAGGGTAGGTGAGGTTATTGATATATAGTCTAACTATAAATAAGTATGAGAAAGAAAAGAAACATATATGAGTGATGCACACAAATATTTTGAGACAAAAATACAATATAAACTAAAAAAATGACATTTAAAAGTGTAATGTAATGTGAAAGCCTACAAAGAAGGTTAACCTATGTACAATTGGATGGATTCACCAAAAATGTAAAGGAAAGTAAATTTTCCTTGATGTTAAACTAGGCTAATTAAATTAATGTAGTCAATTATGAATTTAATCAACATAGATAAACTAAATATTACTAGGCATTTGAAAGTAGATAAATATACTTGCTATTATAGAAAATGTTAATGTGATAAATAGAAAGTGGTATTTATATTGGGATTTTGGATCTTGTCAAATGTATGCTCCTAAAAGGACACCTCTTAGTTAGTGAAGTATCTCAAGGTTTGTATCAAAATTGTGCTCTATCAAAGGACAAGTATGCTAATATGTGATAGATTTGTAGTCATGTGCTAACACTCAAAGTATGGATTTTTGTTTAAAAGAAAAAAATGAATTATATTTTGTCTTATGCTTGATGAATAAGTGTTCACTTCCCTCTTCTTGAATAGATAGGGATTGCCAATATTTAAAAATGCCTTAAAGATTTTTTGTTACATCACAATGTCTAGGATTTAAATTCTTTACTCTTTTAGCCACACTAAATTTAAATGTGTCACTATTAATTAATAATTCAATGCATGCATAATTTGGATTGGTATTTGATTATTAGAATGAATACATTGAATTTATTTAAATACTAGCACATAACATCAAGTTATTCTAAATATGTTTATAGTTAGGGTGGGAAAATAATGAGAGTTGGAGTCAACCAAATTCGAGTTTTGAATTTTAAAAAACAAGGGGACAAGTTTGCAATAATGTGGTTGCTTCCATGATCACAAAATTGTTCTAGTGTAGTTAAATGGCGTAAGGATAAGTGTGAGAAATTGTAAGACAAGGTAGATGCATAGACGTTTGTCTATGCAAACATAGAATATGATTAATTGCATAATGATATGTGTATATATGGATGGATGAAAGCCAAGGGAATGAGCCTAATTCCATATAATATTATACTTATTTATAATAACATGTCCTTAAAATAAACATAAAACTAAATAACAAATAATATGAATATTCAATTTATTTTTAGTGATTAGATTAAAAATAGAACACTATGAATTGCAATTAATTTTCATTGACAATATCTTACCCATTTAAATTGATTTAAATTAAATTGCTTTACATTTATTTTTAATAAATATGTGTAAAAATAACACTCCTTTCTAATGCAACTATTACTACTCTAGCATACATATATTAATTAATAATATATGTAAAAAACGCTGAAAGTTATCATTATCGAGGTGTCTCTTGAGGAAAAATGCTTACATCTTCATTAACATTATTAAATAAAGATTACATGTTATAAAATTATTAATTTTAAATTTTTTATAATTAATATTTTTTCTTTACTTAACATTGTCCTTAAATTTGAAATATAATTTTTAAAAAGAAACTTTTTTGATCTATTTCGAAAATATAAAATGCAATTAACTCTTTTTTCAGTTTACAATGTATTATAACTAAAAAAAACAACTCTTAAATAATTAATTCTTAAGTAATTTAAAAATATATATAATAATTTTAAATAATATTAATTCTAAAGAGAAATATTAAATGATTTCATTTATTCTTTTTAAACTAAAGATAATTCTGTAAAAAAAATATTCAATGTTAAAAACAATAAAATTTCTTTTTATAATTAATTATGTAATTAATTTTGAGGGAAATGACGTTCACATACCTGTGATTGAATTTTGGATGAAGCTTCAAAAAATTTACAGAATATTCTTTGTTGCTTTCACTGTATAATACTTTCAACGTAAAAATTACATACTTAAATAAAAATATCTTATATTTTGCTCATAATCCTTTTCATTTCTACTTTTAATTAAACCTCTTGTTATAGAAAGCCAGGATCAGATTTTTATTCAAGTTGCATTTGCTGGGAGGTGGAATCCGACAAGATCTCTCTCTTTCTTCCAACATATTCGCGTAGAAAAATCAAGTGGAAACCTATTTTATCTTATTCAGAAAAATCTTTTGTTTATACGTGTAAAGTTGTCTTAGATATTATTATATCCATAAATGAAATCACGTGGCTATGAGGATAAAATATAAAAATCTTATATTGCAAAGTAAAACAGCTTTATCGGATCATTTTCTTCTCTTAACGAAAAAATGTATGGTGAAGAGTATAAGACAATAAAAAACTTTGAGGGAGTATAGGATGGTCAAAGAAAATAAGGACAATGAAATTTTTTTATGATCCAAAAATGAAATATATGTAAACATAATAGGGAAGGGTTAGTTGGTCCTAGAAAGCACAAACCCAAGACATTTTAGAGTTAATTATTAAAAATAAAGAAAATAGAAATAAATATCATAGATTATTAATGGTTAGATTATACAAAGCTATTCTATAAGTGATCTCAAGATAAAAATATTCTAGTGATAAATATAGCTATAGAGCTCTTCTTTGTGGAGGACATTAATCAAGGAATAAAGAAGATCTTGCACATACCCCCCCTTTTTCCCTCCTCCTAGTTTCTTTCTCTATTTCTCCCTTTGCCTTGCTATATCTCATTTTATCTCGTTCTATATCCCTTTATCAATCTCTCTATCTCTCTATCTCTATCTTTATTTCTCTATTCTCTCTTTTTTATCTCCCTCAACCTCTCTTTCCATCCATTTCTATCTTTATTTATCTCTCTCTAACTCTATCTATATCTCTTTGTCTATCTTCCTCTCTTTCTCCTCCTTTGTCTCATTTTCTCCACATATCTTTATCACTCTTTCTTTCTTTCTCTTTTTCTACCTTTGCATCTTTATATCTTATCTCTATATCCCTCTCCCTTCTCTCTTCCTCCCTCGTTTCTCTCTATCTCTCTCTATCTATTTTCCTCCTTAAGTGCGCAATGCATACATTAAAGAAGTCTTAAAGGTGAATTATCATATACTTAATCAAATGAAATGCTACCCTTAGCATAACTCTAAAGGGACAAAATGGCTAATCAATATTAGTTTCTCTCTCTAAATTTTAATTTAGATTTTAAGTTTAAAATTTATTTTACTATAAAAATTAAAATAAAAGCTCAAAATATAATTATTCTTAAATAATTCAAATTTTAGTAAGACAAATAATTATAAATTAAATTAGTTTGAATTATTTATAAATATTATTTGTAATTTCATAAAAAGAACATACAAATAATTTAAATAAATTTTAAAATTAAATCTAAATTTAAAAAAAAAATAGAATAAAACTATTAAATTCAATATCAAAATATATCAAAATTTAATTTAAAAAAAATTAATTTACATAAATTAATAATAAATAATAAACTTTTAAGCTAACAAATAATTAAATTAGAAAGTAAAATTATTTCTTACATTTATTAAAATTAAAATATTAATAAAATATGTATAATATATTACAAACAATATTAATATTAATGAAGGCGCAATGGGCAAGAACGAGAGTGGGGGGTGAGTTTGATTTCTATAGGGGAAGAGGGGGATGGGGATGGGGAGTCTGAGGATAATGATGGGTTTTTTAAGTTGCAGGTGTAGGATCTTGTTGTGGTTGTTGTTGGGTTGTTGCAAGTTTCTTCTCCTACATTCCATGTTGCTCTTTGGGAGGCGTTTTTCCTTTTCCATGACTACCTCTTTTGTTTTGGTTTGGCTATGAAGGAAATGAAAGTAGCTGCTACATTTACTCATGTGGACATGTTCTGGCTAGTTTTTGACAAAATTATTATTTTGATGGGCACTTCCATGTTAAATGGTTTCCTTGGCACTCGTGTTATTTATCTCTAGTTCATGGGATTCTTGGTCTATGTGAAGGGGCCTTCCCCATGTTTTGCATTCATTCCCTGATGGTGTTTGGGGACAAAGTTTATTTTATGGATGTGGCTAATCTTATGTCCAAGATTAACCCAATGTTGTTCCTTTCTCTATGTTTTAATGCTTTTAGTGTTTCCATTTTTATGCAAAAGAGGGATATGGTGCACCCTAAGAGTGAAGTATTTTTGTGTATAGAGGCTTTAGAGGTTTTGGAAAACCTTGTTAGTTTGATGATGGTTGTCCACAGTCATTAGGCTTAATTTTTGGAGAGTGTTGTGTTACTACTAGACTATTTTTTGGTCTTTGGTTTCCTTAAGTGGGCTTCTATTGCTCTTGTCTTGGCTTCTTTACTTGATGTTCCTATTGAGGTGGAGATTGTTCTAGTGGGTGAGTTGGGGGTTCAACACTATCATCAGTGGGATTTTTCCCTTGCTACTCCTATTGAGGTGGAGACTATTTTTGCTAGAGATTTTTTGAGTTGCTATAAGGAGGACTTTGCTACCATCTTATCTAATTTGGTTCTTTTTTCTCCTATTGATCTGGAGATAAAGGATGGTGATGAGATCTTGTATCTTCATCTTAAGGTCACAGGAAACAAGTCATTATTCAGGTAAAGGTTCTCACTTGTTTTATTCTTGGCTCAAGAATATTTTATTTTTTACTAGGTTTGATTTGTGGCTATGGCCTTTGTCTTGTATCAATTGGGTTTCTCTTGTTTTGCTTCCTTTTATACTATTGGTGTATGGTTGTTGATAGGAAACACTTTCCTTCTAGACAACGTTATGTATTAGGATTGTAGATCCCTTTAAAATTTATTAATTTAGACCTGATGTGGTCCTTTGTAAAGGGTTTCAGAACCCCTTCAAAACATGTTTTACCCTTAATAAAAAATAATATTAATACTATTAGAAATATAAACTAAATATTAACAAAGAATAGTGAATATCAAATTGAGAATAAATATAGTTAAATTCTTTCATAAATTGAATTTTAAAAATTAAAAGAATACTTTGATAAAAAAATAAAAAATAAACTCTATTAAAATTGATAAAGAAAAAAAAAATTAATATTAAAAGTTTAAGTAAAGCCAAACTTAAAAAATTTAAAATAAAATTAAACCTATTAAAAAGGTAAAAACATTTTATAAATAAGATTATTTTTTTTAAGATTTTCTTTTAGTTGAGGTTGGGTAGTATTTATGGTCTTCTCCATTAGATTTCTTAATATTATATTATAAATTATAAATTAATCTATGAACATAGAAATAATGTTTATTTAATTTATAAATAATGTAAAATTTAATTTAAAAATAAATAAATACGAGTGATTTAATAGATATATAATATGATTTAATAAATAATAAATATAGTCTATAAATAATTAATTATACTTTTAGAAAATTTTAAATGTTACTTTTATTTTGAAGATTTTAATATTCATTATATTATTCTATATAAATAGTAAATCATATGTTTAAATTTTTTTGAATTTTATTTATTTATTTTAATAATAATTATATTATTATATATATCTAATTTTAATATATATTAAATAAAAAATTAATATTAAAATTCACTTTTATCTTTTAAAACAAAATTATTTCATTCTTATCAAATGTTCATGTCCTTTAATAAAAGCATTAAATCTCCACCTCAATTCACCTACATAAGAACCCATCTACTTATACTACATGGGTCCTACAATCCCTTTTCTATGATCTATAACAACTTTCTTTTAATGTGTTTGTCCATTCATACCTCTTAAGATTTTATCTATATTTATTAAGGAAGAAAATCGTAACAATATTTTCTTTATTAAATTGTAAACAAGTGCTCCACATGCTACTTGAACCTCAACAAAAATTCTTAAATGCAAACTATTATACAAGTGGGAAATTAATCTGCATGAATGTCCTAACACTAATTAAGAAATAAAAAAGTTTGTGTTAGAAAAATTTAGGACTACCATGTGTACAAAACAAATGAATCATGTAAAAAAGTGCACTATATTAAAGAGATCAACCCCATGTTGGAGCATGATGAAAAATCTTATTTGAAGGCTATAGTTAAGGGTAAAGCTAAAATTTTAGTTGCGCAATTGAGGACCGACTCTCATCATCTTTGATGTGAAACGAGTAGATGGATGGTCCTCAAGGAGGAATGAGAAGAAAGAATTTACATTTTTTGCAAGGGGTAGTTGAAATTGAGAGACACTTCTTTGATTGTGTAGCATATGAGGATATTAATATTTAGTTCAAAAATATTTGAAAGAGGACAATTTGAATGGGCTATTTGAAGAGACAAGACTCAACGAAATGACAAGTTTCTTGGTCAAAATACAAAATAGAAGAGTTTGCGTGGAAAGGAACTTGAAAATGGCTTAATGTCATGTTTTGTACTCCCTTAGATTGCTAGGTCTCGTGGATGCCAATAAATTTCCGTCATTCATTCATACATTCACTTTGACATAATGAAAATCCTTGTGTTTAAGCAGCCACATCGACAATTAAAGGTACATATATGGTAGATATATGATTAAATATATTATGACCAACTTAGGTAGATAGGGTAGATGTATGATTAAATATATATTATAATTGTTTGGCTAAATATAACTACATTCCACCAAACTACTTATTTCATCGAGTGATAATCAGACACCATCCATATAACTTGTATTATAGGAAGTGTTGGACCATGCTGAGGTCGTTGGTTTTGATTTAATAAGCGGAACCAATGGTTTAATGTTAAGCATTTAGATGGTAAAAAAAGATTTATCATAAAAACTTATTTCATGGAGTACTATACCATACTGGGATTGGGAAGAGATATGACCAAGTGTTCTTGTTCTTAAAGAATCTTTGTAATGGCTCGACTAGGATATTTTTCCTTACAATTGGGACATTAATCTACATGCATGTCCTAACACTAATTAAGAAATAACAAAGTTTGTGTTAGAAAAATTCAAGACTGCCATGTGTACAAAATAAATGGGTCATGTAAAAAAATGTACTATATTAACTTGAGTTAAACCCCATGTTGGAGCATGATGAAAAAGCTTATTTGAAGGCTATAGTTAAGGGTAAAGCTAAAATTTTAGCTGTGCAATTGAGAATCGACTCTCATCATCTTTGATGTGAGATGGGTAGATGGACGGTCCCTAAGGAGGAATGAGAAGAAAGAATTTACATTTTTTGCAAGGGGTAGTTGAAATTGAGCGGCACTTCTTTGATTGTGTAGCATATGAGGATATTCATATTCAGCTCAAAAATATTTTAAAAGAGGACAATTTGAATGGGTTATTTGAAGAGACAAGACTCAACAAATCGACAAGTTTCCTATTCAAAGGAACTTGAAAATGACTTAATGTCGTGTGTCGTGGTCCCTTAAATTGCTAGGTCGCGTGGATGTCATTAAAATTCCTTCAATCATTCATTCAGACATTCACTTTTACATAATTAAAAATCCTTGCGTTCAAGCAGCCACATCGACAACTAATGGTACATTATTGGTAGATATGATTAAATATATTATGACCAACTTACGTACATAGGGTAGATGTATGATTAAATATATATTATAATCGTTTGGCTAAATGTCATTACATTCCACCAGCCTACGTATTTCCTCGAGAGATAGTCGGACACCATCCAGATACTTGTATCATAGGAAGTGTTGGACCGCGTTGAGGTCGCTGGTTTTGATTTAATAGGTGGAACCGGTGATTTAATGTTAAGCATTTAGAGAGACAACGACTGCTTTATCATAAAAACTTATTTCATGGAGTACTATACCATACTGGGATTGAGAAGAGATCTCACCAGGTGTTCTTGTTCTTAAAGAATCTCTGTAACGGCTCGACTAGAATATTTTTCCTTACGAGAAAGCCAATATGAAGAATTGGATTGGTTTTGTATGCATGGTAATGGTGCTCAGCATCCTAGTGGCTGTCACTGACGGTGTTGTGAAGGTGGAGAAAAGGTTATTGCTGGCGATGGCGCTGGGGTGGCTGGTTCTCCACGTCAGCCGAATACGAGAACGGCGAGAAGTTTATCTTGTAGACTTCACCTGCTACAAACCGCCGGTGGAGCGCCAGGCTAACACGGAGATGAGCATTTACATGTCGACAAGGACGGACCGTAAAATTCCAGAACACTGGAAATTCCAATGGAGAATATTTCTGCGGTCCGGTCTCGGGGAAGAGACATCACTGCCGCGTTTCTTTTTCACGGAGGAAATGGTGGCCACATTGGATGAAGCGCGGGTGGAGATGGAGGAGAGCTTCATTGCAACGGCGGACGAGTTGTTCGCCAGGACGCATGTCACACCGCAAGACATCGATATAGTCATCGTTACAGTGTCGACCTTCACGGCGGCGCCGTCACACGCGTCCGTTGTAGCGAACCACTATAAGATGAAGGATAGCGTGAAGACATTTAATCTTTCCGGCATGGGGTGCAGCACAGGTGTTTTGGCGGTGAACATGGTGAGGGATCTCCTACTCGTCTATCCGGACTCCTACGTTCTGCTCCTCACCTCCGAGAACATCACCGTCAATGCAAACTACCACGGCAACGACAGGAGGTTCATGCTCGCCGAATGCCTCTTCCGAGTTGGCGGGGCCGCGATGCTTCTCTCAAACAAACCGCAAGACGCCGGGCGAGCCAAAATGCGGCTTCTCCACACAGTTCGGAACAACCTGGCCGCCGACGACGAGGCCTACGGTTGCGTCTGCACGAACGAGGATGACGATGGGTTCTACGGCATCCGTCTAAGCCATTCTCTCCACAGCGTCGCTGGCAAGGCCGTGGCGAAGAACTTAGCCGCGCTGGGGCCCAGAGTCCTTCCCTTGCGCGAGGTGCTCTACTACGCCTACAATAGAGTCTGCATGAAGGTGTTGAAGATGAAGGTGGAGCCCTATATTCCCAACTTCAAGCTAGCGTTCCAGCACTTTTGCATCCACCCAGGAGGGCGGGCCGTCGTCAGTGGAATCGGGAAAAGGTTGAAGCTGAGTGAGTACGACCTCGAGGCGTCGCGCATGGCGCTCTTTCGCTTCGGCAATACGTCCTCCAGTGGCGTGTGGTACGAATTGGCCTACTTGGAAGCGAAGGAGAGGTTCAAAGTGGGCGAGCGCGTGTTGCAGATTGCGTTGGGGTCCGGGTTCAAGTGCAACACCGCTGTTTGGGAAGTGCTGAGGGAGAAGCACCCTTTGGAGAGGAGCTGCTGGGATGACTGCCTTCATAGGTATCCCTGTGATACAAATAAAAATTACTCAGATGATTTATGTGACCGGTGGTTAAAATCGTCTCACCCCTGTATAACTACCACAACCTGATTGCACCTACTGTTTCAATTTCGTATATTGCAGTTTGTACATATAGTGAATTGTTATGTAACGTTCCTCCTTGGTGCTCTTTGTTTTTATTCTTTGGTAAGGCCAATGGGATAAATATATCTTCCTATCCTGCTAATAAGATTGGGCCAACTATTGTATGTTAATAATAAATTATTACGAAGCTAATATTTTATTTGTTTTTAAGTGGAGGATTATAAATATTTTATAATACTATTGTGGTATTGAATACGTGAATAACATCTTAATAGTTTAGAGTTAAGATTTGGGGAACATTTATTAGTCCCTGCTTATAAGGCGGGAACTAATGTTTTCATCTTTAAATTGTCTACTGTGCCATGAGAAATATTTTCTTAAATATTCCTAAAGTTCAGATTTTCTGCTGTTTTATATTTAGCTTTAAAAAGAACTAGATATTTTTCTCATTGGCCTTCGGCTCTTTTTTCAGGAAAATGGAGAATTTCAAGTTTGAAAATTGAAAGAAATGAATTGCTATTAGTTGTCCTCATCAATTGTGTCAAGACGTAAAACATTAAAAGCAATTCTAATGTTTTGTTTTAAGGTTTTTTTTCTAATTTTGTTGGCTCATGCTTTTGGATTGGACAATTATTAATTTTGCATTATTTTCTAGAAGCATAGAAAATAGGCGAATGACATGCCCTCCAACCACTCAAGATGGCTTTCGTAAAGTAGTTCACATGCCTTGTCTATCCTTCCACTTTTTGGATACATGCCCGCATTTCTAATCCGAAGTGTTGGAGGCATGTTGTAGCCTGGCGCAATGTACACAACGACTAATAATTAGGTCGTTGTTTAGATTTTCCTTGGCAGGGTCAATTTGGCACTACCTGTTCTTCCTATTTTTGGACCCCAAAGGTGAGTGTTCTCACTAGGGTTTTCTCTGTTTTTTTTTTCACACAATTTTTTTTTTGAATGTCTCTCCTTTCTTGCTGCCAGCTTCTCCTACATATATTTACCCCCATTAAATTTTCTATCAAGAGAATAAGATCTAGAGGAAAAGATTTAACATTAATATTGATGTATCATTAGATTTACAAAATATGCAAAAGGTTACAAAGATTAATATTTTAGTTTCAAGAAAAAAATAGGTTTAAAATGATTAGTTTATCAATTGATTCAAATGACCCTATATATAGATAGTAATATGTTATTATTGCTACTCTGTCTCATGGTAATATGTGATGGCTTTTTATTCTTTGTTTGATGGTAATATGTTATTATTGCTCTCTTTTGCATTGCTTTCTCTTTAGTCTTTACACATAAAATTGTCTATTTCTTTTCTAGACTTTTTTTGAATGTTTGCTCAATAATTAGACAATTTCAAGTTTCGTTGTGTTGTGCTTCGCTTCAAGTAGTTCATCTCCTACAACCATTGTCCATTGTTCACTAACTACTCCAGATCCTTAGGTATAGCCAGTTTCCCCCACGCTTTGTAGAGGGGGGCATTCCCCTCTGCCTCCTAGTTATCTGACTCCTCTTACTGCATTCGACCATCATATTTTCTCTGCCATTCCATTATTCCCACCAATGAGTGTTATAATTGAAGCTACTCCCACCCCAAGTGAAGCGCATCACCCAACCTCAACACTCTAATAGTACATAATTTTTACTCAATAATTTTGGTAAAACTCTTAAATCAACCGGGATATACAATTTTATCATGCCTTTTTTAGACTGTCATATATTGTATCATAATTTCATATTTGTGTAAGTTATTTATTTAATCTATAGTACTCTGGTGGAACTAATATTTATCTCTTTTTCATGCTACAAATAAAATTATTCATCCTACCAAAGAGACGATTAAGGATTAAATCAACACACAATGAGCAAGAAGCTAAGAATGCAAAGAAGAAAGAACATATGAGGCAACTTCATGAGAAGAGGAAATTGGTTCCTATCTAAAATCTACAAATCAACAAACTATATAACATTCAAAAAATGTAAATTAAATGGTATCTTATGTGAAATCTACAAATGAAAACATAATCTTCAACAACTAAGTTGTTTAAGCTTTCATTTACAGAAACTAGTTAGAATTTTTAAACCAAGGATTTGAACATCTTATTGGCGTTCATTGAAGAAATTTCATTAACTACACATTCTTCCAAAGCCTTCATCACTCTACATTCTCTCAAATTGTCTCAAATATTATTTTTCATACCCCTGCATGCAAATGTTGGAAAAACAAGAAGATACAATTGAGAGGAGGAGTGAATCAGTTGTCATAGAATTTATAACTTAATCAAACTTTTTAACCTTTAATTCTAGATATGATGATTAATAGTGAAAGAAATAATTAAGTAACACATCAGAAGCACACAACACCAAGATTTTTGCGTGGAAACCCTGTTAAGGGAGAAAACCACGGTGGAGGTTAATCCACAATTATACCCAATTAAAATTATAATGAAAAATGAATACGGAATGCACTTGCATTCAGGCACACTGCCTAGAGCTCACTGCTCGAAGGAGGGCTTACTGCCTTGCATAATATAATCAGATTAAAACCATCTGAGTGAGATGAAATAATTAATTAGCTTCTATAAAAGCTTGATGACAGTTCTGGTTAGGCACAAAAATACTTCGCTCAAAGTCCTTCACACTCTACTCTGCACTTGAATGATTTGACCTTTGTTTGCACATACACTTTGCATACACACACTGAGCATTCAATACCATACATCAAAATAAGAAAACTAATCGCTCATATATATCTGCTACACAAATCTACATCAACAACTCCATCGACCACAAATAATAAATGAATTACAACTATCGGCCTCAATACATGAATAAATCTTAATGCGCACCAACACAAGTCATTCACAACATAGAGAGGACCCAAAATAATATCCTCAAACATGCCAAGCAACAATAAATTAATCCATAAGGATCCGCAACACACTACCACCATCATGTCAGCCAAGAACATGAAAACCTAAACACATATCGGGAAAATCTTCAATCATGATCACACCAAGTAATGCAAACATACAACAAAGATAGGACATGATCTATAATAATCCATGAACATCATAGGAACATACGCAACAAATAGAATTGCTAGAATTCAACTTCTTCTTCCAAGAACAACTGCTATAGTCCCAGAATGACTATAGGAGCACCAAAACACTTGCACAAATCTTGATGTGTACCATTGACACTTCCAAAAAACATAATAGATAGGTTCAACAATAAACCAATTAGAGCACAACATCTAAACATCAACGTACAAAACTTTACGAGTATGTGCGGGATCATGATGGGCCAAAAAGTGGCAATATGATGGGTATGTGGATGACAACCTTTTTTTTACCCAAAATTGATGAAACGAAAAGGGTTTTTAAAGGAGATTCTCAGCTTTCCACCAATATAAATTATGCTTTACTATCAATTTAATATATAATTATTATTCATTTTCTATTGAATTACGACTAAAGTCTTGATTTTTAGGCTTATTCAAAAACATCTATAGCTTTCAAACGGTATCATATTTTTTGAATTCAAAACATGCATCACATTATATGCTTCACATATTATAATATTAAAAAGGAAAAAACTGAATTTCATGAAGTTTTGACCAAGTTAAGGTGGTCAGACATACGAGTCTTTATATTTTTTAAAAGTTGTCATAAAAAAATTCTAAAAAATTCTAATTAATTATTTACTTGAGAAAAAAATACAAAACAATATGCATCACATTGAGAAATGAGTTCTCCACTTATATCTAGAACATTATAAAAAAATATTATCATTTTAATGTGGTTAGGGTGGTCAAACAGACACCTACTTTTCCCTGAAATTTAAGTACTACTGTATTCAAATTTCAAATTTTCACCAAATAGATTTTATTTTTTTGTAAATAAACCTAGTAATTTAGAAACTACATTCAATTTGCTACAAATTCTATTCTTACATATTTTTTAAATAATATAGATAACTTATTCAAATTTTTATGTCAAGTTGCCTAATTCTGATTTTTTTGATTTTTTTGCCACTTAAGGGCTTATTTTTTCCATGATGATCCTGCACATACCCTTAAACCACTTTGACTTTCTTAGCTTCACTGGTTGCCAGCAAATATATTTATTACAATTTTCTCAATCTCCTCGACATATACAACCTTAAGCATCACCAATGCTAATAGTGTTGACATTAATGACAACAACATTTTAGCAACACAACCACAACATCCAAAAACCTCCCCCTTTGGCAAGGATGGAAACTCAAGGTGTGAAAATAAAATACCATCAACCCAAATAGCTCTTCCATCTTCTCCCTTAGCTCTAGATTTCACTTCTGCCTCTTTGTTCCACAAAGTTTTTTCACTTTACACTTCTCTCCCATTACATTTTTTTACATTACACTTCTCTCCCCCTTTGACATCAATGACAAAGGTACACAAGCTCTAAACCACATATTTTTAAAACATTTGACTACTCCCCCTGAGTAGCAACCACCACAACATCAATCTGGAATAAGATATAACTATGAATTCACGGACTGATACAAAGACCTACATCATCAGCTCTGATCAGGAGGGAAAACCACCCCTAACTTGCCTCTGAGATACTCAAAAGTATCCTTAGGCAACGACTTAGTGAAAATATTTTCAGCTTGCTCCTTGGTAGGTATATATTCTAGACTGACTTCTTTGTCACTCACTTTGTCTTTCAAGAAGTGATATTTGATGGAGATATTCTTTGTCTTTAAATGCACCACTCGATTCTTAGAAATATTTATGGTGCTTGACTTCTCACAAACTATGGTAATAGGCTCTTCATACTCAATCTTGACATCATTTAGCATTTGCTTCATCCACATTACTTGAGTACAATTATTATCAGTAGCAATGTATTCTGCTTCAGTAGTAGATAAGGAAACTTAGTTATGCTTTTTTCTTAGGCAAGCCACCAACTTCTTCATTAGGAAGAATGCACCACCACTTGTACTTTTTCACATTGACATCACCTGCCTAATCTGCATCAGTATAAGTATTCAAAATAAGATCATCATCCTTTGGATACCATAATCCAAAATTAAGTCTTCCTTTCAGGTATCTAAAAATTCTTTTTACAACAGTTACATGTGATTCCTTTGGATCTACTTGAAATCTAGCAACCATGCACACAAAATTAATTATATCTAGCCTTGTATGAGTCAAATATAGTAGTCCACCAATCATTGACCTGTATCTTATTTGATTTGTTTTAGGAGATTCATCCTTCTATGTGATTTTGCATCCAATTACCATAGGTGTACCAACTAGCTTTGAATCTTCCATCCCAAAATTTTTCAATAACTCCTTTACATATTTGGACTAAGATATAAAGATTCCATCTTCTAATTGAGTGATTTGTAATCCTTAAAATAATTTCAGCTCTCTTATCATTGATATTTAAAATTCACTTTTCATTTATCAGCAAACTTCATACACAAGTCATCATCACCTTCAAAAATAATGTCAGCTTAGTGTGTGATGTTTAAGCCCGGCCTGCCTATTTGCAAAAAAATTGTCATAGCAGCCACTCCAAAAATTTGTCATTTAGGGCATGTTCCATGTGACTAGGCAGGTCCCCATGAGACTGCTTAGCTTATTTTGGCTAGTAGTCGCCGCTCAACTTATTTAGGAATTATTTGTGGAGTTGGTGGCCTCATAATTTTTTATTTTTTTGCTTATTTTTAAGCAGCAAATATTTCTTTTTTTTTAAAAGAGAAGAAATTTGTGGAGCCACTTGGATTTTTGATAATATGTTGCTTATTTTCAACCCCTTCCCACTTTTTTTCCAAAACTTATTGAATATTTCAAATTATCCTTTTCCCATAACAAAATTTACTCATAAGAACACTCCAACTACCAAGAAGAAAACACATTTAAACAACAGTATGAAAACATGGGATTGCTTGTAAGCATGGGAAAGAAAAACAGACACCAATTGAGAAGAAATAGAGAAATAATTTAAAAAATGTTGGAACCAGAGAAACACTCCAACAAATTCAATTATTTTGGAACATGACAAAATAATTTTGTTTTTCACGTTGTCACGATTTTCGATATTCTATGTCAACTGACGTAGCACATTAAGAATTTGTCAGAGCTTTGCCTTTCCTCACATTTTCCTGCCTTTCCTCCATGCGGTTCCGTAGACAAATTATTGTACAAGTTTAGTCATTTCATCACTGTGTGTTTCTGGTCATTTCTCGTGAATTGGCCTTTCGACTGAGTGCTGAACAAAGGAATACATACGTACATTGAGATAATTTTATTGAAAATTCAAATCAATCCACATCACGTGAATCAATGCTGTATGATCAAATGAGTTTGTCATGAATTTAGAGCTAATCGAATCCTCAATTTTCAGATTAATGTCAACGATTTTGCATAATCCGGATAGACTTTTCATGTAAATAGGCCGTGAAAGACCGTATTGTCCATGCAGCCAGCAGACTGAAAATTTGTCATGGCGGCCGCTCCAAAGATCTGTCGTCTACCTGTATGAAAACTGGTGTCAATTGACAAGAAATAGTGAAATACTTAAAAATGTTTGAACCAGAGAAATTGAGAGGATACTTTTACACTAAACAAATTCAATTTTTTCCGAACATGACAAAACAGTTTTGTCTTTCACGTCACGGCCCCACGATTTGCGATAATTTATGTCAACTGACGTAGCACATTAGGAATTTGTGAGAGCTTTGCCTTCCCTCACATTTTTCTGCGTTTCTTCCACGCGGCTTCGTACGCAAATTATTGTACGCGTTTAGTCATTTCTTGTCTCCATCACCGCGCTTTTAGTCATTTCATTGTACGATTTTGTCAATGATTTCTACGACTTTAACAGCATTAGCTTTACAGCGCATAAAAATATTGAGCATTTTCTGAGAATTGTGAACAAATAATTGTCTTTCACGTTGTCACAAGGAATAAAGAAGCTTGTAAGAAGTAAATTTCACTTGGTATAGATAGGTTGTAAATAGATTATCCAAGGTCAGGAATAGTGATCCACACCTCACATCAATTGCATCTTCAATAAAAAATTTTAAGAAAGATTTAGACCATCTAACATACTACTAGCGTTGTTGTTCTATTATACAAGGAGTTATGAATATAAATAATTCACCAAACTACCACACTATAATTTTTAGTACTCTCTCTAGAAATATTTTAGGATAATAATTGATCCCATAATTAATACTTTGGTCAAGAAATGAAAAAGAGCAAAGTGGTAGTTGGGTTTCAAGTTCAAATAGTCAACTATTGATATTTATAGAACGGTTTCAATTAACATCTATTTTGAGAAAAACCAAAGCACAAAAAAGATTGATAGAAAATGGATAAAAGAAACACATATGAAATGAAATATTTCAAAAATAAATCCAAGACTTTTCACTAATGTGAAAATTTAGATTATACAAATATTACAAAATAATTTATTTTTAGATTCCAAAAATCTTATTATCCTTTCCATTCATTTTTATGAGGTTGCTTTTGTATTTTTTGTGTAGCTACTTTACACCCTATAAATATATGAAGTACTTTAAAACATGCATTACTTTACTAACAAAATACTTCTATGGACACACCCATTTTTTCAGTAGATACGTACACATCGAAGTGAAAGACAAAATGTTAAATGTGAAAATCACATCTCCATAACTTTTGAATTTGCTTAACCTAAATTGTATAGAATAACAAGACAGCACGACAGAAAAGATAAAATCCCGTGGTACGGATAACTTTATGAGTAGTAAACGAGGCGGCTACGTTTATGTACACGACTCCGGACTACAACAATCGAGAAACCACCATTATTTTGAGCAGAGAACTATAAAAATAGACACTCCTCTCACAATTTTCCACACTAATTTTCTAAAAGCAGGAAATTATGGCGGACGAAGTTATCAAGAGTGTAAAACGAGTGAGCAGGTGGGTACATGGGATCATGGTTAATCAAAAATCTTCTGGAAAGGGGCTACACCGTCAACGGCACACTTAGAAACCCAGGTACTTGCTTTTTAAGCGAAGATCATAAAAAACTAACATTCTAGTCAATAGTTATTTCCTGAAGCATTCCAGTTTTATATGAGTTGATGATATGCAGGAGACAAGAAAAAATCTGGGCCTTTGTTGGAGCTGTCGGGGGCAGAGGAAAAGCTTAAGCTCTTTAAAGCGGATTTAGATTCAGAGGGCAGCTTTGATTCTGCAGTGGAGGGTTGTGAAGGAGTTTTTCATGTGGCAGGTCCCATGGATTTTACGGTAGCTAATCTGGTAAGCAGATGAAATGACTCTTAACCTCTTTATTCATAATAACACATATCTGTTTCTAAATCTTTCGGGAGTGAATGTTGTTTTCCAGGATGACTTTGTTGTACCTGCTGTAAATGGGGTACTGAATGTTATGAGAATCTGCGTAGGAGCTAAATCTGTTAGACGTATAGTTTTCACTTCATCAGTTCAAGCGGCTTGTCCAATGAATGACAAGGGAGAATTCATCCAAACATGCCTTGATGAAAGGAGTTGGAGCCCTCTGAATTTCCTTAAATCTCATGCAAATAAGAAAGCTTGGTATATGATAGCTAAGACATTAGCAGAACAAGAGGCCCTTAAATATGGGCTTAATAATAACATTGAGGTGTAACCATAGTTCCAGGTATGGTGATTGGGCCTTGGTTTACAGCTACGAGCTCTCTATTGAGTTCTCCAACATCTCTTCAAGGAATATTAGCTCTGACTGAAGGTATAAATATTTGTGTGTTTATTGATACTCTGCATATGACGTATTAAAGATTCTGCATAATTTTCATGTGACCTGACTTAACAGGATATGATGAATATTATGAAATGCTCAAGTTTCTCGATGTCATGTTGGGGTCTATACCAATTGTTCATATTGATGATACTTGCAATGCCCAAATATTCCTGATGGAACATACCGATGCTCCAAATCGCTATATTTGTGTATCTGATTCTTTGAGTATGAAGTCTCTCAAAGATTTCCTTGCTAAACATTTTGTACAACTCAAGAACTCTCTCAAGTAAGCAAACGATTTTCATTTGAATCTTGTAGGTTGTCTAGGCTAAATGGTCTACAGAACCTTCAAGTGCAAGACTCTTTTAACTTTTAAATTGTATTTGCTACAGGTTAGATGAAGATGATGGACTTGAGAAATACCTACCTACTTCTTCAAAGAAATTGTTGGATATGGGTTTCTCTTACAAGTACAGTTTAGAAGAAGCCTTTAAGGAGACCATAGAATGTGCCATAAAGAATGGACTGCTGAGGTCGTAATCAATACTTGCTATACTTCCTAATAGTTTATTAATAAGCTGTTGCTTTCAGATGGAGCCTTATGTGTCCTCAAGCAAAAAGGAAACACTGTTCAATGTTGTATTGGTTGTAATCATTTCATCGTCTTCCACTTCTTTTCAGTTCACATGTCTTATTTTTGTTGGAATATATGTTCCAACATAATTGTAGATGTGTCAATAAAAAATCATGCTAGTTAGTCTTTCAGTTAAGTGTCAATAATATTCAGTTAACTATAAATCAATTGTAGTTTGCTGACAACAGTTACAATGTGCTGCCAAACTCTTTATCTGATAGGAAGACTGTTGAGTTTGTTCTGTTCTATAAATGTGTAATCTTTGTTTCTGAATAATAAGATCATCATGTGAGTTGTTCTATTTTTTATTATTTTTCTGGAAATATATTTTACTTCAGACAATAAAGAGTTGTGTGGAAAACAATTTTTCTATTTACTTGAATACTTTTATAAATTACCTATCACTTTTAAAAGAAATTCAAAATTAATGGAAATTTCAAACTAAATTAGTTATATAAATAATTAAAGAAATACAAATTATTTGATTAATTCCTCTGTTCTTAAAGAGAGATTTTGGTTTAGGATTAAATGATTTTAAAATGAAGATTTGAAATTTAAAAAAATTTAGTGGAGGTATTTATAAAAAGTGAAGTTGGGTTATCTACAGAAAGTTAAGTTAGGGTGTGTATTGGATGACGAATTCTTATAAATTCTATAAAAAGAATTGTATGTAATTCTATGAAAATAATGGACGATCAAATAAGGAATGTTCAATGTGAATTTTATAACTTTTAGTTTTTTTTTAAATTAATTTTTTAAACCAAATAAAATATTTATTTATTAATAAAATCTATTTTTTTCTATGATATAAGAAGGGTAGATGTGAGACTTGATTCTCTCTCAATGACAAAATACCAAGACAATAACTATATTATACAAATAGAGATTTATCATAACATTAGATCACCATATTTTAATTTTATATTTTCTTGACACGAACCCCTATTTTAAACTTAAGATATTTGTGGGATTGATATTTTCCCAACATGAAAACTACTTTTATGGTGTGAAACTACATTTTGAGGACTAAATGTCACAAAGACTATTTTGTATATAAAAATTAATATTTTTATGAACAACATTGTAATATGAGTCAATTATAACCTTAGGAAACATTATGTCAAGGAAAACCTTCGATTGGTTAATGGAGTCAATGATATGACAATTTTATAATAGATGGTAGAAAAGATAGCCATAATGGCAATTTCATGTGTTGTTATTAGATTATTTTCATTGTGTTTATATCATGTCATGTTATCATTTTTGTAACTATTTAGCAACACTATCCTTATTTAGTATTACGCTCATTAGATTTTTTACATCACATGTAACTACACATGTTAAGATTTAAAGTATACATGGGGGCATGCTTCATCTTCCATTTTCACATGTAGATTGTGCACACAAAGGTAAGTATCTCAAGTATGGACCTTTTTTTTATTATATATTTATTTTATCATCTATACTTAATCATGTTCAAAATTTCTATTTGGTTAATTACACTTTAGAAATTACTTTCTATATTTAATCATAATCATGTTACATATGTATTAAATTCTAAATATACATTCAAATTCTTTTTATGCATACATTTTATGGTCTTTTGATTCCACATATTGATTATTACTATGCTTAGATCCTACAATATTATGCCCAAACATATTTATGAATACCATTTTTACATCTTATGATTACATATTAATAATGATTACAAATTATTAATTCTTATCATGATGACATCATATATTTACTTATGACTACATGTTTCTTATCTAACACTTATAGCCACTTTCCTTGATTATTCACTATATACCTAGGATATATTGGACCACCAATTACCCCCCTATACAGGATAGTTTATTTTATACCTTATATTTACCCGTGCTTCAATAATTTTATCTATTAAAAATTCTTTTTTTTTGTCCACGAGGGGAAACATTAGGGGGCATTTTGCTTACCCTTTTATATACACTTTCAAATTCACATCCAACTATGTTGTTACATGCTTTTTACATGATGATATGTTATTTATTTATGTGATTACATATTTTTTTATTATCACATATTTTTCTCCTCTCTTCCATGTGATATTTGTGAAAAAAATCTAATTAAGATCTAGTTTATGCTTAAAGAAACTAAATAAAACTATAAAAACTATTGAATAAAGAAAAGGTTGAAATAATTTGAATAATGACTACCCATTTAATATGCTCGTGTAATAATAAAATAACTATGAGAGTGTAAAATTCAAATGGGAAAGGAGGTGGAAACCTCATCAATTGGGAAGTGTCACTAGCATGATATGAGAAGACACCTCAATGCCTAAATGTGGAATGTGTAACTCTTATGGAAGAGTGTGACAACTATCATACTCAAACTCAACCTAAGTATACCTACCTATGAAACCTATACTAAATAAGTACAAAATAGATTTGTGAATTATATTAGTGTGTATGTATTTACCCCATTTTATTGTGTGATTGATTGGATAAGTAAAAAATATATGGTTTATCTAAATAGACTATAAAGGTAGAGTACATGACACCTACTTATGCCTCTCAAGAACTATTTTATCTTTAGTGATCATGTTTTGACATTGGTTGAAGATATAATTTGAAACATAGAAAAATAGGATTGGGGAAAATTTCCAAAAATGGAAAAGTGAATCCAAAGAGGGAAAGGGGGTCCTATTCTTCTATTTTCATTTAAGGAAATGAGATCCACACCAAGAATTGAATATCAACCCTTAGGTGAGTCAACTCAATGAGTGAATCTTCAACTTTCCCTTTTTATGCAAGGACAGGGGTCTAAGCTAAATAGCACTTTGTGAAGAAAGATTAAACATAGCAAATAAACTCCAAATTATAAGCTACAAAGTGCATTTAGAAGCTTAAACATAATACTAATGGAACCTACAAACTTTAGGGAGAGTTTGGAAGGGATAAATGTTACATAACTCTCACAAAAAGTGTTTTTTATGGCTCACTGAAGACTCATTCACCCTATGGCGACTGGGTCTTGGCTAGGACTCCAAAAAATCTGTTTTTGGGTTTTGTTCTCCTGGGTCTATACTCCCAGATTCTTGATTCTCGTGGTCGAAAAGCTGGAAATAAATTTTGTATATCAATTTATGTGATATTACTAGAATCGTGACATTAAAAAATAGGATTGGGGAATTTCCCAAAATAAGCATTAAGATTCCTAATTCTATTCTTTATTAATCTTAAGATATGTATAAATAAGAGGTCATTTCACTATGTTTCATCTAAGCAATCCTAAGATCCTAGAAGATTTCATGCAAGCTAAGGATATTCATGAGAGCATTATAGAAGCATTCAAGAGAGCAATTTCAAGGCATTCAAGGGAAGATTTATAGAAGATAATTGTTCATTCATCATGTCAAATATTTCTTGCATCATGCATGTTGTTTGAGAACATATTTTGATATTTCGTTTTATATTTTCAAGTGTTCAAATCTTAGAGAAAATTTTATGATCAAGAGAGCATTCAAGAGCATTTCAAGGAATTTGAAGGTAAATGTATTGAAGATTATTGCAGAAATCAAGATTCCTATCATGTCAGAGATTTATTGCACCATGCATGTTGCTCAAGCTAATGTGGTGATGTAGTGTTCAAGATCTAATCAAGCATAGACCAAAGGCATTGTCTCAAGATAAGTTTCATGATCAAAATCTACATTCATTGAGGCCACTTCATGCTAGTTTGTAGATTTGTATGTTGCAAGAATGAAAAGATGGAAGGTGTTCTGGAAATATTGAAGGTGTTGTAATTGATGTCAACTGGTCAACTGGTTATCTACTAGTTGTTGTTGGTTGTATATGTTGAGGATATTGAGAAAATTGTAATGAAGATATGTTACAGGTGTTTTGTGGTTGATCTGGGTTTTGGTCTAGATTTGCTCCTATGGTTGTATAGTTCATATATATTGTTCATGATTGTTATAAGATTCTTTATCTATATTTTTGGTTGATGATTCATTGTACAGTGCAAGTTGTGTTCACCAATTATGAATTTTGGTTTTCAGTGTTTTTGGCTGAGGTCTGGGAGAAATGTTGTTGGTCCAAATTTCTCTTTGATGAAGTCTTATGACTTGCGGTTCGAGAGTTGTGTTGCCCTGATTCCATTCAAGATAGTTTCGACATTTGGAATATTTGTGCTTAATGGTTTTATGTGTTTTACACTGGTTTGGTTGACCTTGTGTGAAATAGTACTTTCGAGGATGATGAAGCATGTTGGATCTATTTGGGTCCTTATGAAGCATGTGTCTGGGTTGCGCTCATTCTAATTCCACCCTAGGATGTTTTGGTGCCGACCTAATTTGAATTTGAATTTGGATGGGCGACTTTGAATATGTTTCAAAGTTGAAGATGATATAAATACAGGATGAGTTAATGGTGAGACATGATGTACAAGCGTGAAGAATAAGAGAAATAAGAGAAAAGAGGAAGTGCAATTTTATGTGACATTGATTCTATTCAGTGTGTGTGTGTGGTGCTAGTGTGGCAAATTAGTGTGAAGCTTAATGTCGAGTTTTCGGATGTAGTGAGAAGAAGGTGAACTCTATCATTCATGCATGTGTGGAGTAATTTTGGTGGAATCATTTGATGCATTGGGATTGTAGTCTCTCTGTAACAAGTCTTCTTTTTCTTCTTTGTATCTCTATGGAAGTGAGCCCTCTACGTTGTAGCCCTATTGGACGGTGAGTCCTTGTTATGGTTAGTGAGTCATTATTTTAGGTAGTGAGCCTTTTGTAATCGGTTTTGATATTCTCTATAGTGTGAGTTAACCCTCACCGTGGTTTTTACCTTATTGGGGTTTTCATGTAAACTTGGTATTACTGCGTTTGTGTGTTAGATTTAAGTTTATGCATTAGCATTTGATGATTAATCATTTAAGCAGTATTAAGAGTTTAGTTTTGATGATTGAATTAAAGATTTAATTTTGTTACAACTGATTCACCCCCCCTCTCAATTATCCTATTCAATAATTGGTATCAAAGCTTGGTTCCTTGGTGAAAAGCTTAACTTCTTGAGGAAGGTCCGGGATGGCTGGAAAAATGGTTTATGATTATCCGAGGTTTGATGGAACAAATTATGGTATCTGGAAAGTATTGATGGAAGAATATCTAGATTATTGCGGATATGATATGGAGAAAGCTTACAAGAATCCTAACAGTCCTACTAATGGTCTGATTGCGCCTGAACAGATCAAAGCACGTGAAGCGAATAATAAGGTGAAGTACATCTTGAAGAATAGTCTAGTACATTTCGAGTTGATTAAGGTACACAATTTGAAGACTGCTAAGGAATTCTGGGATGTCTTGGAAAGAGTGCATGATGGAGATGAAAGAGTTAAAGAAGTGTGATTACAAAATTTGGAGACACAATTTGATCTTCTACAGATGTTTGAGGATGAGAATGTTAAATCTTATGTACAAAGATTGGATGAGATAGTAGTCAGAATGCGAGGAATTGGTACTACTATTGATGAAACCAGAACTGTAAAAAAGATTCTCAGAACTCTTCTTGATGCTTACAGTGAGAAGGTGAGTGATATTGAGCAGACTATAGATTATAATACCTATACTAAATATTTTTTGTTCTAGGATTTTTGGCATCTTATGAGATGAGGAAGATGAGTTTGAGGAATGGATGCAAATTAGAGACTTCTTTTAAAGCTACAAAAGTTGAAGATCTAAATGAAGAGAACTTTGATGAATTAGAAGCTAACTTTGTAAGAAGGATGAGCAAAGGCTCCAATAATTATGAAGGTAAGTTTCCCTTTAAATGTTTTATTTGTGGAGAAATAGGTTATTATGTTGCAAAGTGTCTGGAAAGAGCTAAATGAAATAAACAAAGATATGAGAAGGAAAATAAAAGAAGGAATATTAATAAAGCTTACTATGTAAATAAGAATGCCAGTATATATGATGAGGATTCAGACTATGAAGATCCATATGACAATGAATTCTTTTTCTTGGTGATTAAGGATGAACCTAATTCTGCTAATTCTAAAAAATAGATAAAGGAAAGCCCTCTAAAGAAGGATAAAAATGAAGGTACGGTTATCTCTGCCCTACATGCTAAACAAGAGAAAAATTATTGGGTAGTTGATAGCATGGTTGTTCACATCACATGACTGGTAATAAAATAAGTTTTTTAAGCTTGATAAATATGATGGAGGCTTGGTTATGTTTGGAGATGATACTGGTGCTAAAATCTATGGGATAGGTTTAGTAAGTTTTGATGGCAACCATCATATTGATGATGTTTACTATGTTAAGGGTTTTAGGCATAATTTGTTGAGCATTGGTCAAATGTGAAGAAAAGGATATGATCTTGTGTTTAAAGATGAGAAGTGTGAGATCCAGAGAGGATATGGAACATTGATTGCTACAGGAAAAAAATCTGAAGGAAATATTTATCAACTGAAGGGTGCTGATGGATGATGCCTTATGACTCAGATTAACGATAGTTGGTTATGGAATAGAAGAATGTGTCACATGAATTTTGATAACTTAGAAAGGATCAGTGTTGTTCAGTTCATGAGAGATTTACCAAGAATTACAAAGCCTGTTAATGCTATGTGCAAGAATTGTCAGCTTGGAAAGCAAGCAAGAAATCATTATAGATCAAAGGAACAGTCCACTACCGGAATTTTGGATTTAGTTCATACAGATCTCTATGGTCCCACGAGAGGGAGAAGTCTACTTGGTGAAAGGTACTTTATGATTTTAATTGATAATTATTTTATATACATGGGTTACATTTTTAGAGAGAAATCATATGCATTAGATAGATTCAAAGCATTCAAAGCAATGGTTGAAAATAAAGTGAACTTGAAGATAAAATACTTAAGGTCTAACAGAGGTGGAGAATTCACCTCCAATGAGTTTAATATGTTTTGTGAAGTGCATGGAATAAAAAGATAGTTATCTGCTCTGAGAACTCCTCAATAGAATGGGGTTGTTGAAAGGAAAAACATAACAGTTTAAGAGGGTGCTTGATCAATGATTACTGAGGCTGGTTTACTAGAGGTTTATTGGAAAGAAGCTATTCATACTACTTTTATGTATTCAATTGAGTGCAAGCCAGAGAAAATAGTACAAAGACTCCCTATGAGCTATGACATGGAAGAATTCCTACTGTTAAATATTTTAAGGTATTCAAAAGAAAATGTTATATCAAAAGAGATGAAGAAAATTTAGGAAAATTTGATGCAAGAAGTGATGCAGGTATTTTTCTTGGATATTTTACTACAAGCAAGGCATATGGATGTTTCAATAAAAGACTGAGAAAGATTGTAGAGATTTCAAATGTCAAGGTTGATGAGACAATGAATAATTCTATTGACATTGATGGATATGAATCTGATGAACATGATTGTGTAAGAATAGAAGAAATTATGGAAGAACAAGAAAAAAATGAGCAAGAGAAGCGGGATGAACAGAAAGAAAGAGAAGAAGATGCTTCGGTGATGTCCCCTAAGACACCTAGATATGTACAAAAGAATCATTCAAAAATTCAAATTATTGGAGATAAGACTAAAGGAGTATTAACTAGAAGCAGATTTGTTGCTGAAGTGAATCTGTGTTTACTTTCTGAGATTCAATCAAAGATTGTAAGTAAAGCTTGTAAATATGAGCATTGGATGGAAGAAATGAAAGAAGAACTTATGCAAATTGAGAAGAATCAGACATGGGAGTTGGTCCCAAGACCGACAGTTAAAAACATCATATGTTCGAAGTGGGTATTCAAAAATAAGTTAAATGAGAATGGAGAAGTTGTTAGGAACAAAGCAAGGCTTGTGTGTAAAGGTTACTCACAAGTAGAAGGCATAGATTTTTAGGAAACTTTTGCTATGGTAGCAAGATTGATGGAAGCTATAAGGATGTCCTTAACATTTTCTACTCATTAAGACTTTAAGGTCTATCAGATGGATGTCAAGTCAATATTTTTTAATGGTGAGCTAGAAGAAGAAGTCTATATGGAAAAACTGGAAGGATTTTAGTTGACAGAGCAATCGGATATGGTGTGTCGATTGAAGAAAGCTTTATATGGATTGAAGCAAGCTCCTAGAGCATGGTATGTGAGGTTAGACATGTATTTGATTCAACAAGGTTTTAATAAAGGTACGAAAGATAGTAATTTATACTTTAAGATTGAAAATTACAAAATCTTGATAGTAGTTGTGTATGTTGATATTATCTTTGGAGGAAATAAAAATATGTGCAAGGTGTTTGTGCAAGAAATGTAAAATAATTTGAAATTTCTATGTTTGGGGAGATGAATTTCTTTCTTGGGCTACAAACTAATCAAATAGGGAAAGGAATTTTCATTTCATAGTCTAAGTATGTAAGAGAGATGTTGAAGAAGTTTGGAATGGATGGTTCCAAACCGCTAAGTACTCCTATAGTGACCGATTGCAAATTAGGTAAAGATGATAATTCACCTAAAGTTGATTAGAGCAAGTATAGATCTATGATTGGAGGTCTATTGTATTTCACTACTACTAGACCAGATATCAGGCATGTTGTTTGTTTTGTGGCCAGATTTTAAGATCCTAAGGAAACACATTTTGTTGATGTTAAAAGAATTTTCAGATATTTAAATGCCACTCTAGATTATGGGTTATGGTATCCTAAAGATAATGACCTTACACTTAGTGCCTATAAAGATGCATATTGGGTTGGATGTGTAGATGACAAAAAAAGTAAAAGTGGTGGTGCATTCTTTCTTGGATGCAAATTGGTGGCATGGTCGAGTAAAAAACAAGATTCAGTCTCTTTGTCTACTGTTGAAGCTGAGTATATTGTTGTTGCATCTTGTTGTACACAAGTTCTATGGATGAAATAGACATTGAAAGATATCACAGTGGTGTATGATGATCCCATTTCTATTTTATGTGATAATACAAGTGCAATTAAAATTTCAAAGAATCTTGTGATGCACTCAAGGACGAAGCATATATCTATCAGGTATCATTTCTTGAGAGATAAGGTAATGGAGAATGAAGTAAATCTTGAGTATGTTTTGACAAAGGATCAGGTGGCTAATATTTTCATGAAGGCTCTTCTTAGAGATACTTTTGAGTATCTCTGGGAGAAGTTAGGGGTCATTTCCACTCCTTTCTTGAACTAGATGCATATAAAGATGCATCAGTTTAGTGGATCTATGGATCTATCTTTCTTCTGGACTGATGTTTTGGTGGCTACCTCTTAGGGGGAGCAGGTAGTATCAGGTGTTGTCATTATGAGTATTATGTTTATCATGTCAAAGGAAAAATCAATGTAAAATATTTTTTTCCTTTGCCATTGATGTCAAAGGGGGAGAAGAAGCATGTAATAGATTATATACTAAGGGGGGGAAATAGGAAAATGTATTCAGAGCTAGTATGTTGTCTTTGATGGTTTTCACATGATCATGCATTTCCATCAATGACAAAGGCAAAAATTGTTGCAAGAATGAAAAGATGGAAAGTGTTGTGGAAAGATTGAAGGTGTTATCATTGATTTCAGTTGGTTAACTGGTTATCTACTAGTTGTTGTTGGTTGTATATGTCGAGGATATTGAGAAAATTGTAATGAAGATTTATTGTAGGTGTTATGTGGTTGATCTGAGTTTTGGTCTGGATTCACTCCTATGGTTGTGCGGTTTAGATATGTTGTTCATGATTGTTAGAAGATGCTTTATCTAGATTTTTGGTTGAAGATTCGTTGTACAGTGCAAGTTGTTTTTCACCAGTTGTGAACTGTGGTTTTCAGTGTTTTTTGTTGAGGTCTGGGAGAAATGTTCTTGGTCCTGATTTCTCTTTGATGAAGTCTTATGACTTGTGGTTCTAGTATTTTTTTTCCCTGATTCCACTGAAGATAGTTTCGACAAATTTGGAAGATTCATTCTTAATGGTTCTATGTGTTTCACACTAGTTTAGCCAAATTTGTGTGAAATACCACTTTTGAGGATGATGATGCATGTTGGATATATTTGGGTCCTTATGAAGCATGTGTTTGGGTTGCCCTCATTCTAATTCCATCCTAGGATGTTTTGGCATTGACCTAATTTGAATTTGAATTTGGATGACCGACTTTGGATATGTTTCAAAGTTGAACATGGTATAAATGCAAAATGGGTTAATGGTGAAATATGATACAAGAGTGACGAAGAAGAGTGATAAGACAAAAGAGGAAGTGCATTTTTATGTGACATTGATTCTATTCAGTGTGTGTGTGTGGTGCTAGTGTGTTAGATCATTGTGAAGCTTAATGCCGAGTTTCCAGATGCAATGAGCATAAGGCGAACTCTATCATTCATGCATTAGTGGAGTAATTATGGTGGAATCCTTTGTTGAATTCGAATTTTAGTCTCTTTGTAACAATTATTCTTTGTCATCTTTGTATCTCTACGGTACTGATCCCTCTGGGTTGTATCCATGTTGGATAGTGAGTCCTTGTTCCAAATAGTGAGTCATTATTTTAGGTAGTGATCCTTTTGTAATCAGTTTTTATATTCTCTCTAGTGTGAGTTAATCCTCACTGTGGTTTTTCCCTTATTGGGTTTTCCACATAAATCTGGTGTTACTATGTTTGTGTGTTGGATTTAAGTTTTTTTGTAGGCATTTGATGATTAATCATTAAGCAATATTAAGAGTTTAGTTTCGATGATTGAATTAAAGGTTTAATTCTATGAAAATTGATTCACCCCCCTCTTAGTTTCCCTATTAAACATTGTAATCCAAGGTTTCAAATAAGGTATCACTATCTCATCTCTTAATTTTTCATTGTTTCATCATAAGAGTTAATTACCAAAATGGGGTTTGACCAAGGCGAACCCCCATTCCCTAACAAAAAAATATTTTTCTCTCTTTCATGTGTGATTGCAAATTTTAAGTTGAAGATCTATTGAAGAACAAAATTACAAAGTTGTCAAAGTTGCATTTTTTGTCACCATTCTTGCACTTTCACTAAAATTGATCTAGAAAAATTATTTTCAGCTTTCTAATCACAAGCTTTGGGAATCTGGGGGTGCAAACATAGAAGAATAAAACCCAAAAATATTTTTTCAGGAGCCCTAGCCAACGCCCATTCACCATAGGGAGAATGAGTCCTCAATGAGCCTTGGAAAAAAACTTTTTGTGAGAGGTATGTAACATTTATCCCTTCCCAACTCTCCCTAAATTCTATAGGTTCCATCAGTATTATTTCTAAGGGTATGTGTAGGATCATGATGGGCCAAAAAGTGGCGATATGTAAGAGATATGATGAACCATGTGGCTGACAACTTTTTTTTACCCAAAATTGATGAAACGAAAAGGGTTTTTCAAAGAGATTCTCAGCTTTCCACGAATATAAATTATGTTTTACTTTGAGTTTAATAAATAATTATTATTCATTTTCTATTTGAATTACGAATAAAGTCCTGATTGATAGGCTGATTGAAAAAATCTATAGCTTTCAAATGGTATCACATTTTTTTAATCTGAAACATGTGTCACATTCTATGCTTCACATAGTATAGGATTAAAAAAAATAAAAAAAATCATGAAGTTTTGACCAAGTTAAGGTGGTCAGACATACGAGTTTTTATATTTTTTAAAATTTGTAATAAAAAAATCATAATTAATTATTTACTTGGAGAAAAATTACAAAAAAATATGCATCACATTGAGACATGAGTCCTCTACTTATATCTAAAATATTATAAAAAAATATTCTCATTTTATTGTGGTTAGGGTGGTTAGACAGACACCTACTTCTTATTTTTTCTCTAAAATTTAAGTACTACTACATTGAAATTTCAAATTTTCACCAAATAGATTTTTATTTTTTTTAAATAAACCTAGTAGTTTAGAAACTATATTAAATTTGATACAGATTCTATTCTTACATATTTTTGAAATAATATAGATAACTTATTCAAATTTTTACGTCAAGTTGCCTAACTCTATTTTTTCTAAATTTATTGCCACTTAAGGGCCTATTTTTTCCATGATGATCCTGCAAATACCCCTAAGTTTCTAAATGCACTTTATAGCTTATAATTTGGAGTTTATTTTCTATTTTTAAAATTTCTCCCCAAAACTTGCTATTTGGAGTTTATGTATGCTTTATTCACAAATAAATATTAAGATTCTTGATATCAACCTTCAACGGATGTTTATTGCCAAATTACAAAGCAAAATCCAAACCAAACTTGGGATGTTAAAATCCACATCCTTCACACAGTTATGTACAACCCTTCATGACTATTAGAATTTGGCTTATGGTCATGATGTGAAAAATCCTCCTACCCATCCTAAAAAGTCTGAATGCACGCCTCAAAATAGTCACCAACCTTTCAAGAAATAGAATAGGGGATTTTTACAACTTAATTCCCCTCAACCAAATCAACAAGTTGATAACCAAGTGGCTACTATAAAGACGACAAAACCATATGCCTTTGTGGATAGAAATAGATAGTTTACACCCCTACCTAATACCCTTCACAATATCATGCCACAACTCATGAACATGAATATGATTTCCTTACCTCCTACTAGAGTTTCTAATCCTAATAGACCATTACCTGCAAACTATAGATCAAATTCTTATTGCCATTATCACCAACAAAATGGACATGATATAGAATAAATTGTAAGCATCTTAATCATCTTGTGCAAGGCCTCATTGATTCTAATTATCTTCTAATTGGAGGTGTGAATGATCAAGGTAATAAGTTTGTAGCTCCTCCTAACCAAAACTTACAAATATTTACCAATCCCATGCCAAAACATACTATTTATTTGTCAAAGCTAGTGAAACAAAGAATCATTTGATGAATGTTGAGACGGACATGATGAAAACACAGAAGATGACAATGATGAAAATCCTTTGGATTATATGATTGAAACCATTGAATTTCAACCTTGTAAGGGCCAAAACAAAATTCCCCTTAATATTGCTTTCTCACAAAATGACATAATCAAACATGCACCTGATGGTCCTCTTTACATAGCTAGAAGAATCAATGACAAGCCTACTAATGGGATATTAATTGATCTTGTCTGTGTAGATAATGTTATTACTGAAGAATTCATATTTGTGCATGAAATGTATCAAGATACATATGAAAAATTGAAAGCATGGATCAAAATGCATAATGGTTTTGCTTTCCCTACAGTTGGCTTGATAAATCTCCCTCTAAAATTTGAACTAAAAACATTAAATGTCTCATTCACCATCATCCCGTCGCCAGTTCAATTTGGTGTGAAGTTAGGCTATCCATGTCTTTGCTCCATGCATGTTGTCTTGTTAGTTATGCATAAATTTTTGAAGTTGCCCTTTGGCAATGAAATATTTAGTATGCATCATAGTGGCTTTAACCTTGTGTCTTCCCATGGGATTTTTTATTGTATTTCTTTTGGCCTGAGCCTATTGAACCTATTAGACTTCATGAGGACTACTTTTTCAAAGCATATCAAAATTTTAAGGGAAAGCACATAGCAAAATTATCCCTTAGAAATATGCCTCAACCCGTGATAGAGACACCTATCCTTGAGGAAACCATGATTAAACAAAAAGCCCTTCCAAATATCCAAGAGCAGCCTTGTAACATCGAAAAAAGGGTCCTTAGCCTTTTTCACGCTTATTTAGCTCCTTGCAGATTTTGGCCTAATTGGCCTTGATTTAGTGTTGTAATGTGGATAACACATTCAAATTAGGTCTTGGGACCTTGTGAACTAATGTATTTTAATGATGCCTTGTAAAGGTGTTGTAACACACTTTCACACTTTTCTAGGATTTCTAAGCATTCTTTCAATCTCAAATTCTCTTATCCTTGCCTTATTTGGTGTGTTGTAAAGTGTTGTAACACACTTTCACATTCCTCTAGGATTGCAATTAATAATTAGGCTCTCTTATTTTTTAATTGGCCCCTTTTTGCATCCACAAGCCTTATTTGTGTGTATTTTTTAGGATAATCTTGACAAATGGCATTCAAAACATCAAATCCCTAAAAAATAATTTCAAATTACTAAGGTGGGACTCATTCGACATTCTAGGTGAATGAGTCCCCTTAGGTGGGATCCATTCGCCCAAGGTGGCAAATGAGTCCCCTTTAACTCAAAAATCAAATTTAATTTAAATCTTTGGCGAGATTTTATTCTCCAAGATCCAATGTCGGCTTGTAGTGTTGTAATTTTGGGAATTATTGCATAATTGGGTATAAATACAAGGTTCTTTCTCTCATTTTATCCCCCAGGCATTCAAGTACTCATCCTAATAGCAAGTTTGAGTTCACAAGAGCATTTGAGAAAGAGCATTCAAGGCTTTCAATAGAAGATTGTCAATCTTTCAAGAGAATTATTCAAGCATCAATCATCATTTCAAAGATCACATTCTTCATGTTTGTCATTGTGCTTACAATTGTGGTGTAGAGTTCATGATCAAAGCAAGCTTTGCATTCGAGATGTATCTCCTTCAAGCAAGAATCAAGAACCACATCCATTGCAGCCATTTCAAGCATAATTGCAACACTTTATTGCAAGGGTTTGGTGAGTTGCAACATCAACTTTTGTTCATTCATCATTATCCTGTACATTTTCTTTTCATTTCAATGTTTAATTGCCAACAAGGGGTTTGACAAAGGAAACCCCCCATTCTCTAACCCCACAACCATTTTTCCCTCTCTTTGTATGTGATTTGTAGGTCTAGGTTGCAGATTTATCAAAGAGAAAGTGGAAAAGTCATCATCAAGTTGTTGAAGCAAGTCAAAGTTGTCAATATTGTGAACAAGCCTTGGAAGAACTTGCAGGAGACCTATAGGTTGAATTATGCAGTTTCAAACCAGGATCTAAAGTAGAAACAACAAAGCAGACTAAGAGCTACATAATCCAACTTTGAATTTCTAGAAATTCAAAGTGGACTAATTTGGAACTATTAGGAAATAAGTCCCATTGTACCTATTTGTTAGAGATTTTTGTAGATTTGAGTACCCATTTGTTTGAAACCTGTTCCAACACAGTTTTCCCGAAACTTGACCGATTCACCTAGCTTGGAAAATGAGTCCTAATTGGCTTCAATGGTGAATTTTTTAGGATTTTAGACCTCCATACCACCTTCTCTAATTTCCTAGGTGCACATCTCTAGTTTTACATTTTTCTATTGTTGTTTGCTTGCATTTCTAGGTCATTCTTTGAAGCATTGCATCAAACTAGGGTTTTTGCATTTCATCATTCATTGCATTGTTTTTCCATGTCTAAACTTGGTGGTGAACCCCTCATTTACATCATTCCATACCCTATAGCACACCCTTTGTCAGATTTTAATCTCCTTTGCATTAGAATCTCAAGGGTTGTTCTTGATTGAAACAGAGAAAATAACCTATCTCCTTTTAGGTCCAAAACCCTAGAAATGAAAGAGACTCCCCACACTATTTTCTAGGTTTCAAGACTATGACAAATCATCCTACCATTTCCTATAAGAGACCATGATACAATCAAAACAATCATGTTGTGCCTCCTAAAATCAAACAAGTTTATAAATTCAAAGAGAAAGTGGTTGAACAACCTCCTATGGTTCCTTCAGTTCCTTGCCTAAGGGAAGAAAAGAAACCTATGGTTGAAAAACCCACTCCTACACAATCACAAATTGATAATAAATTGAAATAAAATCAAAAATGATAGAGAGCGTAGGTGTAGACATTGTGCTATTGCTCGTATGTTACAAACTAAACAAGAAAAGAACAACATAGAAAATCTAAATCTAAATTTACCTGAAGCAATGCATGATGACTCTATACCCTCACCGTAACATAAAAAAGAACCTTCCAGAGACATTATCATTCAACCTTCTATTGTGATTAGTTTAGATGATGACATTCATATTACAAAGATTGATGAACACACTAACTCATTTGATTGCAAAATCCGACGAAACCTTCCGACGAAAGCTATATAATCAGATGTATCATCGGGCACTTGTGCGAATTTTCATTTTTTAAAAATTTTATCCCCGATGCTCGTCAGAATTTAGATGAACCATTTTTTCATCTACATTTCGACGAAGATCTTTCGCCAAAATTTTGATGTACTTGCAAAGTTAAATTGTGGAAGACAAATAAAAATGAGCTCGACTATTTATTGCGACAATGTTTTGCTCAATGGTTTTCTTGGGGAAAATCAAAAGAAACTCAAGAAGATATCACCAGGTTGAGGGTAGTCATTGTCTTTTTCCAGAATTCATTTGTGAAATCAGATTTGTACTTCCAGGTTTGAAAATCATATTTTAAAGCAACACATCTCATCAGATTTCATTATTAGTCTTGTGCATTTTCAGATTTTAGACCTGACTTCACAAGTTCTTTATAAGGGAATTGTTTATAACTGATGGAAAATTCTTGATGGATTTGGACAAAGATTATATTGCAAGGTTTCAATTTTAACCGTAATGATCAATTTTTAATAGATTTGGGAGCCATAGCTAGATAATATCAAAGATGTTGGTTGTTTTTTACTTATAACCAAGTTTATCTTCTAGACACAACATATAAAATCTCAGATAATACTGCCTTACAATACCATCAATCTATATTCTAACCCAATACTACTTATCAAATCCTTATATGAACATAGTCACCTATAACCTCACTCAAGCTGCATTTTGAGAATTTCATTTCCATATTTTGTTGTGCAAATTCAATGTTCTGATTTTAGGAGTCTAACAGTTGGAAATCATAGTAAAATCAGAATTTAATCATTTCTGGAATTAGCATTTTAAAGTGTTTTTTGGGGTCATTAACTTCAGACTATCTTCTCTTTTGCAGGGGTGGTTGCATGCTGAATTTTTTTGGTGTAAAATATCATAATTATTATAATTTATTACAACTTTTAAAAAATATAAAAGCACGTCTGTATAACCACCTTAACTTGGTCAAAAATTCATGAAATTCAATTTTTTTTTTTTTTAATCCTATAGTATGCAAAGCATAGAATGTGACGCATGTTTCAGATTCAAAAAATGTGATACCGTTTGAAAGTTATAGATGTTTTTCAATCAGCCTATCAATCAAGATTTTATTCATAATTCTAATAGAAAATGAATAATAATTATTTATTAAATTCAAAGTAAAGAATAATTTATATTGGTGGAAAGCTGAGAATCTCCTCTAAAAACCCTTTTTGTTTCATCAATTTTAGGTAAAAAAAAAGTCGTCAGCCACATGGGCCATCATATGCCTTACATATCTCCACTTTTTGGCCCATCATGATCCTGCACATACCCATATTGTTACCTGCGTATGATTAAAAATTATTGGAGTGTGAGTTTGATATTTTTTGAAGATCTAAATATTCAAGCTTGGTAAAGAAAAATCATGTCAGATAATATTAGTCCAGAACAAAATGAAGAGTCACTTGATAGATTGTGGGCTAGATTGAAAAGAAAGGGTGATGGGAAATGTTATTGTCCTTGCAATAATTGCAAGGGCTTAAAGACGAGAAGACTTTTAATCACAACAATTGAGAAACATTGTAGGCAGCATGGTCACGTTGAAGGGGGGCATGGTTATCGTCCATTGGTAAGTTGTTTATTATATGTGTTTATATTGATTGAATTTGTAAATATTTATATTTTTTTAACATTTGATATATATATAAAAAATCACTTGATCATAATCATGGTTTATTTGTGTCTGTCATTATTATAAAGGTGGGGTGCCCTAGGGCACATGATATGGATTATCACAGCTCGGAGAATGTGGTTTTGCAAGTGGAGGAGCATGGAGCTGTGAATATCGAAGATGAAGTTAATGATCCTATGGAAGAAGATGATCATGTGCCAGAAAACACAATTGAAGATGATGGTACAAATACATTGATCCATGACACATGTAGTGGCACAGCTAATCATGTTGATCGAGATGAATTTGATGATGTGCATGATTTACCTGTACTTGAGAAGGCATGCAAGCCCCTTTATGAAGGCTCCCAAACAACTCTTCTCTTTGTTGTATTGTTGCTGGTGAACTTGAAGGTTATGAATGGTTTATCCAACATAGCAATCTCACGGATGTTAAGGTATGTCATATATGTCATCTTTTTTCATCCATTTTAATTGTTGTTAGTTCATCGCTAGTAAATAAATGATGAAGTATGTACCATTAATATTCTTTATATTAAGAAATTATTTTTTGTTCAAGATTGATTGGTGAATTTTTGTTACCAGCATCAAATATTTTACCTCGCTCATACCGAGATTTATCTAGCATTATGAAAGATATTGGAATGGAGTATCAAGCAATAGATGCATGTCCCAATGATCATATTATATATCATAAACAACATGAATTTGCAACAAAATGCCCAGAATGTCATATCAGTAGATATCGAACAGATCAATTAACAAAAAAGGTGCCTCGCAAGGTTCTTCATTATATTCCCATTATTCCACGTATGCAACAATTATTTACGTGCGAAAGCTTAGCGTAATTTATGGATTACCATGCACAAAATAGAAGTGGAGATGACATTCTTCGAATTCCTGCGGATGGTTCTGCATTTAGGGACATGGAGGAAAAATGGCCACACTTTAAAGAAGAACCTCGTAATCTCAGGTTTCATTAGCAGTGGACGGTGTCAATCCATTTGGAGAGCTGAGATCTATTTACTCGGTGTGGCCTATTTTTGTTATCAACAATAACATTCTTCCATGGATGTCGATAAAGAGGGACCACATAATGTTGGCAATGATTGTTCCAGGTAATTTTTTACATTAATTTTCTTTAACGTAGTAGCATCTCATTTGTCTTATTTTTTTGCATAATGACTTATATATATTTTTATTTAATAGTAATGTACATGAATTTATATATTGCGGTAAAATGGTTATAATAATTATGTAATGTTTATGTTCATTCAACTAGGTAAGTACCAAGTTAAAGATATGAATGTATATATTGATCCTCTTATCGACGATTTACTAAAGTTATGGAATGGCATGACTATGTATGACATATCTAGACCAATAGGACAAAGACAATTTGAATTCCATGCAATGCTTGTATGGACAATTCATGATGCCCCAGGGCTAACACATTTTTCTGGTATGTTATAACTTTCAACTGCATGACTTTAACGATATTTAATTTTATGAAGTAGATATCATGCATGTTTTTTAAATAATCTATTCATTATATATAATTATAAAAATTGACATATTTAATCCATTTATATATGATAATTTGCAGGTCTTCAAACAAAGGGAAAATTTGTATGTCCAATTTGTGGTCCAAAGATGAAATTTCGTCGTTCAACAAGTTTAGGAAAGCAGGTGTTTGATGAGTATAGGCACTTCCTCCACATAAATCATAAGTATCAAACTACTGAAAAAACATTTTTCAATGGGAAAGAAGAGACTACATCAAAACCACGAAGAATGACACCTCGCCTATGGAAGTTGGAATATAATAGAATTAATCATCAAGGCTATACATCGGATCAAATTGTTTATCTGTCATATATTGATATGTTTTGAATTTATATTTTTATATTGTGTTGTGTTTACTCATGTTGTAATTGACAATGATTGTCGTTGTTAATTTGTTTAATTTATATGCTTCATGAAGGTCGTCAAGGCATTAATGGTCGGCTTCCACAAGGACTGAAAAGTTATCTTAGACAATTTAGTAGGTTGCCCTACTATGAGCAGCTACAAATTGTGCATTTGTTTGATACAATGCATATCGGAAAGAATATGACAGAAACGTTATGGAAAATATTGGATGGAAGGCATGACAAAGAAAAAATTGTCAAAATTTGTAGTGACATTCAGGAAGCCAATCATGCAATGAAAAATGTCATTCAATTAAACAATTATGGAGACCAAATTAATATAAGTAACCTTCCTTGGTTATTAATGGAGCAACAAAGCAATGCTATAAAAGAAGTCATACGAAAAATTTGATTTCCCACAGGATTGGTTGTGAACATAAACAATATCATAACAAAAAAAGGTGAATTTGGGTCAAGAATGAAAATGCATGATTGGCATACCTTCATTAAGGTAATTATTCTGGTATATTATATATATATTTGTATATTGCATGTACTTTTCAGTGTATTATGTTTACTACTTTTGGGAAAATAATGAAAAGATCATTTTATAATTGTTGCAGTACATTCTACCTCTATCTCTCCCAAACAACTTCGACAACAATGTCAAGAAAGTTATATATGATCTTGGAAAATACATGAGGTAAGTAGCGATATTTGTTCAATTCGTTGTATATTTTTGTTAAATATCGTTAATATATTTGTGTCTTGAATCACTTGTAGATGGCTATCATCTAAAGCAATCCATAAAGAAGATATAAATTATTGGAAGAGAAAAATTCCTCGTCTAATGTGTGAAATGCAAAAGTATCTACCTTCAACATTTTTCAATGCACAAGAACACTACCTCATACACCAAGTTGAGGAGATTGAATTGTGTGGACCTGTACACACAAGGTCAATGTGGATGGTTGAGAGGCACTTCAAATTTTTGAAGGCTTTTGTTAGACAAAGAGCACATCTCAAGGGTTCTATGGCAGAGGGATACATGGTATACCAGACCATGGTGTACATTATTGAATATCTTCCTAAGTTTGCAGCAAAGATCCATGTAGATCGCATTTGGGATCCCATCTCCATTAACAAATTCGAAGGGGAGTACCTGATGGTGAAAGGTAGATTGAGGAAAGTGACAGGTAATTATAAGATGATCATGGAGATTAATTAGAATACATTTTACATTTGGTTTTATGTATATTGTACTTATTTAATTATTAATCTTCAATATTCATCAATTATAAATTAAGGTCGTATACCGTGGTAGTTAACTAATTATACGTCATTTGTGAATTTCATTTATTTTTGATACAGCTGGTCGAGAGTGGGATGCACTACATTTGTACATCACAAACAATCTTGATTGGATGATGGTATGGATTGAACGATGTCAACAATCTAGTCGCGCATTAACATGGGAAGGTGTGGCTTCATTGGTTAAAGAAGCTCATCGTAATGGAGATTCCAATATTACACCAAGGGAAATTGATTTAGCATATGGTTTAAGAGATAAATAGATATGTATAAATATATTAATCACCCATATTATTTAATTATTTTCAATTATATTGATGTATATATATGTTGAGATTTTTTTCTTTGCATACATTCGGCCAAGAATAAATATGTTTATCAACTGATGATATTGCAATAACTTTTACATGTTTGACATATTTCAGGTGAAACACCACAAGGCTATGTGGTGCAATGGTCGTAAATTTTGAATCAAAAAGTTGGATGACACAAAGAAAACTTGTGATTCTGGGATAAATAAAGTCTTCTAGATGACTAATGTTTCATCTAGAAGTGACATACATCTAGAAGTCTCAGAAAATCAATACTATGGGATTTTGGATGATATACTTGAGTGTGACTTTAAGTCCTTCAAATTAGTTTTGTTCGTCGTCCTATGGTATAGGCTACGATTGAATGAAAATGATCCCGAGAGAACTGTTATTGAACATGATAATCGATTTACCATGGTTAATACAAGGTATTTTGAGTGAGCTGGAAATGAGCCCTATGTTCTTCCAAGCCACTGTGAGAAGGTATTTTACTCAGAGGTTCCAAGTAAAGCGGGTTGGTCATATGTTGTTAGATATGGTCCAAGAGGAAGGCCAGTAAAGTATAATGTGGTGGAAGAAGAAGATACTGAAGAAATAGAAGATGATGTAGATGATGATCAAGATCAACAGTTAGTTGATGATGTGCTTGACGAAGATGTCGAAGAGGAGGAACTAGATCATGATGATGTAGGAGTTAATGTTCATGAAGATGATATCTGTGTGCATGATGACATTATCAAAACTGATATCAATGACGATGATGATGATATGACCAATCCTTACAATGTTGAATCTGGATCGGATGATATAGACAAAGAGTTGGACGAAGAAGAAGATCAATGACATTGAAATGTATGAGTTATGTGATTGTATTATCTATTTGATATTAATTTCTTGATAGAATTATATTTGACTTATGTGGTTACATAATTAATTTATGATGTTTTAAATTTTAACTATATTTGAATTATATTAGAATATGTTCAGTTAACAGATGTAAAAAATAAAATGGATAAACCAAAAGATGAAAGCATGAGACCACTGTCTTGTTGGGTGTATGGAGTCTAATGAAGATCTATAAAAGTGTAATCTATGATGGCAATAATTCAAAGTCTTTGGCACATAGATGTAGTTTATAACTTGTATAAATGTGCAAGGAAATGACTAACAAACTCTACTTGAGATAGAATGACAATCCTAATTATGTGATTCTTCTTATTGATCCAATTAATACTCTTCAGTTACTATGATTGACTAGAAGGGTTTAATCTTTACTTGAAAGAACCAAATAATCACATCACACAAATACAATAAATGTGTATTGGTAAACTAAATATATATATATGCTTGATATATCAATTTAAACAACAAAAAAGCATCAAAATGGAGACAACCAGATAACTGTATAATTCCACAAATAGCTGATACCAAGATTAAGCCACAAGTTCAGACATCTTCATTAACTTCATCAAAATTCATACATGCATGTGAGTCTTTTAAAGGAAAGTTTCCTTGCAAACTATCTACTGTATCTTTCTCCTATCCACCTATATTTCTTTTACATTATGAAACAGATATAAATATATCAAAATTGTGAAAGGGCGAGTCCTTTCAGAAATGTCTTTTCCTTAACAACAATAACAAACTAGAAATTATTATCTTTTAAGCCATGAATAGATGTTTGACAGATAATCTTGATAAGCTGGTCGCTTCTCTGTATCAGCATCCTCCAATGCATTCCACCAAGTCCCGGAGCATCTTCTTATTAAATTCCACTCATTAAAGAATAGTCGTTGCCTTGGAAAACCTCAAAACCTACGCCAAAGAGTTGCCATGGAGACAAAGCCATAATCAGTTATAACTATAACCGATGAGCTGTTAATTGCCGATAATAGACATTATTTTACTCCTCTTCGGTTAAGTACTTGTCCACCCATCTTTGACACTCTTCATCCGTTGGCCAGGATAAATTCACCACCTCATTCACCTTAGTATTGTAAGGTGTGTACTTCACTACAACTTGATTGGATTCCCTTTCAAAAACTCTAAGAATGTGCTGGTGTTAATTATCTTATCCATACTATTTACCAGCAAATCATAGTTTGAATCATCACAAATCGATTTGATTTGTGCATTGATAACTTCTTTTGCCCCATCCTGCCACTATTGCAATGTCTTAACATTTCCTTGTGCATCAATAATGTCTAGAAAAAATGTATCATTCCAGTCATCAAAGCTCTTTACCAGCTCCCTAATTCTTCTAATCAAATCATCAAGTAGGGCCTTGAATCCCTTCAATGATTTTACAAAGATTTGAGTAGGCTTCAATGACTGGGGCCTGTTTTCCGCATCAAACCTAGAAGCTTTGTACATAATATCTAGATCATTGGCCCTAGGGATCCATTTCTCAGCCAAAGGAAAAACTATTTCCTGATCCCTATTGATATTTTTTATTCCATCCAAGAATAAAGAATACAAAGAATGTACAGATGGTAATTTACCATCAACCTTTTCATTAAGATGCCTCAAAAATGTGTCAACCACCTCACTTTGTTTTGAAATTGCATCATCCTCTCTTTCCTTTAAGGCATCCTGCAATTTTGCGATCCTATTCAACATTTCTCCTTGGTGGGATCCACAAAATATTCAACTTCTTCTTCAACTGGCCCTGGTGTAGGACTGAGAGCAGGTGCCTGGATTGGGGACCCTGAAGTTGAAACAATTGGAGTAGTAGGGGGGACCGATCCTGCAATAGAAGGTAATGCTCTAATACCAGGAGCACTGGAGGATTCTCCCACCTGCCCATATTTCAACCTATCTACTTCAGATTATAGCTCAACATTCCTTTGTTGCATCCTACTATATTCTCCAATTATCATATTGTATTTCTCCATCAGACTCTTCTTTTCAACCTCTTCTCTCTTAGCTATCTTTTGGGAAAATTTGGCCACATTTATTGTCAGGCTTGTAGCTTTTGTTGTTGATGTTTCAGAAGCTCTCTTGATGATTAGCCCTCCCCTTAGGTGTGGGCTATATCAGTTACATTTGTCTTTCTACCCTAGGGTGCCAATGCCCATATGGCCAAAGTTTCATACTCCTCACTGAAGGAAAAGTCTTGCAGAGCTGCCTTAACCTCTTCTTCAGTGTTTTGTATAGGGTGCTCGGATTGTAAGATAGCATTGAATGCAACCGCATCAGCTATGTCCCATTCAGGTTGTTGGTGGTTTTTTAATGTGAACCAGGTTTATCTCCTAATCTACCTATGGAATTTCCAATTCCAATCAAGCGCAGCTCGGAGGACTTGGACCAACTGATGAGGATTTTAAAAGACCTCCTACACTTTGGGCTCTGCAAGACCCGGGAGGGTGATACCTCAATGTGTTTACAATCTCTGTACTGAACTTATAAACAATCATTAACAATTAACAAATAATCCCATTTAATAGCTCAACAAAATAGGATAATACTGAACTGAATTGGCCCTTCATCAATAGTATCAACTACTTGGAGCATGAGATGATTACGACATTTCACCACCTAAGATAGTCATTTAATTTGCAATTTGGCAGCAAGCTCTAAGCTAAGACAAACAAACACAGAACCTTACAAACACATACGATTTAGGCCAGTGCCATATACTATTGGGGAGTCAAATTCACAAATATTTAGATTTCCATAACAGGTTCAAACACATAACATATAAGATCTCTGACAATATTGCATTACAACAGTGTCAATTTCTATCCTAACTCAATACTTCTTATCAAATCCCTTTACAAACATATCCATCTATGACTCCATCCAAGCATTTTAATTAACTCTTTGAATTAAAGCAAAAATGGAAATCATACACACCATAACAGTGAGATGAACGCCATAACCCTTGATTATATTATTCAAAATTGTGATATGTTTATACAAAGGAGAGCCATGAGCTCTAAATATATCATTATAACTCAAATGCTAGTACTGTCATGAAACATCAAACCTTCATGCTATTGGAACTGTGAAATTTTGACAAATTCATTATTTCTTCATGATTATTAGTCTCCCAAAAACGATTCATAATGCAGACATAAAAATCCTCACATAGAATTTTTTACCAAAATCCAATTTAAAATTGTGCCATAACGCCCCATAAATTTCATCTAACATTAAAATCTTAACATATGAAAATATTGGCATGAGTTGATGCAGGTCTCATCGATGATAATATACATATCCTAAATGTATTGGCAAGAAATCAGAAGGGTCACACCGATAAATTTATACACAGAGAGAATGTGGGTTTGTATATCTTATCGGAAAGACAAAAAGTATCGGTGTGACGATGTAAGGTCATATCGAGCGAAATTACCTTTTTCCAATTGGAGTAACGTAAAGTCTATCAGAGAGACTTTGGTCATCGGAGAGAGATTTTAAAACACTGCTCGAAGCGTTATTAGTCTTGTTGATAAAGCAAGGGGAGGACTCACTCAGTGAGACAAACAATGCCGGGGAGAATTCAAAAAGTTTTATCGAGCCCTCGGGTTACACAGACAGAACTGAGCATATGAAGATAAAGGGTGTCAAGAAGACAATGCGCATGGTCGCGCTGAAGAAAAAGTGTATCGGTGAGACATGTCACCACGGGGAGATCTAAGAGACATCAGGGTGAGTATCGTTCTGTCGACAAAACAAATACTTGGTCTCGGCGACATAAGTCAATAAAGTGAGCATCTCGGTGAGACGAAAAGCTTTCGGAGCAAGGTGAAGAACTGTTGGCCTGATTCATTAAGTCTGGGCGATAGTTGTTTTGGTGAAGGTTATGGCGATAAAAAAGCAGAAAGAAAGAAACTATCGGGGAGACTTGTGATTTCGAGGAAACTGCAAGATGTCTTAGTGGATGGGTGAACGTTGAATAGGCGGATCAGCTAGAGGTTTGAAATGTCTTACCGATGTGATCCTTGATGTGACAGCGAGAATTTCGAAAAAACTTGTAGCATTCATGTCTCAGTAAAGACATTAATGGCGCCATGAAGCGTAAAAGACAAACAGACACAGAACCTTACAAACACATACGATTTAGGCCAGTGCCATATACTATTGGGGAGTCGAATTCACAAATATTTAGATTTCCATAACAGGTTCAAACACATAACATATAAGATCTTTGACAATATTGCATTACAACAATGTCAATTTCTATCCTAACTCAATACTTCTTATCAAATCCCTTTACAAACATATCCAAGCATTTTAATTAACTCTTTGAATTAAAGTGAAAATGGAAATCATACACACCATAATAGTGAGATGAATGCCATAACCCTTGATTATATTATTCAAAATTATGATATGTTTATACAAAGGAGAGCCATGAGCTCTAAATATATCATTATAACTCAAATGCTAGTACTGTCATGAAACATCAAACCTTCATGCTGTTGGAACTGTGAAATTTTGACAAATTCATTATTTCTTCATGATTATTAGTCTCCCAAAAAAGATTCATAATGCAGACATAAAAATCCTCACATAGCATTTTTTACCAAAATCCAATTTAAAATTGTGCCATAACGCCCCATAAATTTCATCTGACATTAAAATCTTAACATATGAAAATATCAGCATAAGTTGATGCAGGTCTCATTGATGATAATATACATATCCTAAATGTATCGACAAGACATCAGAAGGGTCATATCGATAAAGTTATACACAGAGAGAATGTGGGTTTGTATATCTTATTGGCAAGACAAAAAGTATCGGCATGACAATGTAAGGTCACATCGAGCTAAATTACCTTTTGTCGATTGGAGTAACATAAATTCTATCGGAGAGAAATTTTAAAACACTGCCCGAAGCGTTATTAGTCTTGCCAATAAAGCAAGGGGAGGACTCACTCAGTGAGACAAATGATGTCGAGGAGAATTCGGAAATTCTTACCGACCCATCGGGTTACACCGACAGAACTGAGCATACAAAGATAAAGGGTGTTGAGAAGACAATGCGCATGGTCTCGCCGAAGAAAAAGCGTATCGGTGAGACATGTCACCGTGGCGAGATCTAAGAGACATCAGGGCAAGTATCGTTTTGTCGGCAAAACAAATACTTGGTCTCGGTGACATAAGTCAATAAAGTGAGCATCTTGGTGAGATGAAAAGCTTTCATAGTAAGGTGAAGAACTGTTAGCCCAATTCATTAAGTTTGGGCGATAGTTGTTTCGGTGAAGGTCATGGCGATAAAAAATCAAAAAGAAAGAAACTATCGGGGAGACTTGTGATGTCGGGGAAACTGCAAGACGTCTTAGCAGAAGGCTAAACATTGAACAGGCAGATCGGTCAGAAGTTTGAAATGTCTTACCAATGTGATCCTTGATGTGACAGTGAGAATTTCAAAAAAACTTGCAGCATTCATGTCTCAGTAAAGACATTAATGGCACCACGAAGCGTAAAAGACAAACAGACATAGAACCTTACAAACACATACGATTTAGGCCAGTGCCATATACTATTGGGGAGTCGAATTCACAAATATTTAGATTTCCATAACAGGTTCAAACACATAACATATAAGATCTCTGACAATATTGCATTACAACAGTGTTAATTTCTATCCTAACTCAATACTTCTTATCAAATCCCTTTACAAACATATCCATCTATAAATCCATCCAAGCATTTTAATTAACTCTTTGAATTAAAGCAAAAATGGAAATCATACACACCATAACAGTGAGATGAGTGCCATAACCCTTGATTATATTATTCAAAATTGTGATATGTTTATACAAAGGAGAGCCATGAGCTCTAAATATATCATTATAACTCAAATACTAGTACTGTCATGAAACATCAAACCTTCATGCTGTTGGAACTGTGAAATTTTGACAAATTCATTATTTCTTCATGATTATTAGTCTCCCAAAAAAGATTCATAATGTAGACATAAAAATCCTCACATAGCATTTTTTACCAAAATCCGATTTAAAATTGTGCCATAACGCCCCATAAATTTCATCTGACATAAAAATCTTAACATATGAAAATATCGACATAAGTTGATGAAGGTCTCATCGATGATAATATACATATCCTAAATGTATCAGCAAGACATCAGAAGGTCACATTGATCAAGTTATACATAGAGAGAATGCGGGTTTGTATATCTTATCGGCAAGACAAAAAGTATAGGCATGACGATGTAAGGTCACATCGAGCTAAATTACCTTTTTCCGATTGGAGTAACATAAATTCTATCAGAGAGACTTTGGTCATTGGAGAGAGCTTTTAAAACATTGCCCGAAGTGTTATTACTCTTGCTGATAAAGCTAGGGGAGGACTCACTCGGTGAGACAAATGATTCCGGGGAGAATTCAGAAAGTCTTACCGACCCCTCGGGTTACATCGAGAGAATTGAGCATACGAAGATAAAGGGTGTCAAGAAGACAATGCACATGGTCTTTGTTGGAACTATGAAATTTTTGCAATTTCATTCACCCTTCATGATTATTAGTCTCCCAAAAGGTTCATAATACAGACATAAAAATCACCACATAGCATCTTTTACCTAAATCCATTTTAAAATTTTGTCATAAAGCCCTATAAAATTCATATGGCATTAAATATTTAACATATGAAAATATCGGCATAAGTTGATGCAGGTCTCATCGATGATAATATACATATCTTCAATATATCGACGAGACATCAGATGGGTCATATCGATAAAGTTATACACTAGGAGAATGCGGGTTTGTATTACTTATTGGCAAGATAAAAGGTATCGGTGTGACGGTGTGAGGTCATATCGAGCGAAGTGACCTTTTGCTGATTGGAGAAAAGTAAAGTCTATCGGAGAGACTTTGGTGGTCGGAGAGAGATTTCAAAACATTGGCCGAAGCACTATTGGTCTTGCCGATAAAGAAAAAGGAGGAGTCAATCGGTAAGACAAACGATGCCAGGAAGAGTTCATAAAAGTCTTATGGACCCCTTGGGTTACACCGACAAAATTGAGCATACAAAGATAAAGCGTATCGAGAAGACGATGCTCATTGTCTTGCCAAAGAAGAGGTGTATTGGTGAGACATGTCACCGTGGGGAGATCTAAGAGACATCACAACGAGTATTATTTTATCGGTAGAGGAAAATTTCTTGGTCTCGGTGACATAAGTCGATAAAGTAAACATCTCGGTGAGACAAAGTACTTTCAGAGTAAGGCAAAGAACCGTTGGCCTGATTCATTAAGTCTGAGCGATAGTTGTTTCGTGAAATTCATGGCAATATAAAAAGAAAAAGGAAAGAAACTATCGAGGAGACTTGTGATGTTGGGGAAACTGAAAGACGTCTTGGCGGATGGGTGAACATTGAACAGGCGGATCAGCCAGAGATTTGAAATGTCTTGTCGATATGAGCCCTAATGTGACAGAGAGAATTTCAAAAAAAAAAACATGCAGCATTCATGTCTCAATAAAGACATTAATGGCGCCACGAAGCGTAGGAGATTTTGCATATTAGGGTATGATCAATTGAAATCATTGTCTCACAGAATTCAAAGTGAAGGAGAGAAAGGGAACCAGTAGAGAAATTAAGGCATTCACCTGACTTGAGTTTGAAAGAAAGTTACAGTAAGTTTCTCGTCCTCTGAAAATTCGTAAAAATTTGAATTATGGAAGGCACTGGTTCAGGAAAACTAAAGGGAAGAAAACCCAGGGAGGGAAGCCAATCAAAAGCAAAAGACTGAGTTGCAACTAGAAGGTATTGAAAGGAAGCTAAATCAAGACCTCATAGACCAATTACCTAGTTCTAGACCTAGAGCTAGGCCTTCTGCATAGCTCAAAGCAGAAGTTGACAAATTGGATGACAAATGCAAATTTATAGGTGATGTTTGGACTCCGATTAGAGGCTATGAGTTATTCAATTTCCATTACCATAAGAGAAATTGCTTTGAGCCAATATGCAATCTGTGGAGGCTCAATTTAGGGAAATTAGTGTGCCCTAATGTTTTTATTGACGTCGAACTGGTAAAATTGCTGGCCGGACACTATGATTTAAAAAACAAAGCTATATGTGATTTGTCAGGGAATCCATTAATACATGTATCTGAGAATGCAATTGCTGATGTTTTCATAATGGAGGGAATATGCAGTGAGAAAGTAGTGAGTGAAGAGCTCGATAGCGATTTGAAAAGGATGGACACCATTTATAAAGGGTGGAGGTTACCTCTACACAGAATTAGGTGCCATGGAAAACCTACTCCAATGGAAGATAGTGAGGGGCCACCCTTTCATGTAGACCTCTTCGAACCTTACCTAAAATATACTTACTACTCAGTGGGACAGGTATTAGGAATGGAGGTACTTGAGCATATGGCGGTTGTGCCCATGGTGATTGCTACAAACATTCAATATCACAATTCTAGATCATTTGACTATGTTGCACATGTTTCTAAGGAGCTGGATGCAGGTTTGATGGCGATAAAGAGTGGTGCTTTTGTTCTCCATCTCAGAAATTACTCACTACTGTTGCACTTAGTGTTGTATTTTGGACAAGAGTTAGGTTTATTGCCCCAGGAGCTGAGGATTTCACAATCTGACAAGGAAGGTAGGCCATTTCTTGTTCAATTATGGACCACTTTTTGGGATAGCAGGTTTGCCAATTCAAATTTCTTGCATTTTGAAGAATTCTTTGTGAAACCCTTGTATAGATTTTTTAACCATCCTTGTGATTATTCTTTATCTGAAGAAGTAAAAAGGTTTCTTAGGCCTAGAGATTACAATGGACCAATTAACCACAATTGGGGGGATTGGTATTGCTTAGAGAATGCCACAATGATTAGGGTTTATGGCTTTGAGGATACACCTTTCATTCTGCCCAGATTTGTCCCAGATAGAATTGCATACCTAGAAATTGTTAGGCAAATGGATTACTCCAGTGTTATGAACTTAAGTTCATATGGAAAACAGGATTTTATGCCCAGTACATTGTGTTTTAGTGATTTCATTGTGTTAGCCAAGGAAGGTTATGATCTGATTCTAGACAAATTATTGCACTACAACATGAGAAGAGAACCAGTGAGAAATAAATTTGATCCAAAAGGGTATATCCACTCTGCCAGACAAAAAATAAATTTCAGAGGGTACCATCATGTGCCCTATAAATTTAATGACATAATCAGAAACATGGAGGCAGAGGAAGCTGAAATTGTGATTGAAAAACATAATCAGGAGTTGGTGGATGCTAAGTTGTTATCCTCCATTAAGGGGATTTCAGAAATAGACAAGCCACATAGCTCATATGGGAAAGTTTCAAGAATGAAGACTCAGGACTATGCCTATGTTGCCAGAGAAGCGGATGTTGGGGAAACCATGGATGTAGATACAAGACATGAAGACTATAGGTCTTTCATATCAGATGATGAATTTATAAAGACCTCAGAGTTTAAGACATTTTTATATAAGAAAAAAGGGAAAGGATAAGGGGATAGGTTGACAATGTCACTCCAGGGAATGAGGATCAACTGTTAAAAAGCTTAAAGGATGAAGTAGACAAAGAGATGATTGACATGACCCCTAAAAAGGGGATGGAGCTGCTTGAAAAGGCAAGTGTTATGATTTTTCTAGGTTTGGATATGACTTCTGCATTAGTTTTTGATAGTTTCTTAAAAGATAACAATGCTACCCACAAGCTCAGTATAGAGAAGGTGACGAAGGTATACACAGGATCAAGATACAATCCTGATGATGAAACATTGATGATTTGGGCCTTGTATCCTCCTCACAAGAAATCAATTGTTATTGATACTGAACAGGCATTCGAACATGTCATGACCCTAAAGGCTGGGGAGGTTGATCATGTAGTGACTGCTGATATTGGGATAAATATAGCCAAGTTGAATAAAGCCCAAATCCAAGCATTGATAAGGGAAAGGGAGATGTAGAAAACCAATAATGAGAGGATGTTGAGAGAGAATGAACACTTGAAAGCCTTGGTAGGTGTTGTAACAGAACCAACAAGGATGCTCACTCAAGGTGAGAGTTCACAAAAAAAAGACCGTTGGGAAGGGTCAATTGCATACTCTCAAGGGAGAATGGATGCATTTGCTGCAATAATCAAAAAAAGGCAGGTTGTTTTAACCACTTGGTTAAATAAACTCTGGGGAAAACATTCACAGTACGTAGATGCAATAAAGGAACACAGGAGAGTGGATAGCAGAATTCAGGAAAGAATTGAGGAATTGGAGCAGAAGGACACTCCTAGTAATGAAGAGATTGAAAATGCCAATTGTATTATGGATAGGCACAGGGATTTCTTTGAGGAGTTACAAGGGGATATGCAGGGATTGATAGAGGCTGCCGAAGATAGATTTACCAAGTTATGTGATGATGAAGGGAAAATGAAGGAAGTGACTACATGGAAAAGTGAGTGCGAAACAATAATCCAAGGGATGGTGGAGACAGCCACTACGAAAGATGTGATATTGGATGCAGCATGTGAGCAAAATGAGCGAATGATAATGATGGAGATTATGATCCGCAATGCATTGGGAGATGTCAACACTCATGAGTGCCAGGATTATACGGACCATATGTCTGCAGTCCATTTGTGGCTTAACAGAAATTAGTTAATAGTGGATTTGTTAAACCTTTTATGCTTTAAACCTTTTTGAAAAGGCACGTCCTTTTGCAAACTGATGTTTAAGTATCCATTGTTGGATAAATGTAAAGGGGTAGAAGATAGAATTACAATAGGATAGACTGTTGTAAGCATTAAATTTTTAGAAATGATGACATTCAAGGAGACTATGTTGCATGTATAAATTTTGAAGGAGATAATGAAAGACTGTTGATTTAGTGGCTTCATTCTGGTATCAATTGTTTGTTGGATTCTTGAGATTATTTGATTGTCTCCAATCTGATGTTTCTTGGTTGTTTAAATTGAAGTATCAAGTATATATTCAAAATATCAGTACACATTTGTTGTTTCTGTGTGATTTGGTTTATTGGATTCTTTAAAGAAGCATTAAAATTCCTTTCAATAAATTACAGTAATCTAGGAATGCCATTTGGATCAGTAAGAAGAATCAGATAATTAGAATTTTGCCTCAAGTAGGGTTTATCAATTACACTCTTGCATGTTTATACCAGTTGTAAACTCATAGTTATATGCCAAACAATTAGAGGACCTACTATATAGAAACCATTCATTAAAGGCTTTCATTTGACTTTGTTTTACCCAATAAGGCACTCGTCTCCCTTATTTACATTACATTAGTTTTATTCGTTCCATTTAACATCTCTTAATTAACATATTAATTCATACCTTGATATTGCATATACAATTTATACCAAAGTAGGATCATATATTTCCACTGTTAAATTGCCATTTGTGGATAGTTAGATCAAGTAGGAAACATAAATTGAACATATTAATTTAGTATAAGAGTCAACCAATCATATGGAAAACATAATATGAAGATGAATTTTCTCAAATCTTGTGGTTGTAGATGCCCTTTTGAAATCTATGCAAAATGTGGGAGGATAGACAAAGCTCATGAACTATTTGACACAATGCCTCGAATAATTGTAATCTCATGGAATACACTCTAATTAGAAAAGTCTCATCACTGCCCTCATAACAATCTATCAATTTTTTTTAGTGTCTATTGTGTTATACCCAATTTGGGACATGGGGTATAACAAAATAGACACTAAAATAAATTGAGAGATTACAATTCTTTGAGACATTTTGTCAAATAGTTCACAACCTTTTCTATCCTTCCACATTCTGTATAAATTTTAAAGGGCATCTACAACCACAACATTTGAAAAAAATCATCTTCATATTATGCTTTGATGGATGTCTATACCTTGTTCCAAATCTCCCATATTAAGGAAACCAATAAGGATTTTGGTGAAGGTTGTGGAATTTTTCTTTGCATCTACCAATTGCATTTGTTTGAAAGTTTCTAAAACCTTTTCAAAAAATCCATTATGTGTATATTCTAAAATCATTATAGTACACAATTTCACATTTATTTGGATTTGCATCTACCAATTGTATTTTCTTGAATTTCCCTACAATATTTTCAATGTAGATCTCTTTTGTGGATATCTTATAGTCCTTGTAGTCCACATCACTTTGTTTTTTGAAGAAACCATTACTATATATTTCTTATTTATGTTCTTATTTTGCATACATGTTTATAAGTTTGATATTACAATTAATAATATTAATTTTGGCAAGACATTAAAAGATTTTGTTGATTTTAAAAATATATGCATCCCAATGTAAAAATGCCAACAATGGAAGCAATGATTGTAACACATAATTTTTTATGTAGTATCCAATTCAAAGGATCATGTTACAATTTAGGGTTATGATTGGGTATTTAATTAGGGTTAGGATTTATTGTTCGGGTTAGTGTTAGGTTTAGAGTTGGGGTTAGGGTTAGGAAAAATAATGTTAGGATTAGGGTTAGATTAGGGTTTATGTTTTATGGTTAGGGTTAGATTTAGAGTTTTGGTTATGGTTGGGATTAGATATGAAATTAGGGTTAGGGTTTAGGATTACAATTAGGGATTATATTATTAGGGTTATATCTAGAATTAAGTTTTAGGGTTATTGTTATGATTAAGGGTTGTTTTTATATTTGGCTTAGAGTTGGGGTTAGGATTAGGGCCAGGGATAGGGCTAGGGTTAAGTTTAGGGATAGGTTTAGGGTTATTAGAGTGAATGCAACTAATTAATAAAAGAAAAAATATTTAGGGTTAGGTAATTAGGGTTAGGGTTGGGGTTAGAGTTTTGGTTGTGGTTAGGGTTATAAAGATAGGATAAAGGTGAGGGTTAGGGTCAAGGTTAAGGTTTCGAGAAAAAGGGTTAGGTTATGATTTGGATTACCCTAAACTCTAACCATAACCATAAACCTAATCCCAAACCTAACCCTAAAGAAAACACATAACCTAACCCTAATTGTAGTGTTTGAGGCTAGGCTCAAACACTATATAACCTAACCCTATATAACCTAACACATAACCTAGCACTAGAAAAAATTCTTCTCCCAAACAATCTCCTCTACTTCTATTCACGCCTACTGGAGTTGCAACATTCAACATTGGTGCTTCAACCATTCATTCAAAGCTAAGAATTTGAAAGCAATGTTCATTTGTAATATAATTAATGATTTAACAACATTATAATTATTATTAATCTAATACAATATTAATATTATTAATAATATACCAATAATATTAATAATCTAATATAATTATTATTAATCTATAGATTATATATAATCTTAATATATCGCATATATCCTTATAATTCATATAATGTAATATAATATTGTTATATAATATATTAATATTATAACATTACTATTAATCAAAGTGCTTTAATATTTATGTCGAGTTTTAATACATTATATGACAGGTTACTAAAGCGGCTCCGAGATGCACATGCTCAAAATCTATGGTGATGTTATAATCTTGATGAAAAGTTGCTTGACAGTTATGTTCAGTGTTGGTGACTACTATGAATGAACACGATTTTTGATGGTGGAGATCAACGGTTGCCTGCCCTCGCGTGATACAAAGATGCAAGGTGTTTATTGATTGCGATATCACGGGCGAGCGCCACGTGTCTTTCCTTGGCGATGCATAATGTGGTGGGCCCTTGGTGTTGAGATGGAGATTACATCATCCTTTTGAAGGCAGTCATTCGATAACTTCTCAAACACAAGAATATGTGATTTTGGCCCTATTAGGAGAAGAATAAAGAACAATGGAAAAGATTTAAAGGTTGATTCTCAACATGAGAATGTATTATACTCATGAGGTAATAATAATTAAAAAATAAAAATGAATGTTATTATTGTAAGAAAAAGGATCACATAGTGTGGACTTGTATAACTCGAGCCAATGATGTTCTTGAGGGAGAACTTAAAGAAAAATAAAATGATGTTAGCTTAGACTATATATATTTGTTTGTTTCAATCAACATGTTTTATTGTGAGGAATGTAAAACTTAATGGAGGGTGTTGGAATATTAAGATTAACATTAATAAATTCACCTTACTAACTTGTTTATTTTTGTTATTAAATATTTAGTTATATTCTTATAAGATAGTAGTTCAAATGAGAAGGTATATTTGAAAGGCTTTGTAAAAGCCATATTGTAATATATTCCCAAATGAACTGTATGATATAATTATTATTTTGAGTGTGTTTGTGTGTAGATATAAGTTCTCTTGACTTTTCCAATATATTTTGTATGCTCTATTAGCCATGACTTCATGATTAATTTTCCACTTTCGACACTACTTCTTACTAACTTTGCAAATGGCAGCTTACTTCTACTTAAAACTTGTGGTAATTTCATTAATCTCTTGCTACCTCTAGTGTTGAATTGGACTAGTTATGTCATCTAGGATTTGTTCCTCAATTTTTTTTACTTTTTTCAAAAAAAGTTATGATGGTTATACTTGTATTACCATGAATGGACATAAATTTGAGGATTTTGGGTGTTTTCATTCAATTTTTCATGTTTTCCCCTTAGCTCCTACTTTATGTGTGTTTTTTATGGAAGCCTTTGGATATATTTTGGCTAATAGTATTTCATGGAACCTTATTAAAGGTGCTACTTTTCGTAACTCTATAGCCCAACTATTCAATGGTCATTTTTCTAATGACTCCTTTCTCACTCTCTTGGAAGACAAACGTGACATTATTTAGGATATTCAATGCCTAGATATTTTTTAGAAAGCTTTAAGGTCAAATATATAGTGGCATAAAACTCAATGTTATAGGAAATCATTCTTAGCCAAGCCCAATTTGTTCAATTCCTATGGATAGAAGGGGGTTGATCATAAGGAAGTGTTGAGATTCCTAAGCATCTCTTTTACCTTTTAGGTTTCTCCTTCCTCTTTAAGGAAAAATATCATTTATAGAGTTGAGAAAAATTATCATATTAAATTATGAAACCCCTTTCTTTGGCAAGGAGATTCCATGTGTGTTCAAAAATTCTTGTTGCACACATTTCCATTACTCATGTTGCTAAGAACCTTGCAAATCCTCATATTTGAAGATTGAAAAAATCCAAAGGTATATTTTATGGCCTCCCTTTAACCAAGGAAAATGGTTTCACAAAGTATCCTAGGAGTTTTATTATTTCCCTCATGACTATAATAGGCTTGGCTTACTTTATATTCACTACTCTAAATGGCTCCATAATTTTAAATTTAATTAACATACTCTAAAACCCAACTAAAGCAGGTTGTAGCTCGTCAAATTGGACAAGTGAAAGGTCAATACCAGCGCTAAGGAAGAGTTTGGAGGAGTGAAAATAAGGTCAATACCAGCGTCGACGAAGAGTTTGGAGCTAAAACAAGGTCAATACCAGCGCCGAGGACGAGGTTGAGGGAACTTAGGGAAAATCGATGACCAAGGGACAATGAGTACTGTAAGTTTGGCACCCCCATTCTCTTTAACCTACAATTTTCATGCCTAGTTTCCAAAGATCTTCTCGTACATTGGCCCCCCCATTCTCGTAAAATGGTATAAGATAAGACAAAAAATAAAATAGCTTAGTCTTTCACATTTTTATAGTGATTACTAGAGGCACATAGACCAATTCTTCATAATAGAAGAATTTGATCATACTTTTCCAAGAGTGCTAGCAGACTCCCCCACATGTCTATACTTCAACCTGTCTACCTCAGTTTTCATCTCAACATTCCTTTGTTGCATTCTACTATACTCTCCAATAATGGTGTTATACTTCTCCATCAAACTTTTCTTCTCAGCTTCTTGTCTTTCAGCTGTCTTTTGGGCCAATTTGGCCACATTTACAGTCAAGTTTGTAGCTTTTGTAGTTGAAGTTTCAGAAGCTCTTTTGATTATTAACCCTCCCCTTAGGTTTGGGCTAATATCAGTAACATAGGGCACAGGCCAACCTAAACTGAGGAAGTAATAAAGTTAGGAAAAATAATTAACTCAATCTATAAAAAGGGGCCCAACCTAGATGAAACAATGAGACATAGGTCATTTTAATACCCACTCCAAAAAGGTAACAGTCGAATATATCTCACCCAAGGTTTTACATGGAACATTAGGATTTTTATGAAAGCCAAGGTAAAACCCAACCTTAGGTTCCTCCCAAACAATTAATGTAACAAGCCAAGACAAGGTTAAAACATAAATGGAATTCAAAGAACAAGATTTGAAACTCCATCAAATCCACCATGATGTACACCAATCCACCGAGTTATAGTTCCAAGACAGTGGGTGGATTGGTGGATGTCATTTCTATTTAGCCCTCAAACCCTTACATAGGCACAACAGGGCAGTCCCTATATTTGATTATTTAATCCCACAAAACAGTGATTGAGAACTTCAAAACAAATGCAAATGAAAGGGAACACGTATATTTATCTACACCAATGATCTCATATCAAATCAAGCTTGTATGGATCCATACAACACAAAAGAACTTCAGAAAAATTGTAAAAACATAGAAAATTGCTTCAAGAACATGGTATCTGATATGAAATTTTGGTATCAACTCCTCCAACAATTGCAATGGGATGGGAATACAATATGATAGAAGTGGGATAAAAAATGCATCGTTTGAAGCATCAAACCAATATGCAAAGATGAAAAAAAGTGCTAACCTCTTAAACTGAAAAAGTTTCTTTTAACTTTAAGTTTGTTGGGTAGCCAATTCTTTTAAGTTATCAAATCCTACCATCATACATAATCAAAATGTTGTTGTTTCAAATGACTATGAGCACTAACTTTCACTATTTGAAGATGTTGAAACCTTGTCATAGAGAATTAGAACATTGATGTGACCACTCATCCTACCTTAAAACATACCAAAAGTCTCCTAGCAATTAGACAGAGGAAGATTTAAGATGACTTAAACAATTTTTATTGCCAAAGAATAAACTTATGATGACTTTACCAGACCTAGTACACACTCCCTCCCTATTAACCACTTAGACATATGGAAATTAAATGTAAATTTTTTGCTATTTTTAGTCATGTAGATGTACAATAAACCACTTGGTGGTGTTTCCCTTCAAGTTTATTTACTTGAATGAAGAGAAAAAGTCCTTTGATTACAATTAGAGAATACATTTGATGCCTTGGTTGTGTAACTGGTGGACCATAGTCACATTTACCACTTGTTACAAAGTTTGGGAGTTAAAACGTTAAGTAGATTTGATTTGTGATGGACACATTTGGATGGTAGTAACAATAACTTGCAATCTATCAAGACTTGATTACCTTATAACCTGTCAAATTCTAGCGATGAAATGATAGATTAATCATAATGTCACCTTCGGATCACATCACCATAAAAGAACTTCATCCAACATCCTTATGAGTGCAGGCACCACCAAATAGGTACTTGTCAGATTTATCTTCCTCAAGCGAGGGAAATTCAGGAAGAGAAGAGGAAAGTGAGACATGTAGTAGGTCTAAAAGAGGGAGATCAACTAGAGGTCAAAAGATTAGAAGAAACTTCCATAAACGCGTGGAATTTTTTCTTGCTGAAAAGGGGTCATGTTCTTATGATGATGAGAGCATAGGCGACATTGAGGTGCCCTTGAGGTACAAACATCTATGAAAATAATGGGTACCCAAGGAACTTCCTCCAATAAACACTGATCTTTGTGTCAATGAGAGGATATATCGCATAGCACCATCGTCATTACATGGTTTGGGCCTATTTTGTATGGACGGCATAAAATTCTATTATGACAAAGTTACTGAGTTGATGGAGTATGTTGGACCCTGTTATAGTTACAAAGATTGGATGCAGCTGGTTCGATATACATGAAGTATGCGTAGGTATGCACTATCAGCAAATTATATACAACTAAAAGATAAGGATCAAAATAAAGGAGTGGCTAGGTACATTAACAGGAGGCCAAAAGCATCAGGGAATATTGTAGGGTTATAAATAGTACACAACTTGGGTCAACAAATAAGCAACCCAATTGTATATTTGAGGCGCGAGAGGGAAACCGTGTATTCGTATGTGCGATAAAATCAATAACTGTAGGGGAAGAGTTGCTAATTAATTACAATTTGAATCGATTAGATACAAACACAATTACTATGGGGGTGGTATGTACTATATACCATTTTACCCAACCTCCAATTAATGACTCCAATATACCATTTTATAATTATATATTTTTTTCGTAAGTCTATTGGTTTCATTTCGGTAATGTTTTTTATATTTAATTTTTGTCACAGCGAGACATTCATCATACGAGGAAGGCTCCGACCCAGAGCGTAGATCATGATCCATCTTTAGGCACTTCTATCCAACAGGTTTACCTCATTGTAATTGTACAAATTAGATATGAGCAAAATGTTTTATTATTATGTTTTTTTCATGAGTTTATTGGGTTAATTTCGATAATGTTTTTAATATTCTTGTTACAGATGGCTGATCGGGGAATCACACTAGTAGTACAGGAGAGCATCCATATGGAGGTGTAGTCACTATTATGCGATGATGACATCACATTTTCCGCAAACCCTGTGGATATGATGAGGAAGGCCCAAAAAAATGCAATGAAGAAATCCTTAAGTTGGTATTCATAGTGCCTCAAATAGATGAGATAAGAGAAAGGGTTAAAATATTGTTTGAGAGAGCACAGAACTTGCAAGTAAGCTGTCATGAAATCTTTAATTATAATATAAGTTCATTCATGGTTTTATATATTGTACTCTTTTATGTCATGAACTAAAATATGTGTTGTTTTTACAGGATTATTTGCATCCTCATCATGTTGTTGGCCATGATCAAGGTACTACAAGTGTTGCCCGGGAAGTAGGGGTCAGTACAAGTGTCAATCTTGATCTTCCTATGCATACAACACATCAGCCGACCCCATCATCCGTGCCTATATTGTCGACTAAAATGTCGGCAACACATAACATGCAGGCATTCGGTAGTGCACCGTCTGGCACCGAACACATGCCACTACATGTGTCAGTACCTGTGGATACAGAGGCCACTAGTACTAGTGATGTTTTAGCAGCATTTCCTAGATCTTCCCGTATTACTAGTACGAGAACATTGCCAGTCACATTTGTGGTGACCAAGAATTTCCTTCCCATAAAGTTAGAGAAGGTCCCAGGTACTTTAAAATGTTTTAATTATTATTATATATAATCCAATTGAAATTTACTTATTGATCACTCTTTATAGACTAATGATCCCATGATCATTTTGCAGGAAATGATGTTTTTTATAAACATCTAAGTGATATTACATTAGGGCTCTTCGGGCCCACCATACGTACACGGTGGAATGCCCAAAATGAAGATTTAAAATATGAGCTCATTAACTGTTTAGCTGTGTTGTTTGGTGATAAAACATTCAACCAAATGAAGGTCCTTAAGAAATCTAGTACCTATTTAAAGTATGTGAGGGACCAATATAGGTCACATTTAGAGAAGAATAGAAAGTAAGAGCGTCCCCTGATGATTTTGAAAAGGGAGTGGAAGGACTTGGTGTTAGATGGAAAGGAGAAGGCTGAAAAGAAGAAAGGAAAGATACCACCGGGCCAAGGAAGGTATGTGATACTATCAACAATTTAATTATATACTGATTACTCTTTCTTTTTACATAATCTAACGTATTTCAAATTTTTCATAGGCTGCCCGACACATCGAAGGCAACAAAGGAAAGGCTAGAAAAACATGGGTAGAACAAACTTGGCTCTGGTGGTTATATGAAAATAGCTGCACGATTTATAAGTATCAATAAATGAAATATTGCATCCAATTAATAAATTGCAAATAATTTTGGTTTTATCACACCATAGAAGCAAAATTCATGATCACATGCAAAAATGCAAAGCTTTGATTTCAACAGAGTGCCCACAGAAGAGGACCTGAAGATTTCCTTCCACCAAGGCTATGGAGCCTTGACTGAATAGCTAAGAGTCTTGACTGGGCAAACACAATCTTCCACTGCATCCAACACGCAGGTAAATAAACTCAATAAAGTTTATTTCAAATTGAATACTTGTGCAATCTGTTCAATATTAATTTCCACCATAATAATGTGCCCATTTTTTTTACACAGATAAGCAATGATAATACTGCACATGACATTGGAATGCAGTCTGGTGAGGGTGGAGCACAACCTTCTGATGAAGGCCATGGTGTGCATCTTGGTACTGGATTTATTCATGTGCTATACAAAACGTAGTATGGATTAATACAATTAAACATCTTTAATTGCATTTGGTGTATTAATCAATGTAACCTTTCATGTTTCAACTTTAGAGCATGTAGAGCGTGATCAACATGTTGAGCATGATCAAGCTAGACAAGATCAGGAACATGATGTAGCTCCATCAGGTAAAGAGGACCACTCTAATGTTCTTTTAAACATATTTAATTGCAATTGGCGTATTAATTAATGTAATCCTTCGTGTTTCAACTCCAGATCAAATACACGAGGGTGTTCAGCATGTTGAGCATGAGGCTATAAGACAATATCAGGAACATGATGTGGCCCAATCAGGTAAAGAGAACCACTCTGATGTTCTTTTAATTAATGAAATACGTGTAACAATAATAATAAAACATATCAATTTAACATTTCTTTGCTATTGCAGCAGACCCCCCCTTGCAGTCGTGTCCACTTTGTGAGTACACGACTAGGCATACATTAAGATCACGAGCAGAGCTTAGAACAACTGAAGGGGGGACAAATGATTTTGAAAATGATACTCCACTTCAGCTTTTTTTAGCTACAAAAAAGAAACAAAAAAAGAAGTGATTGTAATCATATTATGACAGCCATATTTTTTATAATATGTAAAAACTGAAAAAATGAAATATGTTAATGAATGAATGTGAATATGTTAATGAACAAATGTTATATGTTAATGAATGAATGTTATATGTTATTAATGGATGAATGAATGATTAATGTTATATGATTGGGTATGGGGAATTGAGAGTGATGTGAGGGCGGGGGAGGGGCCAAATGAGCTTCCACCTTCACGTGGTTGGCCCTATTAAGTAGAGAATATTAAGCTTTTCTCAAAATAAAGAGAAGCTAAATAAGGTAAGTAATGCACTTTTCAATATAAGAAATGCATCGTTTGAAACATCAAACCAATCTGCAAAGATGAAACAAAGTGCTAACTTTTCACTATGAACATTGTGTTGTGTGTGGATTTGGTTTCAAAGCTCTGTTTTTTATTTTTATTTTAGTGGTCTCATTAATTTCACTTTTGTGCATAACAGGTTAGTGGAAAATTTGATAGATCTGAAGGGTTTAGAGGCTCGATTGAGATAGATACATGGATATTTGGATCTTGTTGTTGATGGGAGGCTTCCACTTAACCATGAAATTTTGTACCATCTGCAGGTATGCTAAAATATCTCTACTTACATTCATTCAACTTACTGTAATATAATATCTGACAAAAATCTCCTTTTCATTATACTTAGATGGATATTCATGCCCTGTTCCAAAGCACATGTTTTAAAACAGGCAAGAAGGATGTTGGCAAGGGTTAAGGAATTTGGCTTTACACCTGCCAATTGCATAGTTTACTTCATTCATCTAGCATATTGCCAATGCATTTCACAATTGTTGGAATCATATCCTATAATTACAAAACTAGTAAAATTAAAAGATGTAAGTTTCAAATATGGCATTACATATCTTTCTATGAATTTTTGAAAGAAAATATCAAAATGGAGAAGAATTAAAAAAATAATCTGCATAATTTATAAGAGATCAGGGAATTTTTTTGCAAAGTTATCTTGAATATATTTAAGACAAAAGTAACTTATACATATTGAAGCAGAATATCAGTAGTCTAAAATCACCAGTCAACACATCTTAGTAGTATCTCAATTCAAGAGAACTAGGTCCACTATCCATTAGCCAGTAAAACAAATAAAATCAATTCATAAGATTATTCTTCTCTAATAGGGTTGACTGGTTGCTTGTTTCTTTTTGATTGTCAGGAAGTCATCAATATACACTTGGTTTTCCCGCCTTCTCTTGCCTCGTGGCCAGAGAGTTTCTGCAGAAGGCATCAAAGTAACCTTCAAGATTGACAATAGCAATGAGTACAAGGTCAATATAACTTAATGCTAATTGGGTATGATTTTATTGCTCATTTTCCACAAATTTAGATTCTAGTGTGTAGTTTAATATTCACTAGTTTGATTTTTTCTTTTTTAGCAAAATTAGAATCCAGTTCGTAGTTTGTGCTTGTTGTCCATGACAGTCCCCTTGATCTCATGACTCATCATAGGTTTTATATTTTGCTCCAATTGTTGATCAACATCAACTGTGGCCATCATAATATCATCCATAGCCTCCATATTCTACAATTATTCATTGCTCATTTCTCATACATAGTAACCAAATAATGCAAGCCTAGAGCTTGGACTGCAAATGTATGCAAAAAATGATAAATCCCTGCCTCTATAAGCCTAATTAAACACAACAACTCACATGTTGTTTGATATTTTAAACAGTCATATGACTATCCTTTTTCTACCTTGTAAACACTTACTCAATGCATACAATAATGTATTGAAATGCAAAGTTGAATGGCCTCTTAACTCTTGACACTAATGTCATTCAATTTGTCGAAACAGGGTTAATCATATTGTGATCTAAATTTTCATAATGAAGTCTTCCAATTTGTCCTTTAAATCTAAGCATTGATGACAATCCATATTGTCTTTTACTACCCCTATTAAATGCTCATGGTCTTGGCACATCAACTTTCTCTCTTTGATTGAACTGTCCTTATGTCCTATCATTATCCCTATAAATGCACTTTGGAGCCTCCTACTACTTTTATATATCGCCCAAAGTCACCTCGATAAGTATTTCGATCCATTTGTATCTTCATCGACAAGAGATCATGTATCGCTAGGCTATTCTACAGTTTCCCCGACGTGGTCAGTCTCCCCGATGATTATTCTTTCGATCTCAACTATGTCACCAAGATTCCTGTTGATGTAATCTTATCAGCGTCACATAGCGGGTCGGGTAGACATTCAAAACTTACTTTGATGTTATATGTCTTGTCGATATGCTTCCCTCGTGCTTCATCGATGAGACAAGATGATTATCTCACCAATGAAACATCATTGCTGAGACCAAAATGCAGTCCTCTCGATATATCTTCTCAAGAAATTTTGATCGTTGTAATAGTCTTCATCTTTCACCGATATGCGTGCATTTCAACGAATAGTTTTTTTTTTTTAAATTGCATTGTTTCGTCGAATTTGCGACGAACCACAAAAAGCGTCTGACGAATTTGCAATGTATTCGATGAATTTTCGCCATAATGACTTGCCTATTTCATCATGAGTTTGATGAACTTCTATCGCTATTTCAATCTAAATTATGTTGCCAAGACTCCTGTCGATGTATTCTTAATGGCATCACATAGCTGGTCAGGTAGACATTCAGAGCTTACTCCGATGATATATGTCTTGCCGATATGCTTCCCTCGTGCTTCGTCGATGAGACAAGATGTGTATATTGCCGATGAAACTTCATCACTGAGACCAAAATCCAATCCTCCCGATATATCTTCTCAGGCAATTTTGATCGCTATAATAGTCTTGATCTTTCACCGATATGCCTACATTTCAACGAATAGTTTTTTTTTTTTAAATTGCAATGTTTCGTCGAATTTGCGATGAACCGCAAAAAGCGTCCGACAAATTTGCAATGTATCTGACAAATTTTTGCCATAATGACTTGCCTATTTCATCGCGAGTTCGACAAACTTCTATTGCTATTTCAATCTAAAGTATGTCGCCAAGACTCCTGCCGATGTATTCTTAACGGCGTCACATAGTTGGTCGGGTAGACATTTAGAACTTACTCCGATGATATATGTCTTGCCGATATGCTTCCCTCGTGCTTCGTCGATGAGACAAGATGTGTATCTCACCGATGAAACTTCATCGCTAAGACCAAAATCTAGTCCTCCCGATATATCTTCTCAGGCAATTTTGATCTCTATAACAGTCTTGATCTCTCAACGATATTGGCAATACATCGAAATTTTGTCGTAATGGCGATGAACTTATGTTGTTAATCTGATGGTTTGGAAAAGGTATGCCTCTTGTGCTCTGGGTACTGTTCATCGCGCGATCGACGAAGTGGGCGTCGTGATTCCGATGAGCATGCGTTATGAGGTCGACATTTTATAGTATGTTGGGATATAGACAAAAATTGAGCAACAGTGTTGATTTCTGTGATTCGTTGGTCGGCCAACAATATATCGTCGAAAGTTCAATGAACGATCGTCAGAAATTGGGGTCAAATTCAGTAGTGACAAGTCCATAATGAGTTGATTTCATTGTTCTCTTCTTCCATGAACTTGAATGATGATAAGAGTGTTGAACTTGATTCGTGTCCTAGTTGGGAACTTGGCATTGTCCCTTTGGCTAGTTGTCCACCTTCTGCATATACTGACCAATATTGGGATTTAGACGACCTACTGTAGGTTGAATTGTATGTGTCTTACAAGTCATTTTGCATTATTTACTTTTTTGAATGTTTCTTTATGTGATTACATGTGCATAATATTCAATCTCCCATACTATTTCATTTGATGTCTCTCTATCTCTCTTTTGTGCATTCTTCTATATGTATCTACATTCTTCTCTATGTCATAAATATTTTTTTTTTGCTTGTCTTGTGATTTCCTTTTGGGGATGAAGCAAGGCTTTGAGACATTTAGGTCTCTTCTATGTTGACCTAGAAGGCTTTTCCTTTGTTTCTCACTCTCTATTTTTCATTCTTTGAGTTCTATGAGTATTTGGGGAATAATAACATTTTTGAGCTCTATAAAAACATTGTAGCAAAGACATACTGACCCTTAATCTATAGATCCCTTATGTTTTTTTGGAGGCAACACCTCCTTCATTTTTCATGGTGTAGCTTTATTTCAAAAACATATGACCTGGCATAGGACTTTTTGAGTAAGCTCTCATGTCTTAGGATTAAACATTGGCTACTTTAAGTAAATTTCTCACAGCAATGGTGTTAGCAACCTCTTTAAAGTGGGGGCATACATCAATAATATCTTTCGACATTCATCATGTTTCATGGTGTGATTTTCTTCTTTCTTGTGATATATCCTTTTATTGGTGGTGTCATTGGGTTTTATTTTCTCCAAGATTATGATATTTCATAGCATATGACTTTTCTCTTAGTGGCGATGTGACGCATTGCATTCCCTAAGTTATGAAAATTTTACTCTTGACTTGTCCTCTCTTGGAGAAATTAGGCATGATGTTCCCAAAGAAGAAGACTTTACACGAACTAAGAAATTCCCTTTGAAAAAAAAAAACTATATATATATAATGTTCATAAGTGTTTGGCATAACACAACTTGCTAACCTTGTGAAGCTCGAACTCTAAATTCAAGGCCACATAGCATTACACACCTTGCTTTCTTGTGGAGCCTTACCTTGCATTATGGTGCCTTATTGAAGTTGTTAGGAGGATAGCTTTGATATGGTATGGGAGCCTAATATGATTCTCTCATTTTCCACCCTTTGGGATATACTCACCTAGTGGGCAGCCTAAGGTTCCAATACCCTAAAGTGAGAATGCACAAAACCAATAGCCTATGATTGTGTATATTTTCCATTGTTGCATACATAAGTGTCTTGAATGTCTACTTTATAGTGAGTCTGACATGGGGTCATCCTCTCAGTAAGTGGGGGAAAAATGTAGTGTAAGAAAAAGTATCCCTTTTCACACTTAATTTGGAAATAATTATTGGGTATGTGCAGGATCATGATGGGCCAAAAAGTGGCGATATGTAAGCCATATGATGGTCCATGTGGCTGACGACTTTTTTTTTACCCAAAATTGATGAAACGAAAAGGGTTTTTAGAGGAGACTCAACTTTCCACCCATATAAATTATTATTTACTTTGAATTTAATAAATAATTATTATTCACTTTCTATTAGAATTACGAATAAAGTCCTGATTGATATGCTGATTGAAAAACATCTATAACTTTCAAACACTATCACATTTTTTGAATCTAAAACATGTGTCACATTCTATGCTTCACATACTATAGGATTTTAAAAAAAAAATTGAATTTCATGAATTTTTGACCAAGTTAAGGTGGTTAGACAAACGAGCTTTTATATTTTTTAAAATTTGTAATAAAAAATTCATAATTAATTATTTACTTAGAAAAAAATTATAAAAAAATATGCATCACATCGGGACATGAGTCCTCTACTTATATCTAAAATCTTATAAAAAAATATTATCATTTTATTGTGGTTAGGGTGGTCAAACAGACACCTATTTCTTATTTTTACCCTGAAATTTAAATACTACTACATTGAAATTTCAAATTTTCACCAAATAGATTTATTTTTTTAAAATAAAGGTCTAGTAGTTTAGAAACTACATTCAATTTAGTACAGATTCTTTTTTTACATTTTTTTGAAATAATATAGATAACTTATTCAAATTTTTACGTCAAGTTGTCTAACTCTGATTTTCTGTCTTTTTATTGCCACTTAAGGGCCTATTTTTTCTATGATGATCCTGCACATACCCTATTAATAAAATAAGTTTAATTATGCCTTAATTTAGTATTGTAATTTATGTTCTTCATATTCACATTAAGTTAAGGGACCTTTTAATAAAATGGACTTAATTATGCCTTGTGTTTGATGTTATAAAGTGTATCTTTACACTTTCACATTAATCTAGGGCTTTATTAATTGATTGAGGTTAATTTTCCTTAATTGGCCCGTTTAATTCAAATCCAACCTAATTAATGCAAAATCTAAGGGATAAAACTCGACATTCATAAATGCCATTACATAACACTTAACTTTGGAAGATGTGTGTCCTAGGTAAGTAACCTAGGACCCATTCACCATAGGGTGAATGGGTCCTCACCTAGACCTATGACCCTAATTTAAACTATGTTTAACATTGAATAATGTGTGTCCTAGGTAAGTGTCCTAGGACCCATTTTCCCTATGGTCAATGGGTCCCTACATAGACCTAGGACCCCCCTTTAAAATATGCCACAATTCAATGCCAGCTTGTGATATTTGAATTTCGGGAATTAATCTTAAGCTATGCATAAATAAGAGGTCATTTCACTATGTTTCATCTAAGAAATCCTAATATCTTAGAAGATTTCATGCAATTTCTAAGAATTTTTAAGAGAGAATTCCTATAGAAAATTTATGAGTTCAAGAGTGATTTCAAGAGTATTCAAGAGAGGATTTATTCATCATTTGTTGCAATAATCGAGATCCATTCATCATGTCGAATTTATTTGGGGTCATGCATATTTTTGAAGTTAATATGTTGATGTAGGTTTCATGATTCAATCAAGCATTCAAGGTATCATTTCAAGAAATTTTTTAAAGTCCACATCCATTGAATCCATTTCATGGAAGGTTGCAGATCTACAATCTAAGGTTCAAATAAGGTTTGGTGAGTTGTGACATATATTTTTCATTCATCATTCCTTTCATGCTTTTATTCATTTCAAGGTTTAATTATCAAAATTGGGTTTGACCAAGGAAAATCCCGATTCCCTAAAAAACAATATTTTTCTCACTTGATGTGTGTTTGCAAATTTTAGGTAGAATATCTATTGAAAAACAAATATTGCAAAGTTGTCAAAGTTGTCACCATTGTTGTAAAATCGTGGAAATTGACCTACATAATTTATTTTCGTCTTTTTGACTGCAAGATTTGAGAATTTGGGTGTGCAAACACAGGAGAAAAAAACCTAGAAGAAACATTTTTGGAGACCTAGCGAGGGCCCATTCATCATAAGGTGCATTAGTCCTTAGTGAGCCTTGAAAAACACTTTTTGAGAGAGCTGAACAAGATTTATCCCTTCCAAACTCTCCCTAAAATCTATAAGTTCCATCAGTATTATGTTTAAGCTTCTAAATGCACTTTATAGCTTGTAATTTAGACTTTATTTTCTATTTTTAATCTTTCTCCCCGAATTTTTGTTTGACCTAGAGCCCTATCCTAGCATAAAAGGGAAATCAACAGATTCACATCTTGAGTTGACTCGCCTAAGGGTTACTAGTCAATTCTTGGTGTGGATCTCATTTACTAAATGAAAATAGAAGAATACGACCGCTTTTCCCTCTTTGGATTCACTTTTCCATTTTTGTAATTCCTCTATCGTATTTTTTAATGTTTCATTTTGGTGAACCCAAAATTAGAATCATAGAAAAATAGGATTGGGGAAAATTTTCCAAAATGGAAAAGTGAATCCAAAGAGGGAAATGGGTCCTATTCTTCTATTTTCATTTAAGGAAATTAGATCCACACCAAGAATTGACTATCAATCCTTAGGTGAGTCAACTCAATGAGTGAATTTTCAAATTTCCATTTTTATGCAACGACGGGGATCTAAACTAAATAGCACTTTCAGGAGAAAGATTAAACATAGCAAATAAACTCCAAATTACAAGCTATAAAGTGCATTTAGAAGCTTAAACTTGATACTAATGGAACCTATAGAATTTAGGGAGAGTTTGGAAGGGATAGATGTTACATACATCTCATAAAAAGTGATTTTTCATGGCTCACTAAGGACTCATTCGCCCTATGGAGAATCGGTCTTAGCTAGGGCTCCGAAAAAATCCATTTCTAGGTTTTGTTCTCCTATGTTTGCACTCCCAGATTCGTGAGTCTTGCGGTTGGAAAGATGAAAATAAATTTTGTAGATAAATTTCTATGAAATTACAAGAATGGTGACAACTTTAACGACTTTCTCCAATTTTTCTCTTCAAATGATCTTCAACCTAAAATTTGCAATCACACATCAAAGGGAGAATTTTTTTGTTTTGTTAGGGAATAAGGGTTTACCTTGGTCAAACCCCATTTTGGTAATTAAACCTTGAAATGAATAAAATAATGAAAGGAATGATGAATGAACAACTCTATGTCACAACTCACCAAACCCTTGTTTGAACCTTGATATTGGAGGTCAGAAAATTGCATGAAATGGCTTCAATAGATATGGATCTTGACTTTGAATCTTTTCTTGAAATGATACTTTGAATGCTTGATTGAATCATGAAACGTACATCAACATATTAGCTCCAAAAACATGCATGGCTCCTCATAACTTTGACATGATGAATGGATCTTGATTGCTGCAATAAATGATGAAGGAATCTGCCCTTGAATGCTCTTGAATTCATAAACTTTCTATAAGAATTCTCTCTTGAAATTCTAGGATGAACTTAGTGAAATGACCTAGTAATTATACATATCTTAAGATTAATTCCCAAAATTCAAATAATACAAGCCATCATTGAATTATGGATTTGAAATAATTGAAATACTGCTAAAAACGTATTTTAAAGGGGGTCCTAGGTCTAAGTGAGGACCCATTCGTCGGTGAATGGGTCCTAGGCCACTTACCTAGGACACACATCAGACAATGTTAAACATTATGTAAAAATAGGGTCTTAGGACCAAGTGAGGACACATTTGCAATATGGCGAATGGGTCCTAGGTCACTTACCTAGGACACCCATCTTCCAAATTTAAGTATTATGTAATGGAATTTATGAATGTTGGGTTTTATCCCTCATAAATTGCATTTAATTAGGCTTGGATTTAAATTAAAGGGACCAATTAAAGAAAAATTATCTCAATTAATTAATAAAGCCATAAATTAATGTGAAAGTGTAAAGGTACACCTTACAACATAAAAAAAGGCACAATTAAGTCCAATTTATTTAAAAGGGTCCTAAACTTAAGGGTATGTGCAGGATCATCATGGAAAAAATAGGCCCTTAAGTGGCGATGAAAATTCAGAAAATCAGAGTTAGGAAACTTGATATAAAAATTTGAATAAGTTATCTATATTACTTCAAAAATATGTAAGAATAGAATCTCTAGAAAATTGTATGTAGTTTCTAAACTACTAGGTTTATATTTATTTATTTTTTAAATCTATTTGGTGAAAATTTGAAATTTCAATGTAGTAGTACTTAAATTTCATGGAAAAAATAAGAAGTAGGAGTCTATCTGACCACCCTAACCACAATAAAATGATAATATTTTTTTATAATATTTTAGACATAATTAGAGGACTCATGTCTCGATGTGATGCATATTTTTTTGTAATCTTTTTCTAAGTAAATAATTAATTATGATTTTTTTATTACAACTTTAAAAAAAAAAAAAAAACTCGTATGTCTGACCACCTTAACTTGATAAAAAATTCATGAAATTCAATTTTTTTTTAATCTTATAGAATGTGACACATGTTTCGGATTCAAAAAATGTGATACCGTTTGAAAGCTGTAGATGTTTTTCAATCAACCTATCAATCAGGACTTTAGTCGTAACTCAAATAGAAAATGAATAATAATTATTTATTAAATTCAAAGTAAAACATAATTTATATTGGTGGAAAGCTGAAAATCTCCTTTAAAAACCCTTTTCGTTTCATCAATTTTGGGTAAAAAAGATGTCGCCAGCCACATGGGCCATCATATCACTTACATATCGCCACTTTTTGGCCTATCATGATCCTACACATACCCTTAATGTGAATATGAAAGGTATATTACAACACTAAATTAAGGCATAATTAAACTCATTTTATTGTTAATTATTTCTAAATTAAGAGTGAAAAAGGAATACTTTTTGCGTAAGTGCACCAAGATGGTTCCCAAAAAGGGGACTTAAGTGGCCAACTTTTTTCTGAAATCGGGAAATACTGACTTTGGACGTGAAATTGAGGATAGTTACACTCAAAATTTTGAGATGGAACAAAAACAAGGATTGAAGTGCTCCCAGTCTACTTTCTAAACTACTAATTAATTTTTAAAATGGTTGAGATTAAGGGGATCAAAAGAGGGACGTACACAAATTGGTGTTGTTTTTGTCATAAAAACATAACATGGAAATTCTTGTACGACCCTCATATGGTGAACTTTTTTTTAGTATTTTTAAAATCACAACGGTCAGAAGTTAGCTAACAGTATGTAGTTGATGCATGATTTTTTTGATAATTTTTTAATGAATATTTGATTTTTTACTAATTTTCGAAGTGGACACTTCCTGAAAAATAGAATTTTGGCCATGCTACACCTACAAATTTTGGAAACTAATTGAATTTTTATTTTTATTTTTAAATTTGTAGAATGGAGTCGAGTTTCTAAAAATGTAATTTATTTGAAAATTTGATTAACAGTTAATTTATAACGAAAAAAAATACCAAACACTTCTTTTTGGCAAAAAAAAGACATACAAATAAAAGAAATTATGGATGACAGGCTTAACATTTTCAGAAAGTGAAAAAAATTAAATCGTTGGATAGCTAAGAGAGAACCCAACATTACCCATGTGTTTGATTTTTTCGATATTGAACCATGTCCATCCTGATGGTGAGCATGAATTCAATAATGTGAAATATGGTAGATTTTTTAAAAACACATCTCTGGTCATTGGGAATGCCTTCCAAGCCTTTGGGTTGGTATTCCAAGGAAAATACCAATCCTAAGGCTCGGGAATTCCCAAAGCAAGATATAATGCAAGCGTGCTATATCGTGCTCGTGTTATAACGCGCTCGCATTATATCTCACTTTTGACATGGTTTTTGCTTCTACGGGAAACATGTCAACTAATACATAGCACAAGCTCATTATAACGCGCTCGCGTTATGTCCTCCTTTATGTTCAATGCCAATATATTGAATGTATGATGATATATTTTTATGTTTTTATCTACATGTATGCTTGTATGTCATGTATGCATGCTTGTATGTATGTGTGTATGCCTGTATGTATCAATGCATATATATTGTATGTAAGATTGTATCTACACATGTATGTATGTATGCTTGTATGGATGTAGGATTATATGTAGATATGTATTATGCTTGTATGTATTTATTTACGTATGTCTTTAGAGGGAGGGAAAATTGAGAGAGAGAGAGTTTGGAGAGATGTAGAGGAGGTGGAAGTGAGAGTTTAAGAGAGAGGGAGTGGGAGAGAAGGGGTTGGAGTGAGAGGGACTTTGCTAGGTAGGGTGGGAGGGATAGAGGGAGGGAGAGAGAGAGGGGAGGTGCGAGGGATAGAGGGAATTGAGAGAGATGGAGAGAGATGAAGAGAAACAGAGAGTTATGTAGGTAGGGTGCCAAAAGGAGACTTGAGAGTGTGAGGGGGGTGAGAGGGATAGATTTGAGAGATAGGTAGTGAGAGGGAGTGTGAGAGAGAGGGAGTGGGAGAGAGAGGGAGTGTGAGTGAGAGACCTGAGAGAGGGAGAGGGTTTGGGAGGGATTGACCTGATAGAGGTAGAGAAAGAGGGGGTGGAGTGAAAGGGACTTATTTAGGTAGGGTAGGATGGATAGATAGAGAGAGGGGAGAGAGACAGAGAGAGTTACCTAGGTAGGTTGTCAGAGGGAGAGACTTGAGAGAGAGAGGGGGTGTGAGGGAGAGACATGAGAGAGAAGGAGACAGATGGAATGGGAGAGAGTGGGATAGAGTGGGAGGGACATAGAGAGAGATGGGTAGAGGGAGTGAGAGAGGGTGGTAGGGATTTATTGAATGAGAGGTACGTAGAAAGAGGGAGATGGTAGATAGACACAATTAGAGAGGGTAGGAGAGAGGGAGGGAGGGAGAGGTGAGATGTATAGATAGAGAGAAAGTGATAGGTGTTGAGGGTATAGGGTTGATGGATTAGGGTGGAGGACCTATAGGGTTAATGGTTTCTAGGGTATTAGGGTTTAAGGTTTGAGGGTTGAGGGAATAGGGTCAATGGTAGAGGGTATTTGGTTGAGGGTATAGGGTAGAAGGCTTAAGGGTTTAGGGTTGAAGGTTTTAGGGTTAAGGTTTTAGGGTTAAGGGTTTAATTGGTTGAGGGTAGAGAGTTTAGGGTATATGGTTGAAGGATTAGGTTCAAGGTCCAATGTAAGGGGTAGAGGGTTTAGGGTTTAATGATTGAGGGTTGAGGGAATAAGGGTTGAGGGTTGAGAATTGAGGGTTGAGGGTTTAATGTATAGGGTAGAGGGTAGACGATAGAGGGTATAGGGTTTAAGGGTTTAGGGTTTAAGGGTTGAGGGTTGAAGATTGAGGGTTTAAGGTTGAGGGTTGAGGGTTGAGGGTTGAGGGTATAGGGTATAGGGTTGAGGGATTAGGGTTGAGGGTCCAGTATATAGGGTAGAGGTTATAGGGTTTGAGAGATTAAGGGTTGAGGGTTTAGGGATTAGGGTAGAGAGTTTTTTTGGATTTAATGGTGTAAGGGTTGAGGAATTAGGGTTTAGGGTAGAGAGTATTTGGTTGAGGGTAGAGGGTAGAGGGTTTAAGATTTTAGGGTTTAAGGGTTGAGGGTTGAGGGTCGAGGTTTTAGGGTTGAGTATTTAAGGGTTTAAGGGTTGAGGGTTTAAAGGTCAAGAGGGTTGATGGATTAGGGTAGAGAGTTTACTAAGTGGGTTTAAAGTTTGGGGGATTAGGGTAGAGGGTAGAGGGTAGAGGATTGATGGTAGAGGGTGGAGGGTTACGGGTTAGGGTTTAAGGGTTTAGGGTTTAGGGTTGAGGGATAAAGAGGTTATAGGGTAGAGGGTATAGGGGTTGAGGGATTAAGGTTTAAGGGTTGAGGGTTGAGGTATTAAGAGGGTATAGTGGTTGAGGATGCAGTTTAGGGTTGGAGTTTAGGAGGTTGAGGTTGAGAAGTTAAGAGGGTATATATGGGTTGAGATGGGAACTTTAAGGGTTGAGGGTTGAGGGATTAAGAGGGTATAGGGGTTGAGGATTAGGGTTTAAGGGTTGAAGATTAAGAGGATATAGGAGGTTGAGGTTGAGAGTAAGAGAATTATAGGGTTTGAGGATTAAGTTTAGGGTTGAGGGTTGATAGGATTCAGGTTGAGGATTAAGATGGTATAGGGATTGAGGGATTAGGGTTTAAGGGTTGAGGATTGAGGGTTGAGGGATTAAGAGGATATAAGGGTTGAGGGATTAGGGTTTAAGGGTTGAGGGTTGAGGGATTAAGAGGGTATAAAAGTTGAGGGATTAGGGTTTAAGGGTTGAGGATTGAGAATTTAGGGATTAAGAGGGTATAGGGGTTGAGGGATTAGGGTTTAAGGGTTGACAGTTGATGGTTGAGGGATTAAGAGGTTATAGGGGTTGAAGGATTCAGGTTTAAGGGTTGAGGGTTGAAGGATTAAGAGGGTATAGGGGTATCCATCTCTCCCACTATCTCCATCTACCCTCTTTCTCTTAACCATTTAAACCCTTAACCCTTAAACCCTTAACTCTTAACCCTCTACCCTCTATCTCTCTCTCTCTCAAAGTGTCTCTCCCTCCCTCTATATCTCCATCTCTCCCACTATCTCTTTCTCCCCCTCCCTCTCGTCTCTCTTCCTCTTTCTCTCACACTCTCTCTTTCTCCCACTCTCCCCCTCTCTCCCTCCCACTCTATCTTTCTCCCACTCTCCCCTTATCCCACTCTCCCACTCTCTCTTTCTCCCACTCTCCCCCTCTCTCCCTCGCTCTCTATCTCCACATCTCCCACTATCTCTTTCTCCCCTCTCCCTCTCCCTCCCTCTCTCCCTCTTTCTCTCCCACTCCCTCTCCCTCCCTCTCTCCCTCTTTCTCTCCTACTCTCTCTTTCTCCCACTCTCCCCCTCTCTCCCTCCCACTCTATCTTTCTCCCACTCTCCCCTTCTTCCACTCTCCCACTCTCCCCCTCTCTCCCTCACTCTCTATCTCCACATCTCTCCCTATCTCTTTCTCCCCTCTCCTCTCCCACTCTCTCCCTCTTTCTCTCCCACTCCCTCTCCCTCCCTCTCTCTCTCTTTCTCTCCCACTCTCTCTTTCTTCCACTCTCCCCCTCTCTGTCCTTCTCTCCCTGTTTCTTTCCCACTCTCTCTTTCTCCCACTCTCCCCATCTCTCCCTCACAATATCTCTTTATCCCACTCTCCCCATCTCTCCCTCCCACTCTCCCTCTTTCTCTCCCTCTCCCTCCCTCTCTCCCTCTTTCTCTCCTACTCCCTCTCCCTCCCTCTCCCTCTTTCTCTCCCACTCTCTCTTTCTCCCACTCTCCTCCTCTCTCCCTCCCACTCTATATTTCTCCCACTCTATCTTTCTCCCACTCTCTTTTTCTCCCACTTTCCCACTCTCTCTTTCTCCCACTCTCCCCCTCTCTCCCTCCCTATCTTCTCCATCTCCCATATCTCTTTCCTAACCCTCTACCTCCCTCTCCCTCCCTCCTCCCTCTCTCCCTCTTTCTCTCCCACTCTCTCTTTCTCTCCCAATCTCCCTCTAGCTCCGTCTCTCTCTCTCTCTCTCACACACACACACACTCACCTCTATCTCCTCTACGGTAAGGGTGTAGGGGAGAGATATAGAATTAGAATAGAGGGTATAGACAAAGAGGGAGAAAATAAATATATTAAGAAAACCATATTTCATATAACGCGCTCGTGTTATAATGCAAGCACATTTTTTACTCCACTAAAAATGGTAAAAAAACTATATACCCATGATGTCAAGGCCCACAGTCTACATATTCCCCTATTTTTGTGCATGCTCTAACAAAAAGTAGCGTTTTGATGATGTTGTGAAGTGTGCAAGCATATTTTTTGCATTCCATCACCTTTTCCATGATATTTCTACCACCTTTGCATGAAATTACAGAGTTTCCACGTTGCAAGACATATAATATCAATTGATGTTTGAATTCCATTGAAAACTGATATACAATTGAAGTTTGGAGGGGAACAAGAT